>JAJJWX010001728.1:1200000-1530772 GCA_023529315.1 Papaver bracteatum
CAAGAGTATCCCGTTTATTTCCTGATTTTATCACAAACAACATTAAAAGATGCTATTGTGAAATCTTCTTAAAAAGCAACCTAAAGTGTAAAAGCACAATTAGATTTAACTCCCTAAGAGCAATAAGTTCTATGAAATAAGACTAATCGATGCAAACAAACGTGTAAAAGCACTAATTCGTTTTAACAAAAGTTATGATTCATATGCGATTAAAAAGATGTATCACTACAAGTATTAACCACAAGATGCTACTAGAAATCAGGGACAAACAACTTTTACGTATTGAAAACCCTAATATAGCTTTAGAGATGAAAACAAATCCAATTGATTCCGGACTCAACCAAACTAGCATTCAAATCATATGATAATAAAACAATGAATCACAAACGATAAAATTGAGACAAAACTAATTCATAGAATCAAATAACATGCTTGAAGAAATCAACTTTTATCCCATAACCAATAGTTGTATTTAGCTACTCATATTCATGGAGTTCATCATCATAATATTCAAAGAAATAAGATGAAACATAAAAGAGAGCAAACCCTAGAAGTTGTTCTCTGCAAAAGCTCCAAGAATAGAATAAAAACGTTGTATTTAATTGTGTAGAAAAACTTCCTTTTTATAGCTTTTTCTCCTTCCAAAAATAGGTCAAAGTCTTCAAAATCTTCAAGTCCACGTCCATCTACCAGTCCACCAAGCCCAGGTGTGAGAAATATGTCTCTGGAAATTTCGGGTCCAAAACTGGTCGTCGGAGTGCTGACGTCATCACCGGAATCCGGTCGCCGGAAAACTTTATCCGATCACTTTTGCATCTGAAACTATCACCAATTAATTCTGCACTTCCAGTAGCTCAACTTTGCTTCTCTGCAATCCACACATTCACAAAAACCATTTTAGCCAATTCCTTGTTTCTTGCGAAAACGTACCCAAAAGCGTGGTCCGTATCTCATATGTCAGGTCATCAATTCTTGCATCCGACTCGTACCCCCCCTCGCGATTCATTGAAATATTACAATTCATGCTTCAAGTTCTGAAATCCGTCTACCGGAACTATGTTCACCGGCGCGCCATTTTCACTCCGTTTTCGCACAATTTCTGCAGCTTTCTTGGTTGCGTTTCTGTTTCCAAGCTCAGGCCATTGCAACACCACTGCCATCTTCTGCAGCTGCAACATCACAACACCATAGCACCTACAGTTCAACTAAACCATTCATTGCTTCGTGCCATGACCATTTCATTTAGATCGCCGCTAGTGGCAGCAGCTTCATGCTCTTATCAAGTTCCAACGTGCCTTCCATTAGTTACTGCTCTGTCTTCATCTCGAGCTAATCATCATTACTGCAGCATTGTCGACTGCAATACCCTCCACTGCGGCAGCAACATCTTAGCTCACCACCTGCCCAGCAAACTCAAATCTCCATTCCTGCCATCCTAACCAATTGCACCACCAGGTTCATCTCTAACTGCAGCTTAACATTCCTGCAATCAACCCTTCAGTTCAAGGCCATAGCTCATTCTTCCCTTTACCGCCATCAACCAGCTCCATTTCAGGCACAATCCTCACTCCTACCTCATAATCCACAAGTACCCATTAGCTCATGGCTCTAACTCCCCTGTAGTTTCAATCCCAGATTCATAGCTTCAGTTCATAATCTGCTACCAATCTCCAACCTAGCATGTGTACATCCACATTGTTGTAGCTTACAGATCCACAGTTTCAAACCACAACTGCGACTCCTCTGCTTCTCTGCAACTGAACCAACCAATGCACCCATTTGCTCCAACTCTTGCCAGCCTCAATATACCTTTCTCTTGCATTACTGCCCATTTCAGCAATGCAGTGAAATCAATCTCCTACAACATCAGATTCTATCCAGCTTTGCCTCAATCCACTCTCATTAAACCAACACAGCTTCGTTCCACCTGAAACAAGAGCAGCAACACCTGCAACTTCATAAACTATCATTCACAGCTTAGTCGTCGTCCGAACTGTCGAAACATTATCTTCCACATATTCAACTCATATCCATATTCTTTGAGTTTATAGCCATTTCAGTTTACCATGAAACCATCCTCGCTTCGAACTCCACTGCAATACTTGCACAACCTGCCTCAACCACACAATGTTGATTCAACACAACAATCCCATGAGTCAAAAACCTATTTTCTATTCCTTGTACTACCAAAATCATCTAATACCCTTCTAGAACAGCACCATCTTCATCTGTGATTCAAGCTCATATTCAACCTTCATCCACCCTCATTCAAAAATCCATTAGCACCAGAACCCATTTTCTCTTCCCTGATTCTTCATAATCTAGTTTCACAGATTCATCAACCTCCATCAATGGAAGCACCACCAAATCTCACATAGCAAAAATTCCATTTCCATCAACAGCCCTTGCACAGGTTTAACTAATCCGCAACTGAGCTTGAAGTGGTAATGAGAAGATCGTTCAGACATTTACTCGAACAGGTTGTACTCCATTCGCATCTTGTTGTAGATGTGAACTTCTATAGCTTTTAAACTCACACAAATACCATTATCTTCATCTGAATCTTCAAACCTCATCACAGTATCAACTCCCATCTCTTCTTCTCAGTGTAACAGAAGCAACACCTGAAACTTGCAATTCTTCTCGTTTCCACCATTGACAGCGCCTCCTTTTTATCTCTCAAATTCATTTCAAATGATGATAAGAGAGACTCTGAATTTTAGGTCGTATAGGAATGTGTGGATATAACCATCCTGGTGGAGTGGATAAGGGGTGGACACACAAGGCACCCACTAAAATCATAAGGGACACCAAAGTAATATTTGGCCTGTCAGTTTCAAGGAACTGACTGCCTATTTTGTTTTCTCGCTCAAATTGTCGATTCTGGGAACTGGAAGCTCATTCTTCACCTCTTTTGCTGCATAACCTCAGCTGGATCCAAGTATCACTCGCCTGTGAATTGACTTTTTTGCGCTTTACGCTCCAAACGAACGTTTTCTCATTCTTTTGCTCGTAATGACTCCAAAACACCTATAAGACTCAAAATCAAACATAAGATACATAATTTCCACGAAAACTTACAAAGAAAGCATAAATACTAGATATAAAATTAGGTGTTTTAGACGCCTATCAGATTCCCCCACACTTAGACTTTGCTAGTCCTCGAGCAAATCAAACAAAATAAAAACATACATACAACTCCGTGACGTCGAGGCTACGGTTAATTTTAGCATAAATAACAAGCCTTTAAACCACTAGGTGTCCCTAGTGGACGAGTTATAGTCTCGTGAAGGTTTACTAGAGATATACCTACAAAACCTATATTTCCAACTCCGTCTATTTGTGACAAATCAGTGAACGAATCCAAAATGACTACAGGAGGAGGTACCTTGCACAAATTCAATTCATATATTAGTAAAGCTTTAATTAGATAGTCGAACAAGCCACAATACTCGGAAACTAACAAACCACAATCACAATGAAAAGATAAAGAAGATGAATATAGATGTAGATGTTGGCGAATGCTCACAAGTGATCGATGTTTCCCATATTTGTTTGAAGGTCACTGCCAAGATGAACCTATTCCTATTGGATTGAGCTACTTGGTATGAATTCTACATCAACTCACTAGCATATCCAAGGGAACCAGGAGTGACTTTATTCAACCAAAATTATACTTTTTTTTTCTTTTTTCTTTTTTTAATTAATTTTTTAGACAACATGATTGGATCAAACTGGACCCAAGCGCATGATTCTTGTCAGCAAGTACATGATAGTTGCCTTGGATCCTGCATTCCACGCTTGTTTAGGCGACGGAGACAGGGACTACGTTTCACACATACTGCTATTCCCAAGTGTCATTTTATTCCGTTTTGGTCTAATTGGTCGGTCTTTTTTTTCTTCTTTTCATATATTTTTTTCATTCATTTTTCTTCTTCTTTTTATAGTAACTCAATCACTCTATTTCATCATAGCAGCAATAACACGTCGATGTTTAGTGACCCACCAAAGCACTTAGAGAACAATAGATAAATATGGAAAAATAAAAATAGAACGTGATATGGTGATATTCCAAGATATGGTAACAACTATCATGGTATTTATGATTATGATCTATGTTCATCCCGTTTAGTTAATCGGTTCCTCAACTCCTGCATTCAAAATGGTTCCATCCACTAATGGTGTCATCCTAAAGGCACAAGTTTCTAGATTTCGGAGTTCAAAAAGCACAAATCTTTTTCTTGGGTTTTTCTATTTATTTATTTTTCTGATTTTTTTTTTTTTTTAAAAGGCATAAAACACACTAAAACAAAGTATACAAACATATAAATGCTCCCCCACACTTAAACTTTACATTGTCCTCAATGTAAAATTGAATCATCCAAAGAAAGTTCAAGGTGGGAAATTCCGCAAATGATATGCAAAAACAAAGAAAATAAAGAGAAAAGTAAATGCATAAAAATAAAAAGATAAGGGTAAAGATACAAAACCGGTGGGTTGCCTCCCACTTAGCGCTTGGTTTAAAGTCGTCAGCCCGACATACTCCTTGTTCACTAAGACTCCTCCAGCGAAGATGCCTCCACAAAGTTCACACCTTCCACAACTTCGGAAGTAAAGTTCTCATAATATGGTTTCAACCGGTGTCCATTCACTTTAAACTCCTTTCCTGTAGCTATGCTACGAATTTCTACTGCACCATGAGAAAACACATTAGTAACAATAAAAGGTCCGATCCAACGTGACCTTAGTTTACCCGGAAATAATTGCAAGCGAGAATTAAACAAAAGCACTTTTTGCCCAACACAAAATTGTTTTCTAGAAATCATAGAATCATGAAATGCCTTAGTTTTCTCCTTGTAAATGCGCGAGCTTTCAAATGCATCATTGCGTAGCTCCTCTAGCTCTTGGAGTTGTAACTTCCTTTGTTTTCCAGCACCATCTAACTCCAAATTGCATTGCTTAATCGCCCAAAACGCTTTATGTTCAATCTCCACGGGTAAGTGACAAGGTTTTCCATACACAAGCCTAAAGGGAGACATCCCAATAGGTGTCTTGTATGCGGTTCTATAAGCCCATAGAGCATCATTAAGTCGCATGCTCCAATCTTTCCTTGTTGGATTCACCGTCTTCTCTAGAATGGATTTCACCTCTCGGTTCGACACCTCGGCTTGTCCATTGGTTTGGGGATGATACGGTGTTGCAATCTTGTGCGACACATTGTACTTCTTCAACAATCCTTGTAAGAACTTGTTTTTGAAGTGAGAACCCCCATCGCTAATTATGGCTCTTGGAATTCCAAACCTTGCAAAAATGTTAGCTTGCACAAAATCTGAAACCACTTTAGAATCATTAGTTGGGGTGGCCTTAGCTTCCACCCATTTCGAGACATAATCAACAACAAGTAAGATATAAAAATTCCCATGAGAGTTGACAAAAGGACCCATAAAATCAATACCCCATACATCAAAAACTTCAATAAATTGAATAAAAGTTTGTGGCATTTGATTTCGAGCACCTAGATTGCCTGTCCTTTGGCACCTATCACAAGTTGTGCAAAATATATGTGCATCCCTAAATAGAGTTGGCCAATAAAAACCGCTTTCAAGTACCTTGTGAGCTGTTCTTTTACTCCCAAAATGTCCTCCGCCAGCATAGGAGTGACAAAAAGACAAGATAGAGTTAAATTCCGAGTCGGGAACGCACCTTCTTATTACTTGGTCGCTGCCATGCTTCCAAAAGTATGGATCATCCCATATATATTGATTTCCTAACCTCTTAAGTTTGTCCCTCTCAGCACGAGACAAGTTCTTTGGGATTTGTTTAGACACTAAGTAGTTCACAATATCCGCATACCATGGTTCCGCAAATGCAATTGAGAATAGTTGCTCATCTGGGAAACTTTCACGCAACGGGATAGCTTCCTTGTCTACAGCAAGACGGCTCAAATGATCCGCAACGGTGTTCTCAATTCCTTTCTTGTCCTTGATTTCTATATCAAACTCTTGCAAGAGTAAAATCCATCGTATGAGCCTCGGTTTCGCTTCTTTCTTTGTAAGCAAGTACCTAAGTGCTGCATGATCTGAAAAGACAACAACTTTTGTACCAATTAGATAAGAGCGGAACTTTTCCAAAGCAAAAACAATAGCTAATAACTCTTTTTCAGTGGTAGTGTAGTTTTGTTGGGCCTCATTTAACGTTCTAGAAGCATAATAAATAGCATGAGGTATCTTCCCCACACGCTGCCCAAGCACCGCACCAACCGCATAATCACTTTCATCACACATGAGCTCAAAAGGCTTGCTCCAATCCGGTGGTTTAATGATAGGGGCTGAAATCAAAAGTTCTTTCAAACGATTGAATGCCGCCATACACTTCTCATCAAAGTTAAAAACCACATCTTTTTGCAATAAGGTACAAAGTGGTGATGCTATCTTGGAAAAATCCTTGATAAATCTACGATAAAAACTTGCATGACCAAGAAAAGAGCGTATCTTCCTCACAGTAGTGGGAGGGGTTAGAGTACGAATAAGGTCTATCTTAGATTTATCAACTTCCAAGCCTTTAGAAGATACTATATGGCCTAAAACTATGCCATGAGTTACCATGAAATGGCACTTCTCCCAATTAAGCACAAGATTTGTTTCAACACATCGTTCAAGGATTAGTGACAAATTGTTCAAACAAAGGTCAAATGAGTCACCAAAGACACTAAAGTCGTCCATGAACACTTCGATTATGTTTTCAACATATTCCGAAAATATACTTACCATACACCTTTGAAAAGTAGCTGGAGCATTGCACAAGACAAAAGGCATCCTTCGATAAGCAAAAGTACCAAAAGGACAAGTGAAAGTGATTTTCTCTTGATCCTCCAGCGCTATCACAATCTGATTATAACCTGAATAGCCATCAAGAAAGCAATAATAAGAGTGTCCAGCTAAACGTTCAACCATTTGATCAATAAAAGGCAATGGAAAGTGATCTTTTCTAGTAGTGGCATTCAATTTCCTATAATCAATACAAACCCTCCAACCGGTTTGCACACGAGTTGGGACAAGTTCATTCTCATCATTCTCCACCACGGTCACACCTGATTTCTTTGGTACAACTTGTACCGAGCTCACCCACTTGCTATCGGATATGGGGTAGATAACACCCACTTCCAAAAGCTTGAGTATCTCCTTTTTCACAACTTCCATCATTGGGGGGTTTAAACGACGTTGCTCTTCCCTTGTAGGCTTTGCATCGTCCTCCAAACGTATTTTGTGCATACAAACGGCATGGCTTATACCCTTGATATCGGAAATTGTCCATCCTATGGCCGTTTTGTGCTTCCTTAGCACCTTTAGAAGTTTTTGCTCCTGTAATTCACTAAGCTCGTTAGAAACAATCACAAGTAACTCTTCATTGTCACCCAAGTACAAGTACTTTAGGTGACTAGGAAGAGGTTTCAATTCTAACTTTGGAGATTTAACAATAGAGGGTAAAAGTTTCTCATCACTGCATGGTAAAGAAATAAAAGAGATATTATGAGTTTCCGGGCATCCTTGTAGAGAGTTGAGATCACCAAGGGATTATTTAACCTCAATACCACACTCTACACCATTATCAATGGATATAGTTAAAACGGTTTCCAAAGCATCTTCACCATTCAATTCAAACATTTGTTGTGCCAAAGTATCCATAACATCAACGGAGAAGCAAGAGTGGACATCACTAGGATATCTCATCGTCTCGAAAATGTTGAAACGTATTACTTCTCCATCAAACTCCATAGTTAGCATTCCCTTATCCACATCAATAATGGTCTTCGCCGTTTTCATGAAGGGACGCCCAAGTAGCAATGGAAGAGACGAGTCCGGTGAACCTTCATCCATCTCTAAGACACAAAAATCTGCTGGAAATACTAGTTGATTAACCTGCACAAGAACATCCTCAACAATACCCATAGGGTATACATTAGAACGATCGGCTAATTGCAACACAATTTCAGACTTTTTGAGAGGACCTAAATCAAGTGACTTATACATAGATGCAGGTATAACATTAACGGATGCACCTAAGTCTAACATTGCTTTGTTAAATGTAGTGGTACCAATTGTGACGGGGATGTCAAAGTTTCCCGGGTCTTTGCATTTCAATGGGAGTTTGTGTTGTAAGATTGCCGAAGCATTCTCCCCCACACTAAGCACTTCATTACCTTTGAGCCTTTGCTTATTGGTACACAAGTCCTTCAACACTTTTGCATACTTTGGAACTTGCTTAATAGCATCAATGAGTGGTATGTTCACATGAATCTTCTTAAGAACGTCTAAAATCTCCTTTTCTAGCGCCTCCTTCTTAGAATTTGCAAATCTGCGAGGAAAAGGTAAAGGAGGAACATAAGTAGGAATAGGAATTTTAGAGTTAGGAATAGGTACCTCAGAAGTTTGGGGAGAATCCTCATTCTTCTCCTCCAAAATAGGTTCCGTTGGTGCTTCCACCTTGCCCGAATCAGCAACTTCGGGTTGCACAAGTTGTGTACCACTTCTCAATGTAATTGCATTCACACCCTCTTTTGGGTTAATAGGTTGAGAAGGGAGTTTCCCACTATTTTGTGCCTTCAATTGGTTCAACTCAGTAGCCATAGAACCCATTTGTGTCTGCAATTCCCTGATCGCACTCTTGGTTTCTTGTTGACTATCTTTAAACATAGAAGAAATGCCTTGCATCATTGTTTGAAGCTTTGCATCGATATCAGAACCTTGATTTTGCATTGATTGTTGTGGTTGCTAAAATTGTTGACGCGGCTGGAATTGTTGTTGTTGAGGTTGAAATCCACCCGAATTGTTGAAAGTAGATTGTTGAACCGCTCCTTGCTTGTTCGCATAGCTAAAATCGGGGTGATCTCTCCATCCCGGATTGTAAGTATTGGAATAAGGATCATACCGTCTTGGCTGATTTGGAAAAACCGCATTAGCTTGCTCATTGACGTCTTCATACCCATGAGAATTTGGTATCACCGCGGCTGAAACTTGTTGTAGCATTGCTGTGATGTTTCCCATTTGTTGACGAAGTTCCTCCACCTCGCTCACTTCATTGACTCGCCGAAGAAGCACGTCCGAACCACGACTCAAGAATTGTTGAGAGTTTGCTGCCATGTTTTCAATCAACTCTCTAGCTTGTGCCACCGTCTTGCTCACTAGTGCACCACCACCCGCTGCGTCGATAAGATTCCTATCACTTGATTGGAGTCCTTCATAGAAGTATTGGATGATCATAGCGTCACTAAATTGGTGATGAGGACAGCTGGCCACCAACCTCTTGTATCGTTCCAAACAATCATATAACGATTCTCCAACATTTTGCTTCATTCCGCAAATCTCCTTGCAAATTTGAGTAGCCTTAGATGCAGGAAAATATCGCTCTAGAAAGAGTTTCTTGAGCCCATTCCAAGTTGTAACACTCCCGGAAGGCAAGTAGTATAACCAATCCTTAGCATTACCTTCCAATGAGAATCGAAAAACCTTCAACATAGCACCATCCGCCTCCATATTTGCTGGGAGAATAGCCATGAAAATGGTGTGGAAATCCATAAGATGCTTGTTTGGATCTTCATTCACCAAACCATGGAACTTTGGTAATTCTCTAAGAAGTCCCGGCTTGATTTCAAATGTGGAGTCGGTTTGAATGCAACCCTGCTGAATATCCAGCTTGTGAGAAGCTAAGTCTTTGAGTGAACGATTTGCAGGGTCACCCATTGCTTCTTCTCCTTCTCCTTCTTCTTCAAAAGGAATATCGTGTTCTACTTCCTCTCCTTCTTTCCGAAGAGCTTCGTGTTCTACTTCCAAGTCATGTTCTTCCGTCGTGCCTTGCCTTGGTTGGAGTATTGTTCCTTTTCGAGTAGCTATCCCGCACCTTGGATAATTCCAATCTTTAGAAGCCATAGATTAGGTACCTGAAAAACAATTCTCGCAAACAAGTGAGAAACAAGACGAGAAACGAAACACAAGTATGCAAGCAGAAAAATAATAAAAAGAAACTAAAAACTAGATAACAAGCCGAATGCCTCCCCGGCAACGGCGCCAAAATTTGATGCATGTCGTATGCGTCAAAAATAATTTCACTTCCTCACTTTACTAATTATGAATATAGTATTCGATAAGAAAGAGTTCGTATCCACAGAGAGGTGATTGTTGTTATGTAATTTTCAGATTCTTATGTAACCAAATAACCCAAGTTGTGTTTTTGTATTTATCAAAGTAATAATACTAAATAAAGCAAAGTAAATAGTTGAAATAATCAATAAGGAGAAGATATTGGTTAAGGGATAGTATCATTCACAAACATGTATTTTTCATCTATGATTAGAATTGGTATTTAATCTCTCAATTATCAAAAGTCCTAGGATATCTTGATCGCAAGAGTATCCCGTTTATTTCCTGATTTTATCACAAACAACATTAAAAGATGCTATTGTGAAATCTTCTTAAAAAGCAACCTAAAGTGTAAAAGCACAATTAGATTTAACTCCCTAAGAGCAATAAGTTCTATGAAATAAGACTAATCGATGCAAACAAACGTGTAAAAGCAATAATTCGTTTTAACAAAAGTTATGATTCATATGCGATTAAAAAGATGTATCACTACAAGTATTAACCACAAGATGCTACTAGAAATCAGGGACACAAACAACTTTTACGTATTGAAAACCCTAATATAGCTTTAGAGATGAAAACAAATCCAATTGATTCCGGACTCAACCAAACTAGCATTCAAATCATATGATAATAAAACAATGAATCACAAACGATAAAATTGAGACAAAACTAATTCATAGAATCAAATAACATGCTTGAAGAAATCAACTTTTATCCCATAACCAATAGTTGTATTTAGCTACTCATATTCATGGAGTTCATCATCATAATATTCAAAGAAATAAGATGAAACATAAAAGAGAGCAAACCCTAGAAGTTGTTCTCTGCAAAAGCTCCAAGAATAGAATAAAAACGTTGTATTTAATTGTGTAGAAAAAATTCCTTTTTATAGCTTTTTTCTCCCTCCAAAAATAGGTCAAAGTCTTCAAAATCTTCAAGTCCACGTCCATCTACCAGTCCACCAAGCCCAGGTGTGAGAAATATGTCTCTGGAAATTTCGGGTCCAAAACTGGTCGCCGGAGTGCTGACGTCATCACCGGAATCCGGTCGCCGGAAAACTTTATCCGATCACTTTTGCCATATGAAACTATCGCCAATTAATTCTGCACTTCCAGTAGCTCAACTTTGCTTCTCTGCAATCCACACATTCACAAAAACCATTTTAGCCAATTCCTTGTTTCTTGCGAAAACGTACCCAAAAGCGTGGTCCGTATCTCATATGTCCGGTCATCAATTCTTGCATCCGACTCGTACCCCCTCGCGATTCACTGAAATATTACAATTCATGCTTCAAGTTCTGAAATCCGGCTACCGGAACTATGCTCACCGGCGCGCCATTTTCACTCCGTTTTCGCACAATTTCTGCAGCTTTCTTGGTTGCGTTTCTGTTTCCCAGCTCAGGCAATTGCAACACCACTGCCATCTTCTGCAGCTGCAACATCACAACACCATAGCACCTACAGTTCAACTAAACCATTCATTGCTTCGTGCCATGACCAGCTCGCTGTATCGCCGCTAGTGGCAGCAGCTTCATGCTCTTACCAAGTTCCAACGTGCCTTCCATTAGTTACTGCTCTGTCTTCATCTCGAGCTAATCATCATTACTGCAGCATTGTCGACTGCAATACCCTCCACTGCGGCAGCAACATCTTAGCTCACCACCTGCCCAGCAAACTCAAATCTCCATTCCTGCCATCCTAACCAATTGCACCACCAGGTTCATCTCTAACTGCAGCTTAACATTCCTGCAATCAACCCTTATGTTCAAGGCCATAGCTCATTCTTCCCTTTACCGCCATCAACCAGCTCCATTTCAGGCACAATCCTCACTCCTACCTCATAATCCACCAGTACCCATTAGCTCATGGCTCTAACTCCCCTGTAGTTTCAATCCCAGATTCATATCTTCAGTTCATAATCTGCTACCAATCTCCAACCTAGCCTGTGTACATCCACATTGCCGTAGCTTACAGATCCACAGTTTCAAACCACAACTGCGACTCCTCTGCTTCTCTGCAACTGAACCAACCAATGCACCTATTTTCTCCAACTCTTGCCAGCCTCAATCTACCTTTCTCTTGCATTACTGCCCATTTAAGCAATGCAGTGAAATCAACCTCCTACAACATCAGATTCTATCCAGCTTTGCCTCAATCCACTCTCAGTAAACCAACACAGCTTCGTTCCACCTGAAACAAGAGCAGCAACACCTGCAACTTCATAAACTATCATTCACAGCTTAGTCGTCGTCCGAACTGTCGAAACATTATCTTCCATATATTCAACTCATATCCATATTCTTTGAGTTTATAGCCATTTCAGTTTACCCTGAAACCATCCTCGCTTCGAACTCCATTGCAATACTTGCACAACCTGCCTCAACCACACAATGTTGATTCAACACAACAATCCCATGAGTCAAAAACCTATTTTCTATTCCTTGTACTACCAAAATCATCTAATACCCTTCTAGAACAGCACCATCTCCATCTGTGATTCAAGCTCATATTCAACCTTCATCCACCCTCATTCAAACAACCATTAGCACCAGAACCCATTTTCTCTTCCCTGATTCTTCATAATATAGTTTCACAGATTCATCAACCTCCATCAATGGCGGCACCACCAAATCTCACATAGCATCAATTCCATTTCCAGCAACAGCCCTTGCACAGGTTTAACTAATCCTCAACTGAGCTTGAAGTGGTAATGAGAAGATCGTTCAGACATTTACTCGAACAGGTTGTACTCTATTCGCATCTTGTTGTAGCTGTGAACTTCTATAGCTTTTAAACTCACACAAATACCATTATCTTCATCTGAATCTTCAAACCTCATCACAATATCAACTCCCATCTCTTCTTCTCGATTAATGAAGCAACTCCTGAAACTTGCAATTCTTCTCGTTTCCACCATTGACAGCACCTCCTTTTTATCTCTCAAATTCATTTCAAATGATGATAAGAGAGACTCTGAATTTTAGGTCGTATAGGAATGTGTGGATATAACCATCCTGGTGGAGTGGATAAGGGGTGGACACACAAGGCACCCACTAAAATCATAAGGGACACCAAAGTGATATTTGGCATGTCAGTTTCAAGGAACTGACTTCCTATTCTGTTTTCTCGCTCATGTCATCGATTACGCGGAACTGGCAGCTCATTCTTCACCTCTTTTGTTGCATAACCTCAGCTGGATCCAAGTATCACTCGCTTGTGAATTGACTTTTTTTGCGCTTTACGCTCCAAACGAACGTTTTCTCATTCTTTTGCTCGTAATGACTCCAAAATACCTATAAGACTCAAAATCAAACATAAGATACATAATTTCCACGAAAACTCGCAAAGAAAGCATAAATACTAGATATAAAATTAGGTGTTTTAGACACCTATCAATAACAACAACGGAACCATGCTAAAACTTCATACCCCAATATGCAGTATCAAAATGTACGATTCAAAAATCCACTCATGCGGGCAAACAACACGATTATAGTTTATGCATGTACAAAATCAAATATTAATCAACATAGTACTTAATCCAAAACTCAAACAATAAAAACCATGTCAAAATAGTTTAGTTTTTAATATTACGTAGAAACCCCTACCTTAATCGCTTAGAAATCCAAATCTAAATCCAAATACGGTGATTATATCGGCAGCGTAAAAGAAATCCCATACAAACTCCACGTCATCCAAACCGAAACAACTTTCCTACTTGGTCTTTTAGTAGTTCGGGTATATAAAATGGTTGAAGGAAAAGAAGATGATCGTTTTAGTGCTTTTTAGGGTTCGTGTTCACATGAGAACGAAAAGAAAAGGAAACGGAATGGGAGTCGGTGCTAGGTTTGCCAATAATAAAGTGTTTCTGGGGTAAAATACGGTGAAGAAAAGAGTCGGCTGCTTCTCTTTTTTTCTCTAGGTTTAGGTGCTGCCATTTATATATACTAGGATATGGCCCGTGCCGTAACGGCACGGTTTTTTTTTTTTTCTTCTTTTGTGTTTGTTATATATGACTTATCGCTTAAATTGATTGTCATTTTGTGCTAAAAAAAAAAAAACTTAGTGCAATTTTTTTCGAAATTTTGGAAAGCTGAATCAGAGTTGGGAACCTTTCTTTCATATCCCTAAAAAGTGTTATATCTGTATTAATTCTTAGAACAGCTGACTGTTTTCAAAAAAAAAAAAATTGACTGTTTTCTTGTATCAATGTATAATTGGCATGGTTACACATTAGTAATAATCAAATCTGTGGTAAAAAAATTTAATCGGTTGGGTTAGTATAATTTATGGCCAGCCATTCTACGGCCATTAAACTTGTTATTCGCATAAATATGGTAATTAACAATCATCATTCCCTACAGTGTTCTAGGTTTGGGAGACGTTACACTATACCATGAAGCCTCTTGATAAAGAATGATAACTATACATTTATGGTTTAAATTAACATTTGAAAATGCCCATCTTGCAGCGTCACAAAAAAAGAATACAAAAAAAAAAAAACAATAAAAATGTAAAACATTGAATCCTACAGCATTCCCTTGGATTAGTGATGTGAAGAGTCCTTGAATCTTTCTTAGCGGTGATAAATAATGCGTGTGATGAAATTGCATACATCATATATCTAGTATGTTTTTCCTTGCAAATTAATAACACAATTTTATTGCCTTACTAAATAGTGAAAGACTCGCATTAAATAAAATGGCAGATCCAAACAAAAGAAATCTCCCCTTCCAATACATGACATGTGTAGGTGAGTTGTTCTTTGTCAGCATATGCGTTTGAGAACTAAAAGTAAATAAGAGACCTAGTCTAAATACCAACGATATGAAAACTTGCAAATGGAACTAATATTACACCTTATCCTAAGAGTACATAAGAGACCTAAAACAACCATAATTTTATAATTTCTAGCACAAAACGAACATGACATTACAGCTGAATATTAAAATATTTATTAAATCGCTTTCTACTAAGTGTAAGATATTTATAAGAGTTTGGATAGATAGTTGGTATCTTCAGTGAAATAGAAGAAGCTCAAGTACTAAATGATATGCTTAGAATAAAAGATAGGTGATGGTTCAAATATTAGTCATGGTATCTTAATATGCGAGATCTGGATGGGTTCACATGCACTAAGCTCTCTTAAACTAATATAATCTTTAGAAAACTCGACAATTTGGTCATGGCAATCACATATGTGCATATGAACCACATCTTCCAGCAAAAATTAGACTTGCACATTTCTGGAATACCAAAACTTCTTTATCTGCGTCAATGATAAAATACATGGAATGACAATTTGTGTAGTCCCAACATATAGGTAGCAATGCATCCATAAAAAGACATTTTGCATCACTGCATTGCTCCCTACACCGTTTTCTTCATGGATTAAAAACAATCTCCTGAAATTAGAAGATGATCTGCTAACCATTTTTTTTATATCAACTGCATACAACCATTAATTAAACAAATACTCATTTTGTAAACCATCTAAGGTGATGTAATTTCAAGGTTCACATGATACAAAGAATTATAAGAGTAACAAATATAATAAAAAAACTTCAATCCATTTGATACCAGCATGTACACGACACTAATCCAACTAAGAGTTTGAACTCTCCAACAACAGTAGCAATACAGTTAAAAAATGTTAT
The DNA here is from genome assembly GCA_023529315.1 of Papaver bracteatum. Lineage (NCBI taxonomy): Eukaryota > Viridiplantae > Streptophyta > Magnoliopsida > Ranunculales > Papaveraceae > Papaver > Papaver bracteatum. The sequence goes on from JAJJWX010001728.1 coordinate 1,215,796, forward strand.
TTACCGAAGTTAAGGGAATAACAATGAAACCATCATTTTCTTCGTCATTTATTTTCGCTCCATGTAAATCCTCTGATTTTGGCCGAAAAAAGCCAAAGTCTAATTGGACAATTTCCTGTCCATATAAAATAAAATATAGAAACAAAGAGAAATTAAATGGTATGGTAGTAAAAAAAAAACACTAACATAAGAATAAAAATGAATAGATGACAATCATATCTGATCAGTATCTTTTGACCGCAAATGAAAAAACAAAATTAAGATAACAAAATACAATAATGAAAAGAAATAAAGAGAAATCAAACTGCATAAATGAACAAAAATTAGGCGCGAGGCACCATGGATCCATTGATGTTAAACAAAAAATTAATTGGAAAAGCTAACAACAATTATCTCAATCAACCTAAACAACAGTGAATCATACCTTGAGAATAGAGTTGTGCAAAGGATGAACGTTTGACAAAGAAATTTGATGATAAAAAGGATTAAGCTAAGATTTAAGTTAAAGGGCGTTTAACTTAGAATAACTTATGATAAAAGAAACGGTTTGACATTAAATGGGAGGAATAACTCCCAAATAAATGAGTGACCAATGCACATTAAAAGTATAAATTCATTGTCTTAGGTAAAATTAATATGTGAATTAATCTAGACCCTTCTTTATATGCCTAAAATATAGATTGAAAATCTCTTTATATGCCTAAAATATAGATTAAAAATCTTAAATATGTAGCTCAATCTGGACCATTTTTTATATGCCTGAAATCTAACTGAATAACTTAAATATGTGCTTTAATCTGGACCGTCTTTTATGTGTCCAAACTGTAGATCACGTCCAAATAGAAAAATTTAAGATAACCGTTATTTGACTATGCATGAAGAATTTAAAAAAACAAATACTCACTTTGCAAACCGTCAAAAGATTATTCTTATGAAGTGATGTAATTTCAAGGTTCATACGATACAAAGAATTAGAATAACAAATATAATCAAGAAACTTCAATCCATTTGATACCAACATGTACATGATACTAATCCAACTAATAGTTTGAACTCTCCAACAACAGTAGCAATACAGTTAAAAAATGTTATTTACCGACCCAAGTTAAGGGGATAGCCATGAAATAATCGTTTTCTTCGTCATTTATTTTCACTCCATGTAAATCCTCTGATTTTGGCCCGAAGAAGTCAAAGTCTAATTGGACAATTAGAATTAAAAAATAAAATAAATTAAGATAACAAATTGGTATGGTAGTAAAAGAAAACAACACTAACATAAGAATAAAAATGAATAGATGGCAATCATATTTGATCAGTATCTTTTGATTGCAAATGAAAAAAATAATAATTAAGATAAAAAAATACAATATTAATAAAAATAAACAAAGAAAAATCAAACTGCATAAATGAACAAAAATTAGGCGCAAGGCACCATGAATCTATTGATGTTAAAAAAAAAAATTAAGGGAAAAGCTAACAACAATTATCTCAATCAACCAAAACATCAGTCAATCATACCTTGAGAATAGAGTTGTGCAAAGGATGAACGTCTGACAAAGGAATTTGATTATAAAAGGGATTAAGTTAAGAGTTAAGTTAAAGGGAAAATTAATAGATGGCAATCATATCTGATCAGTATATTTTGACTCAAAAAAACTAAAAAAACTAAAAAAAATATTAATATTAATGAAAAGAAACAAAAAGAAATCGAACTGCATAAATGAACAAAAATTAGGCGCGAGACACCATGAATCCATTGATGTTGAACAAAAAATAAAAGAGAAAAGCTAACAATAATTATCACAATCAACCAAACAGATGTGAATCATACCTTGAGAATAAATTGTGCAAAGGATGAACGTCTGACAAAGGAATTAAGTTAAGAGTTAAGTTAAAGGGAAAATTAATAGATGGCAATCATATCTGATCAATATATTTTGACTCCAAATTGAAAAACAAAATACAATATTAATAAAAAGAAACAAAGAGAAATCAAATTGCAAAAAAGAACAAAAATTAGGCGTGAGGCACCATGAATCCATTGATGTTAAACAAAAAATTAAAGGGAAAAGCTAACAACAATTATCTCAATCAACCAAAACATCAGTGAATCATACCCTGAGAATAAATTTGTGAAAATGATGAATGTCTGGCAAAGGAATTTAATTATAAAAGGGGTTAATTTAATTTAGAATAAAATAAATGGTTTGACATTAAATGTGAGGAATAACTCCCAAATAAATGAGTAACCAATGCACATTAAAAGTCTAAATTCATTGTCTTAAGTTAGATTAATATGTGATTTAATCTAGACCCTTCTTTATATGCCTAAAATATATATTGAAAATCTTAAATATGTAGCTCAATCTGGATCATTCTTTATATGCCCGAAATGTAACTGAATAACTTAAATATGTACCTTAATTTAGGTCGTCTTTTATATGTCCAAACTGTAGATCTCCGTCCAAATAGAAAAACACCATTGTCCCTTATAATATAGATGCGATCACAAAAACTAAAAGTTCTTAGCGTGCAAAGTCACTCTTGGAAGTACGTGTGCATGCTAATATTGAAGGTGAGGAAGAGCCGCAATGTTAGTTTTGACAAAAAGTCGACATAAGAAAATACAAAATTATTATATTAATATATTTTGATAAGATATTTACTTGTAGCCATTTTTGTTTCTTTTTTTATTCATTATATTATATACATTTTATTTTGAAAATATACTATAAAATGTGTATACCCGTCTCTTAGAGAGTTGGTTTTGGCGGAAGCCCATTTTAAATAGACGGATTATGACAATATAAGTAATGGTTCGTCATTTCTTAACGCCGAGGCCTGATGGGTTCACTTGATCGAGTTGTGTGAAAAACCTCTCAGTTAAGCGTGCTCAGGCGGGAGCAATCCAGTGATGGGTGACCATCCGGGAAGTTAATGTTGGACTACCGCAGATATGCCCGTTGAAAACCCCACACTGCCGGATAACTGCAGTGGATAAGTGGGGACAGTATCGGTGGAGGGTCGGGTAATAACAAATGGTATCAGAGCGGACGACGGTTCACCTGCCGAGGGTGGAAAGGTACGCTGTATGGGGTTAGTCCAGGTGCTTCTCATGAGGGGTAAGGAACGTCGGAGATTTGGGCTTGAATATATATTTCGGAGCCGAAGACGGCTCCAATTTAAGGTGGTGGTATTGTAATACCCCGATTTCGGCAGTGGTTCGCCGATGGACTAGAATATAGGTAATGGTTTGTCCTTTCTTAACACCGAGGCATGATGGTTCACTTAACTGAGTTGTGGGAAAAACCTCTCAGTTAAGCGTGCTTAGGCGGGAGCAATCCAGTGATGGGTGACCATCCTGGAAGTTACTGCTGGATTACCGCAGATATGCCCGTTGAAAACCCCACACTTCCGGATAACCGCAGTGGTGACCATCCGGGAAGTTACTGCTGGATTACCGCATATATGCCCGTTGAAAACCCCACACTGCCGGATAACCGCAATGGCTAAGTGGGGATAATATCGGTGGAGGGTCAGTCATTACAAATGGTATCAGAGCCGACGACGGTTCACATGCCGAGGGTGGGAAGGTACGATGTACGGGGTTAGTCCAGGTGCTTCTCATGAGGGGCAACCAACTTCGTATAGTTGAGACCAAGCAACTAAACCTAGTTCACTTAGTTTCTTCAGTATCCCTGCGCTTCCGACATTCGATAAGAGCACACACTGGAACAATTCCTTTGGATCGTATTCCAAACAGTAAAGGAACAACAAATTTGTTTGGTAACAACTCTCTTGATTCTTTCAGATGAAGATATCTCAAGTCATATGCAAAGGATCTTCCGTTTAAACTAATAAACTCCTTTGCCTGGTTCGATCAATCTATCTAATAACTACAGAAGTAGCAGAGTTTAGATTTTCAATCAATCAATATATAATCCAACAAGAAACTATAAAGTGATGTCGATCTTGCGCAACTAATCAATCGAATAAATCTGATTATAGTTGGATCCCAGCCGATCAAGGTTTGTTCTACACAAAGATATGAGAAACTAATAAGAAATTTTCTTTAATCTTCAATTAAACCTGCACAACACCACTTGAATCTCTTGTGATCAATCACGCACAGAACGGAGTCTGTTAACAATGGATTATCACAAGATGTATTTAGATCTACAAACAATTCTAAAGATCCCGTCGACGCTTCGATCTAGTTTGAGTGAATCTTATATCAGAAGAGAAGATTCTCAAGAATAAACAAACTAGGTGCAATCAAAGTTCAACAACCGTTAGTCAATCAAATCAATCAAAAACTAATAAACTGCAATTATCTAGTTTCCCACCAACAATACTCGTAGAGCTTCTTGATCCCACCGAAGTCTTTAAACGATCGGTCGTAAGAGATTTTGCCTAATTAGGGTACTTTCCTCTCCGAATAGACGGCTCCACCAGAAACAACAAAAAGATGAAGTTTGTATGGCTCTTAGGATAGTTTGCAAGAAATACAAACTTAGATATTTATAGACCAAGGATGTTTGGACACCAAGGAATTTCCAAAACCGAATATTCTCAAGATATGCAATAAATGCCCAAATCGGTATTCATAATTCTTGGAACTGCTTTGTCCAATATTTTCTGAAATTTCTCAATAAAAAATCTCCAATTAGTAAATGCACATTACTAATTTTTATTATCTAGAGATATGCATTTAATTGCTGGTAATTAAAGCATATAAAACTAACAACCTTAATTAAAAGATTCTTAATTTATTTCGGACCGGGATCTCCTTGAGTAATTAAGGAATAAATTTGAAGGATAAAAGATAAAAATTACTGTTCATGTTCAAAGTATGTTGACATCTTTTGTAAATCCTCTTTCCTATTTACAATCTTGGAATCGATTATACCACACTTCCAAACAAGTTTAAAATTGGTTCACCTGTATTCCAAGACAACTATGTGATTGATCAAATATCAAAACACAATCCTGGGTTCAATCGCTTCTACCAATCACTTGGATCAGTTCTACCTCAATATGGATTGCTTGTGATCAAACACACAAGTTACCAGGACTGGTTACATCAGTTACCAGGATCAGTTACATCAATTACCAGGACCGGTTATTATATACTCATGGTATTTCTTGTGATAGGTCACACTAGTTACCAGGATCGGTTACACCAATTATAAAGACTGGTTACACCAATTACAAGGATCGATTACACAATTTTTTGTGATCGGTCACACCAATTACTAGGATCGGTCACACCAATTACAAATATCGATCATACCATCACAGGTGATTACTTAGGATCGGTTACACTAATTAATAAAAAACAGTCATACCAAATCATAAGTCAGGCATTGTGAATAGTTATACCAAGATACACAACAAGTTATGATCGGTTCTACTAACTCACACATATCGGTAATCCAAAGATACGAAATGAATAACAATACCAATAAGCCTAGCGATTTCCCTTTCAATTCATAAAACAAGTTCATGAATGTACTTCTGTTAAACAAATGTAAACATTATTTCCTATGATGAAATATTCACCTTTACCCATACACATAATCACAATAGCATTCATACGATTATGTCGATGTCATATATATGAAGTTTAAAAGATAAATGTTATACTTCGTATCTTAATTCCTTAACACTATGATCATGTGATCATGTCTCACTACTAGAGTATAGTCATTTACAGCTTTGCAGTTATGTTTTCAATATAGCACCACTTGAAAGATACGTTAGCAATGAAACAGTTCAAGTTAATATTACTAACCTCAAGAGGAAGGATGATGTCGTCGTTGTAGCTCGTTACTTCTTCACATTCTTCAGGTCTTCGAGTAATACTTGTATGTCTCATAATCCTATACTTTCTAGTCTAACCTATATGAAGTTGTCTCTAGTACGTAATCAAGCGACTCTTAGATGAGTTTTGATTCACTAAAATATGACATACCAACACTTGGTGGGTTCGACCGAGCTATGCTCTAACACCATACTTCCAAACAAGTTTAGAATTGGTTGACCTGTATTCCAAGATAACTATGTGATTTATCAAATACCAAATCACATACATGGGTTCAATCGGTTCTACCAATCACTAGGATCGGTTATACCTTATTATGGAAATACTTGTGATAAGTCACACCAGTCACTAGGATTGGTTACACCAGTTATAAGAATCGGTTCCATATTCTCATGGTATTGCTTATGATCAGTCACACCAGTTACCAGGACCGGTTACCAATTATAAGGATCGATTGCAGAATACATGTGATCGGTCACACCAATTACAAAGATCGATCATACCATCGCATGGTGATTATTTAGGATCGGTTACACCAATTAATAAAAACCAGTCATACCAAATCATAAGTCAGGCATTATGATTAGTTATATCAAGATACATAACCAAGGTTAAGATCGGTTATACCATTTCATGCATATTGGTCATCCAAAGATTTGTAATGAATAGCCAAACCAATAAGCCTAATGAGTTCCCTTTAGATTTAGGAAACAAGTTCATGAATGTACTTCCTTTAAATAAATGTAGAACATTGGTTCCTAGGATGAAATCTTCACCATAACCCATTCACATAATCATAACAGTATATACAAGATTATGTCGATGTCATATCTACGAAGTTCAAAAGATAAGCGTTATACTTCGTAGTACAATTCCCTAGTACTATGATGATACAATTATGACCATGTTACATCACTAGAATGTTATACAATATATACAATATATATAGCTTCGCGGTAATGTTTTCAATATAGCACGACTTGAAAGATATATTAGGAATGAAATAGTTCAAGTCAATGTTACTAACCTCAAGTGGAAGGATGATGTCGTCATTGTAGTTCGTTATTTCTTCACATTCTTCAGGTTTTCAGAGTAAAACTTGTATGTCTCAACATTCCTAGACTTTCTAGTTTGACATAAATGAAGTTGACTCTAGTATATAATCAATCGACTTTAGATGAGTTTTGACACACTAGTATATGACAACCAAACTTAACATACCACCGTTTGGTGATTTCAACCGAGCTATGCTCTAACAAACGTCAGCTAGGGGAATCAAATGCGTAGAGTCTTACGAGATTCAAGAGGCGTAAGGAACGCGACTGTACCTTGATCGGTGTGAGACTTGGTTAGGGCTCAATTACATTCCAATCCGAAGTTAACTTGTAGTATGCTAGAGTCTGTAGCGACTTAATACAGTATGGTGTTCAAGTCTGGACTAGGTCCCAGGGTTTTTCTGCATTTGCGGTTTCCTCGCCAACAAAATTTCTGGTGTTTGTATTATTTCTTTTCCACGTTACATTTTCTTAATATAATTGAAATCTCACAGGTTGTGCGTAGCTCAATCATAGTTGATAAATCCGACCTTGTTTGTTGGATATGACTTGATTGACACTCACACATTGGTATTTGGTACCATCCGAGTTATTTTCATAACAATCAGGTTCACGGATTTCTATTTATTTGATTTACTGATTTTGTTGAGAAAGAGATAAAACTCTTTAATATATTTTTTGATTGAGACTCAATAACTTGGTGCTCTCAAAATTTTAATGCAGTTTAGTCCATGCAGATTGCCGAACGAAATAGTTGGGTGTAGTTATTGTACCCCCCACATTTTCAACATGCACATAAGGATAAATTGGAGGTGACAATGCATATGAGAATGTATCAAATGTATCTGATAATGTATGAGTTGTTGTGAGGATATCGATCCTACTATATGTGTAGATAAGAATGTTAGGTCAGATAGTAGAACTCATATTGGTGTTGGAACTAGCTGAAGAAAGAATTATTTATATGGGCGTGCAAGAGCACTATTATACCCTTCATGTCATAAAGGTAAGACAACATTGCACGTTGTTGTAAAGCTAAATAACATTATGGGTTTTTAGATAATGATTGCACTGCACTCTTTGAAATTGCTAAGGAGTTGCTTCCTGAAGAAAACACACTGCCATCTAAGTTCCCAAAATATTAAAAATATGATCCAAGAGATAGGGATTATGTAACTTATGATGCTTGAGTAAATGATTGCATATTTTATTTGAAGGATCATGCATCATTGGTGAAGTATCTTGTTTGTCAAGAACCTAGGTATAATAAAGTTTATAATGATGAGAGGAAACTGATTACAGTTGCTCATAAGATATTGAGTCATTTTTCGTTGATTAAAAGGCTGCAAGGTTTTATAACGAACCATGGATAACAGAGTAAGTGACTTGGCATTATAGAGATAAGTCAGATATAAACATTATTCATCATATTGTTGATTCTTCAGCTTAGAGATGTGCGAATAGCTTCTTGCCGGAGTTTGCTAAGGAACCAAGGAATATTACACTTGGCATATCAATAGACAGTTTCAACCCGAATAGACGCTATAATGCTAGTCACAGTTGTTGGCCGATGATTATACAACCTTATCAATTTTTTCCTTCCATGTGTATGAAGCAGGAATTTTCAATGCTGGTGTTGTTGATATCAGGCCCAAGAGCACATGGTGAAGATATAGATGTTTATTTATAACCTCTTATGGATGAGTTGAAGCAATTATGGAACAAGGGTGCATGTGTTAACATATGACTCATTCACTTGTGATGAAAGCAAGATTATTGTAGGATATTCATGATTTTCTTGTGCTCGGGACTTTGTCTGGATGTGTAACCCATGGGTATTGTGCTTGTCCTACTTGTGGAGAAGAAACATATGCCAACTATTTTACGTTTAGTAAGAAAAATTGTTATATGGGACACCATAGATGGATTACATCGAAACACAAGTACCGAGATGATAAAATACATTTCAACATCGTCCAATACCATGGTAAATAACAGGGCTGCAAATACACTAAAAATAGTAAGGGAAAACAACCATCGACATTAAGTCTGAATCATAAAAAGAAAGCTGAAGGGGAAAATGAAGATGTTTTTAATATAGAAGATGAGTTTAATGAGTACTCATTGTTTTTTTTGAAGGTCTATTCTTCATGATTTTCCTAATTGGGTTTCAAATGCGATCTGACATATTACGAATGTTATGCATACAGAGAAAAACATCACCAAGGATATATTTAACACTTTGATGGGAAATATAAAGTTAATATGGTCCTGCTATGCGTAAAAATATGGAAGCAATTGGGATTAAAAAGTTGTGACTGAAACAAGATGTTGTTACCCGTAAATTTTTTTACAAAAAATGGTACTTTTGCCCTGACTAAAAAGGATAAAGTTGATTTTTTTTTAATTATTTTGAAGTACTTAAGGATGCCTTCCAGATTCTCTTCCAATCTGGTACTACATAGTCATACTCAATCTAGAGTAAAGTATATCAAAGAGTTTTAATATCTCTGTTTCACAATATAATTAGCAAATCAAACAGATAGAAACACGTGAGTCTGATTATTATGTGAAACAACTTGAACGGTACCAAAGACCAATATTCAAGTGTGAATCAATGTAAATCAACAACCAAAGGTTGGATATTTTAATTGATTGATCTTAACGCACAACCTATGATATTTCAATTATATACCAAAATATAATGCTGAAAACAAATAACACAGACACCAGAATTTTGTTAACGAGGAAACCGCAAATGCAGAAAAACCCCGGGACCTAGTCCAGTTTGAACACCACATTGTATCAAGCCACTACAGACTCTATCCTACTACAAATTAACTTCGGACTGGACTGTAGTTGAACCATAATCAATCTCACACTGATTCAAGGTGCAGTTGTTGTGATAGTCCAGATTTTTTTCCCCTTCCGATTGACCGTGGAGTTCAGTCAATTTGCAAGTCCAAAACTCTCGAACTGCCATGTTGGGTGAAAACAGTTGAAACAAGAGTATGGCATATGTTTTTACTAAACAAAGAAAAAGGATATTTATTTAGATTGACTAGTTAACAACAAATATACTAATGGAAACCATACTGTAAATTTTTAAGAATTAACTGATGTCAAACTTTTGTACATAACGCACATTCAATAGGAAAATAAAGCTGATATTATATTATAAAGCCAATATTATACAGTACCAAGAGTATATATACGAAACACAAAGTGAACATACTCACTTTGAACCCCAAAGCTCTAAGCATCAATCCTTAGCAAGCTTACTGCCTCAAGCCGCTCTCAAACTCTGTGGAAAACAAAACAACGGGGGTGAGACACATCCCAATAGGAGAATAACGGAAATACAAGAAATGCCCAAATAAAGATAACGACGAGTTATTGAATCTCAATCGAGGAATGATATTCAAAGTTATATATCTTTCTCTCACAATCAAAAAGTTGACAGAACCAAATTCACCTGATATACGCGTGAGAGTTCTGGGACGATCTCAAAAATTAATATCCAAGAATCAATCAAGTCGTACCCAACAAACAAGGATGGATGTATCTACTTTGATTGATTTACGTATGACCTGTGATATTTCAATTATAAATATAAATAATATAATGCGAAAAATAAATAACACAGATACCATAAATTTTGCTAACGAGGAAACCGCAAGTGCAGAAAAACCCTGGGACCTAGTCCAGATTTGAACACCAAACTGTATTAAGCCGCTACAGACACTGTCTACTACCAATTAACTTCAAACTGAAATGTAGTTGAGACCGAATTAAACCCTCACAACAATTCAATTACAGTCACGTTCCTTATGGAGAATGAGAGCATGATCAGAACTATAAAGAAGAAGCTTATTGATGAAAGAGTCCGGATATTTCAGAAACCAAGAATTATTTGCAGTGCTTTATCAATTTTGGTTATAACTAAACAAGTGAAAGGAGTGCCAATGAATGGAATATCTCTGAGCCCATATATGTTAATTGTATCATGAACTATTAAATAATAGGAGGATTTAATTGTCAACAACCAAAATATAACAAATCTAAAATTAACTCGACGAAAATTTTCAATCCATCTAAGCAATTAGTATCCTTTTCACCTTGGATTCAGTCGATGAGTAAGATACACCATTTATTCCATAACAAACAGATCTTTCACTTTCTACTGTGTATTCGTGAGCCGGGTGGAGTATCATTTATGTTTTTAACACAAAATAAAACAAATCAAGTGGCACTAGATTTTGTGCCCGTGCTACGTACCGGGTGGACTCATAAAACCATCTATCATCATTTTTTTACTATTGATCATATTTTATGTGATATGGTTTTACCTCGTCCAGTCCCAATGCATGTTTATGATTTTTTATTTGGTGTGACTCGGCTTCGCCTCGTCCTGCCCACTACATACTTGGTTTGCTTCGCCTCGCTCAGTCGCTTAGGATTTTTTTTATTTGGTGCCTCGCCTATCTCGATGCATTTTTGATTTGGTGTCGTGCAGTTTTCGCCTCACCTCGTTGCGATGTATTTTTGATTTAGCGCAGCTCGACTTCGCCTCGTCCCTTCCCGATGCATTTTTTATATGTTTTTGTGCAGCTTCGCCCCGTCCTGATGCATTTCAAATTTTTATGTCGCGTTATCTCGTCCAGTCACAATACATTTTTAATTTGGTATGACGGGATTCACATGTTAAGCCTTGATTGCAGACTCCATGTTCAATCAATAATCTTTGGGTAATTAATAATACCTGGTGAACTTGGCTGGCCCTGAAATTGACGATACCGCCGATAATTGTAAAATGTTGCCCAATAAATTAATTTTCTTTGACCTTTTGTCTTAATCAACGTAAGTTTACATATGAACATGACCATAAAATAAAGTATATATATACGTGTGTATCAGTAGTGTCCTAGGCTAGCACATCCTGTTCACAGCGCGACGTGTGCCCAACATGCATTGTTAAGTCAACAAAACCATAAAATAAAACTAAAAGATGGAACTGGGGTTATCAATTTCTCTGTCTCTATTATCTTTCACCTCCCCTCTGTACACGAATAAATTCATATTTTGTTCATCTTCTTCTTCTTTCTTTCTCCATCGTCTCTTCACCACAGAAAATCTCCTATTGATTAAAAAAATAAACTGAATTTTGGTACTACAAATTTTCATCACCGTGCCCTCTCTCCGTCTCTCTAGAAACTCAACTTAAGATCTGAAAATTTCTTTGAATGTAAGAATTTTTATTTTTTAGTCCAGAATTTACATAACTCTCATTTGAGACAACGTGAAGTAGAGAACTTTTGAGGAGTCGAATAATGTTACTGAGGGCCACTCTCTTGTTAACCGGAACCAAGGTTTTAAAACGACCGAGTTTACTATCGTTTTTCTGTGTTAACACGGTCACAGCCCATGATGAAGAATGATATCCGGGTGTGGCTGTGCTTCATATTTGTAAACTCTTCTATTATGGATGTTTATCAATCAGTTTTATAGTTAAATCTTGTTTTGGGTGCGCTTCATTTTTGATTTGAAGAAATGGGTTTGTAATTTTGAGTCTTGGCTTGATGATGAAGAATGAGATCTATTCTTATATTATTATCTTTTGATTAATTATGTGATTAATTTCTTGTAAAGGTCACTTACTATTGCTATCATTTGCACCATAGAAAGGGGAAAAAAATTCTGATATTTTCTGGTTTTCTTTTTTGAAGATCATCTTTTCTTTTCTTCCGATCTGTAGCTTGATTGGGGACATGGTGTGTCATTATTAAAAAGGGTGATTTTAATTTAATACCCTGTGTGTCATTATTAAAAAGGTTGATTTTAATTTAATACCCTTGAACTAATTAAATCTTAAAAATAAACCCATTTCTTAATTTCATTAATCCTAAAATTAAAAAACTAACCAACTCTTAATCTTCTCTTCATCTTTCATCAACCAAAACCATATAAAAAATTTCAACATTGATTTTCCAAAAAAATTATCGATTTTACGGGCGAAAAGAAGACTATAAATGATGTTTAAACTCAAACCCATCATTGTGTTGTGTGATTTGACTGTTATATTAGGTTGGAAATCGAAAATTGTGATTTCTGTGTTTTTAGCCGGCAAGGTCGTGACATGCATATCTTGCCGACTTTTCATAATGACCATGGCGTCCGATAAATTTTTTCAACAAATGGTTTTTTCAATAACTTAGGCATGGTATTTTTTGAATACCTTGCCGTCCAAAAAACAGCCGGAAGGGTACTTTTTAAATACCTTGCCGGCCAATATTTTTTTCAGCAGCCCGCGGTTTTTTTTTTGTTGACCTTGCCGACTAATATTTTTCAATAGCCATCTCCCGTGTGTCAAAAAAATAAAGTCGGCATGTTCTTCATTTAAATATCTTGCCGGCCAAAAAAATAGTCGGCGTTTTGTTCATCCAAGGACCATGCCGGCTAAACCCGGTCGGCATCTTATTCAAACGTATACCATGCCGGCGAATTATAGCCGGCACCTTATTCAAACGTCGACCTTGCCGACCTATCACATTTTTGAAAACCAATTTTTTTGATCTTAATCGAACTCATAAGACGGATTAAAGGTTTAACCTACTGAATTTTCATTTTCAAAATTTTAATCTAAACTCAATTAATTAGCCTAATCAGTTTTTTGTGTTAATTAAACAAGGGCATTTTTGCCATTTTGAAAATATTTGGTTAAGGGGTGACCACTTTTACTTCAAAATGACCCTATTTTGTCTCATTTTGTATACCCCAATTAATCTGGGTATAACCCAATCTCGCCGGATTTTTAACTCATCAGAGATTTTATTTTTTATTTTTTTATGGTCACGTCTCTTTGTGAGTAGAAAAGTATGGCAGGAGGAAAACTAACGAATGTATTGTGGAAGAACCATGGTTTGATTTGGAAGAAAAGTATTGCAGAACTGAAACCAACGAATGTATCTAGCTTTGTTATCTAGATTTATGTGAAACCAACGAATGTATTGTTTACTTCACCGACGTCAAAAACGTCCAGTTAAGTATTGGGTGTAAACCAAGTGTAACCTCTAATTTACATGTAGTTTGAATCGGGAGTGGTGTATACCCACGTCTGTGCTAACAGAGTGAATAACGCTCAGTCAAATATCAATAACGTCCGGTTAAATGCTGGGTGTAAACTGAGTGTTAATAGAATTTTAATGTGTTGACCAATAGAGAATTGCCAAGTGTCATCTCCTGGTTTACTAATGCCTAAAGCTTTTATCTAATTTAATTTGAAGGGGGTGTCACACTCACCGGGCGACGTGGGAGCGGATATGACTTAGTGTTTTAAAGGAGGGGAGATAATCTCTTTTTCCCTGATTTTCCTTCTTTCTCTATTCTTGCAAATTAAACTAGCCGGAAAGATGGGTCCAAAAGTATAGCTCAGTGGTATCTCATCAACTCTAGTAAGGAGGAAGTCAGGGGTTCAATCCCCACCATAGTAGAGGTTTGTATTTAAATTAGTTGTATAGAGGGGTTTGGCGGGGTTGGGCATAACAGTGGGGCTAGCCTAACTGGCTGGATTTGGGTAGGGGTCTGGGTCCGACTTTAACCTATTAAAAAAAAAAAAAAAAAACTAGCCGGAAGGAATGAACAATTTTGATTGGTTAGTTTCAAAAGTTACGTATCACTAAGAGCAACCACAGTCATGGGAGTAAAGAGCAAATTTGATCGAAATAGCAGACACATCGGACAAACTAAAGAGCAAATACCAGAGCAAAGAGCAAATCCCAGACCATATTTGGTCTTTACTCTAGTCTTTAGTCGGGCGAAGAATGAAGGTTACGCCTGGTACGCCCGTATTAAAGAAAAAAAAAAGATGGGGCGCAATTTGTGGTTACGCCTGATTTGGGCGCAACTTTAAAGTTGCGCCTGATGACGGGCGTAACTCATAAGTTATGCCTGTTAAAAAAAAAAAAAAAATAGTGGGGCGCAAGTATTAGTTTCCTGATTTCAGGCACAACTAATACTTGCGCCCCACCAAATTTGGTTTTCTCCCCGTAGCGGCAGTGCTGGACTAAACCCATTTTTTTCAATTTTTTTTTGATCTTTATTCTTTGGTTATGGTCTGATGATTGCAGTTGCTCTAAGGTATATCATCTTATAACCTTTAGATTTACGGATCGATGACATGTACATAATTGCTAACCGTCAGATATAATTCTCAACTTATCATCTTGATTGGTTAAAACGAAAACCTGCGGATTAGAGCTGGCAAACGGGCGAGCCGGGGCTCGCCCGTTACGGGTTACACGGGTTCGGGTTTACACGGGTCAATACCCGCGGGTTGAAAATCATCACGGGTGGTCATTTCTTTAACCCGTGCCCGTAACGGGTTAAACTTGCGGGTTCACGGGTTACCCGGCTTGTTTAAATTAAAATTTAATTAAGTTAATTTGTGACAAAATAGAGAATTACGTAACATTCTTGGGGAATAATATGATTCTTACTCGTTCAAAACAGAGGATTGCATAACAAAAAACAACAATTATAAGCTCGTAAATATAATCTCTAGTTCACTGCTTATATTTTTACAATCAATCAAACTTGTACAAGTAACAAGATTCAGTCAAATAAAAATCACATACAAGCTCAGTTTATGCTTCAAAATAAAAAAAAAAAATACAAGCTCAGTTAACTAGTTACGTGGAATTCAACAAACATATTACCCAACAATGAAATCAGAGTACTAAGAATCAAATCTAAGAATTAATCATACAAAAATACAAAAATTACAGAAAAAATCAAATAAAAACTTGAATCTAACACAAAATATCAGAGTTTCTTAACCTAATAACTTAAATTGAATCACAACCCTAGTCTTCTTCTTGTATCATTAAATCAATTCTCTTCTCAATTTCATAGAACCACAAATTCAATTGAAGCCCTAATTTCTTCTGGATTTCTCAATTCCAGTTCTTCACTGAAATTAACCCTAACTATTAGTATGATAATCTTCTTCTTCATATTCTAGTTTTAAAACCCACCCTTAATCACTCACTTTCTCTTCCAATCTCCAACTCAGAACTCACTTTCTCGAACCAAAAACAGAAACAAAAAAAAATGTGAAGAAGCAAATCCCCACATTAGTTACTAACTTGAGCTTAAATCCATGATAAGTAAGCTTCAATTTACACATGCAAAGAAGAATAGATGCAGAGAAGAAAGAAAAAAGAAGATGGAGGTGTGGTGAGGAGGCGCAGAGAGAAAGAAGAGACATTGGAGAAGAAAGAGAAGAAGAAGAAAAAATGAAATGAAATATTCTCTAGGGTTTTTGGATTTTATATCCTAAACGAACGGTATTGATTAATCCTAGATAACCTGACGGTCGAATATTACTGTTGACGGGTTACAGGTTGTACCCGCGGTTTTGCGGGACGGGACGGGTTAGCCCGTTTTCCCACGGGCCACCATTTCTCTAACCCTAACCCGGCTTGTTTAGATACCAGCCGAGCCGGGTGCGGGTTTTTGACGGTCCGGGTCGGGAAAACCCGCGGGTTTTGGCTTGTTTTCCAGCTCTACTGCGGATCACTAAGCTTTATCATCTTACAACCTTTAGATTATAATCTAAAGATAATAACGTCATACGGATCGCTGACGTGTTTCATTTCAAAAACTTTAGTATAAATAAAGGATCACACAACCCCAGAAAATTTCTCAATTTCAAATCGAATCTCATATCATTCCCAGAAATTCTCAAAGGTCCTTAGTAGATTTTACAGTATTCAGAAGCTTTTCTTTGTTAAACAATGGAAGGAGGAAAGGGAGGAAAGAAAGGTGGTGAAAGAAAGAAAGCAGTGACAAAATCAGTCAAAGCTGGATTACAATTCCCAGTTGGTAGAATCACTCATTTCCTGAAGAAAGGTCGTTATGCTCAACGTGTTGGTTCCGGTGCTCCTGTTTATCTCGCCGATGTTCTTGAATATTTAGCTGCCGAGGTAAAAACTATAATACAATCCCCTTGATTTTTCAATTTATAATTTCTGATTGAAGTCCTTGACTTGAGATCTGGGTTTTGCTTAGTATCTGATTTTGGATCTGGGTTTTTGTTTAATTTGGTTTTGATTGTTTGTTTTTAGGTTTTGGAATTGGCTGGAAATGCTGCTAGGGATAACAAGAAATCAAGGATTATACCAAGGCATGTACTTTTAGCAGTAAGGAACGATGAAGAATTAGGAAAGTTACTCGCCGGTGTTACTATTGCTAGCGGTGGAGTTCTCCCAAATATCAACTCTGTTTTGTTGCCAAAGAAGGGTCTTGAGAAGGAATCTACACCTAAATCTCCTGCTGGAAAATCTCTCAGGAAAGCCGCTGCCTAAATGATAGATCTAGTTTGCTTTAACTTGTCCGAGTACAGTCTATTATGTAATGAAATCTAGGGACTCTGGGATCATGTTAGTGTTTGAATGATTTGCTTTTTTGGGGGTTGGTTTTATGATTTGAAATCAGTTTCGGGTTTCAGTGTTCATATGGTTTGTTGGAATATAGCTAATCAATGTAATCACCCTTTTTTTTAATCATTTTTCTCTTGGGTTAATTGGAGTTTAGTACTTACATTTTGACCAAAGTTAGTGTTTGGTCTAATATTTGTCCAACTTAGGGCTTGGTACTTGGAAATCACGTTGACTTCCATTGACTCTGTTAGGTCAAATTTTAATTAGTTTACAATTAAATTTATTTACTCAATTACTATCGCATCCTTCATTTTGTTAAAAAATTCTTCCCAATGTCCATTCACGGCTGTATCTCTAACTCAAATTCAGAATCATGAGAACTCAATTCAGCAGACTAAAAATGCCTTTGATCATCATCAACCAACAGATATCACCAATTACTCATTTTCAGAAGCAGTAAACTTTGTAATCTCATACATATATTCTAGGTTCAAATTAGCCAAACTCCCCATATCCACATTCGAGAAAAACCCCTTTTTTCTTTCACAACACCACCATTTATTCAATCTGCAGGAACTCAACCCTTATCAAATTCTTGACCTGAACCCATTCAATTTCACATTCAGTCACCGCTTTCTCAGATGCAAATCAAGACCCTTCGTAATTCTTCTTTCACCGTTCAAACATCACAAGCAACTCAATTAGGTCACACTTCATTAATCCCCTGCAAATCTTCTCGATCCATTAATTCCATTACCAGCACCAACTTCTACCATCAACATCAACTCTAAGATTCACTCTTCTATGGATCTGAAAAAACCCCAACCTCAATTCCATCTCTGTTCATCAATTGCAGACAATCAGAACCCTAATTTATTTCTCTTTGTGCATCAATGAATACTACCAGTAGCCAAATCATTGTTCTTCATTAACGAATCTATTCAAATCCCTATTATGCTCTCAATTCAAGGTCATCTGTCAATTTCAGATTCAATTTCATCTTTTCAGGTTCAATATAAGCAGCGCTATTCTTTCCCTGTCTCAAATTCAAAGAAAAAACCTATTTAATCTTCATCAAGTCGGAATCGCATCAAACCCGTCTCTCAACAACAAATCAACAAAACCCCTAATTTCTTCACTGCTGTCCTCGATCGGACCAAATCAATCTAAGAAAAAAATATCTAAAATGTATCAGAGGCGAAACAGGAATGTATCGGAGGCGGAAGAGGAAAGGAATAGAAAATTAGGGATTTTAGTCATAGTGTAAGGGTATACTTGTAAACTCGTTATTAATTATAATATAAATTTAATTAAAATACGGTCAAAGACGGTCAAAAACAGTCAACGTGATTTCCAAGTACCAAGCCCTAAGTTGGACAAATATTAGACCAAACACTAACTTCGGTCAAAATGTAAGTACTAAACTCCAATTAACCCTTTTCTCTTTCATTTCTACAACATAATTATGTGATATTTGTCAAAAATTATGCATCTATAGTGTTTGGTAAAATGACCCACGATGATCAGTTCAGTAGCCTGTTTGAACGAAGGGTGAGCTAGTATACATACATCGAGCCGACAATATATTGATTTTGCAAAGACCAAATACTTCAGTTCAGCAGTCTGGCTGAGTTTTGTCAATCAGGAATACTAGTACAGCCTTTAAAATTGCTTAATTTGTTAGTTCTTCAAAAAATTTAAGCTTATCAGAATTACTTCTTCCTAGAGTTAGTGAAATGAGTTCCGGTTCTCTGTCAATTTCCTTAGAATGGTAGCTGCTAATACTAATATTACAGGAATTGATTTTTGCTTGATTTGTTTGATTTTAGCGATACTAGCTGATCATCCTGTACCAACAGCCAGCAATTCAGTTCAGTATCAATGGCACCTAATTGGTCTTTGAAAGTTTTATCCATTCATAGCCCTAATTACGGAGATCGTATATTATTCGAACTGCAGCAAATATGTATCAACTCAATAGAAGAAATGCCTCAACATTTTATCTTCGAGATTGTATCGATTGATGCAGTTGTTGTAGGTGCTGTACCTCGGTGCCTGCATAAACAACTCAAAATGAGAAATGGAAAGCCTCACTGCGTTCTCCTTCCCGCCTGAGAAAATAATAAAATAATTTTTCTTGATGGATCTGTAAGTAATGTGCTTATAAAAGTGTTAAGACTTGAAGAAGGTTTGAAAGAAGGGAAAATTGGGAAAATGCCCCAAAATGGGGTGTAATCTTGGAAAACTGCCCCAACGTTAAAAAATGTTGGAAAAATGACCCACTGTCAAAAATACCAATTAAGTCCACATGTGTGAGTTCCCACGTGCATAAAAAAGACAAAAATACCCACCTCCGCTAAGATCCTGCCACGTATGCAAATAATCCGATGGACTTGAGAGGTAGATGAGAAGCACGTGAGTAGCATGCGAGTTATGTGTCCTTCCTCCCAAATTACTTCACGTCGCCGTCTAACCTTTGCATCTTAACTTTACCAGTTGCAGCAAAATCTACGGTACGTGATTCTCGGCTGTCAGATTGCAGTCATCTTCCCAAAATCGATCAACATAGGATCAGTTGATTTCAAGCTTCTTTAATATCGATTGAGTGTTGAATTTATAGTTCAAACATTTGGGTACAAATTGAATCTTAGATTTTAACGAAATAAGTGATTGGATGCAAAAGTTCTCGATGTTCAAAAATGGCAGGTACATCAAGCACTGTAATTGAAGTCTTTTGTTGTTTCATTGAATTACTTTTAATACTATGAGAACCCATATGATTAATTGCTTTGGAAACATCTAATTTCAAAATAATTTCAAAACAAAAAAGTTGATTATCATAAATTTCGATTGATTTTCCAGGAATGTTCACTGTCTCAAACTTCAATCATCGTCTGCAAGTTATCACGGCAACAGTTTATGTAGTTTTAGTCGCTGCAACAGTAAAGGACGAATCTTAATCATTAATAGTTAATAGTTTCCAGTTTAATCTAGATCAAATCGAAGTTTGAATTAAATCTTCTTCTCGATCTTTCTCTTCTCTCGTCTCTATTTCAGATCTGTACGAAATGAAGAAGAAGAGCAGAACTCACATGCGTGAGTCGTCGCAAGTGAACGGTTACACAACCCACCACAACAAATCGACACGTTGACCGGGAGTGGGTTAAATGGTAATTGTGTTATGTCACGTGCTTTTCACATGCGTTAAGTCCTCCTCTTAGTCCGTCGGATTATTTGCATATGTGGAAGGATCTTAGCGGAGGTGGGTATTTTTGTCTTTTTTCTGCACGTGGGAACTCACACATGTGGACTTAACTGGTCTTTTTGACAGTGGGACATTTTTCCAACATTTTTTAACGTTGGGGCAGTTTTCCAAAATTGCACCATATTTTGGGGCATTTTCCCAATTTTCCCTTGAAAGAATTAGAACATCATAAATGAAGACAAGAAATTTTTATCCTAAATGAAACATTATATCACCTTGGGGGTAGAATGTTCTTCTATCATGTATTAGGGTCCCAATCTAAAAGTTTCAGTAAAGCAATATATTGGATTTTTAAAAGCAACCTCTAAGGATCGGGTAGAGTCTATGCGGATCGGGCGACCGTGAGTCGACTCAATCTTCTCCGTTTCAAGCATTTTTGGGTTTCAATTCCTCTGCATGTTCTAGATCCAGAAATATTTTCTCTCCAATCTCTTAATTTTTCTTCTATTGATTGGATTTCGCTTTCAATTCTCTAATTTTCATAATAACTTTCTCCTTACCTGTAAAAGAAAAAGAAAAAAAAGAAAATCAATCCTCTCCATGTCCGACTAATTGTTTGGGTTTACCGGCCATGTAGTCCCCTTAAGGGCCATTTGAAGTTGTAGTATCTGTGCTCTATATGGCGAGTTTCATTTTATTCATGGCTGGTCGTTGGGCAGCTGCAATTCAACTTTATGGGGGATCTTCCATCAATTTCTCAAACTCTGGGTTTTTACCTACTTCATCTTTTAAATTAAGGGATCCCATTTCACTCAGCAAGGTTAGATTTTTCTTATATATATTATATCAATTCTTCCATATTCAAGGGTTTTTATCTTCTTCTGCCTCTTAATTTATTTTAGTTCGTTGCTGCAATCCATCATATGAGTCATCTAAGCTATATTCCCATCATCTGTTTGATTATTTTTCTCTGAGACATTATCAGTAATTAAAGCCAACGAGTTATATTTGTATCTGCCAAGTACCCATTTGCAACTCATCTTCTTATCGTGATGCCGTGGTGTTCGTTTCTTTTCTTTTTAGATTAAATTTGGTTTGCTGGTTTTTTTATTTTATCGATTTGTTGAAGTTTTTGCATTGTGGTCTAACTATTTTGGTGCCCTGTCAGATCAATTTTGGTCTGGTTTTTAGTTTCTTCTTGTAAAATAGTTATTCCCAGTGGTAATAAGTGTTTTTGTTGACGCCGTCGGTGTTTTCTATGACTCTGTTTTGTAACTATTGTGGTATCTTTGTAAGACCTTTGTAGTCTGGAGTCATTTTTCTTTTCAGTGGAATAGTTTACAATCATGGGTCCTTTCTTTTCTTAGCCAGCAATTCCTAACAATCTCATTTAGTGTTTTTCTTTGTTCTCATTCTAACGGTTTCGTTGGCATTCTGTTCTCTGTGCCTCTCTTTCTTGTTTCTAAATATCTTTCTGATTCGTTGGATCCACTTAGTTTGGTTATCCATATATGGAGAATCTAACCCTCTTGTACTTAGAAAATTATTGGATATCCCTGAATAAGCTCTTGATAGGAATCTTGCCCTCTTTTCAACCCCAGCAGCTTCCTCTCTGCCTTTTGTTTTGGCCAGCAACATACGGTATTTCTCGCCATTTCTCTTAACAGATGCTACACAGATTAAATGGTTTTCTTATTGTGGTTACATGGTCGGTAAGCTATATTTATTTCTATTATATAGTTCTCTTATCCCGTTCCATCGTTCTTTCTTTATTATATAGTTTCGTCTGACATCTTCTGGTTGTGAGATTATATCTTTCTCTTCTGTTATTAGTCCAATTTTTGGAATTTCAAAACCTTCCCTCAATGTGGCTTTTTCATCCTTTGCCTTTTTCATTTTCTCTTTTTCTTTTTGTCCAGAACTCAGTGTGTCTATAATTTTGTTTATAGTCTTGGCTTTTCATTTTCATTCACTCATGAAAATCCTTTCCTGGAATGTCCAGGGTATAGGAACTCCCTTGACTAGGGATCACCTTGACTATCTGTGTCAGTTTTACAGACCAGACATAGTTTTCTTAGCAGAGACTAAAGCCCCGTTGTCTCGCATGGAGATGTTTTTGAAAAAATCCAGTTTTCATGACTGGTTCATAGTTCCTTAAGTGGGTATATCAAAAGGGTTAGTCATAGCTTGGCACAATAACATGGAGATGAAGTTAGTTGATTCAAAATTTAATGTGTGTCATTTTGAAATGCCTCTAGGGGATAAGAAAATCTTAATCACTTGCGTTTATGGAGCAATAGAAACTGATGACAAAATTGAACAATGGACATATATTGCTGAATTTGCTCTTCAGGTAAACATCCCATGGTTATTAATTGGGGATTTAAATGTTGTTTTTGATCCGGAAGAAAAACAAGGTGGAAATAAAGCGTCATCGAGCAGCAAATCGTTTATAGTCCAAACAATTGACTCCATGGGTTTGCAAGATGCGGGATACGAAGGTGCTCCTTTCACTTGGTCAAACAATAGACAGGGAGACGCAAACATATGTGAAAGAATTGACAGAGCCTTAACCTCGTACCAGTGGATTCAGAATTTTCCAGAAACTAAGGTAACTCACTTACCTAGAGTGGGCTCAGATCACACCCCTATTTTTTTAGACTCTAACCCGGAAAAAAAGAAACTACAAAAGCCATTCAGGTGTATTAGATCTTGGTTAACGCACCCAACATTATCTTCAGTAGTTTCGGCGTCTTGGAGACTCCACTCAAATAGACATTCCAATATTGATCTACATTCGAACCTTAAACTTCTTTCTTCGGATCTAGCTCAGTGGAACTCGGAGGTCTTTGAAAATATTCACAAGAATATAAAAACTCTAAATAAAAAAATAGAGAGTATTCATAGAGCTGGTAATTTCGCTTCAAACATAAAAAAATTAAAGGAGCTTCAAGCTGAGCTAGGAAAATGGTACGAAATAAAAAATGATTACTATCACCAGATTTCGAGGGATAAATTTTTTAGTGAATATGATCAAAACACTGAATACTTCCATGCAACAGCTTTAAATAGGAAAAGGATCAATTCTATCAATTCTCTTAGAGAACCTTCGGGCCTTTGGTTATCTGATAGAGACCAGATTTACTCCCTTCTTGTCAATCATTTATCTCAGATCGGTACCTCTCAAATAAGCAATTATGATATTGATATCTCAAACATAATTGAACCTTGCATCTCTGAAGAAGAAAACTCATCTCTCTGTGAAATTCCTTCAAAAGAAGAAATCTGGGCTACAATTTCTAACATGAATCAATGGGGAGCTCGGGCCCCGACGGTTTCCAACCCGGCTTTCTTAAAGCGAACTGGGACATACTGGGTAGTGATATTACTTTTGCAATTCAAGATTTCTTTAAAACTGGGATTTTAAATCCTGAATTCAATCGCTCTTTTATCACTTTAATCCCAAAAATTTCCACTCCTCAGACCCCAGCAGATTTCAGACCCATAAGTTTAAGCAATACTACCTACAAGATAATCTCTAAGATTTTAGCTAATAGGCTAAAACCTATCCTAAACAAAATTATTTCCCCCAACCAATCAACATTTCTACCAGGCAGGCAAATTACGGATAACATTATCATAGCCCACGAACTCCTTCACTCAATGAGAATTTCAAAAGCCAAAAAGGGTTACCTTGATCTTAAACTGGATCTCTCTAAAGCTTTCGATAGAGTGGAGTGGGGTTTCATTAATAAGGCACTTTTATCCTTTGGTTTTACCCCCTATTGGGTAAATCTAATCATGCAATGTATTTCAACCACATCATTTTCTATACTCCTTAATGGTTCTCCGGGACCGACATTCAAAAACTCTAGAGGATTAAGACAAGGAGATCCCCTTTCCCCTTATCTTTTCTTAATCTGTATGGAAATTCTATCCAGATTATTGGAGAGAGGAATAGAGGAAAAAAAGTTATCAGGGCTGAAAATCAATAAAGACGCTCCGAATATTTCCCACCTATTCTTTGCAGATGACTGCTTTCTTTTCACAAGAGCAGATTTAGGAGAAGCAAAAAATCTACTAGATATTTTATCATATTTTGGAGAAATAACGGGGCAAATGGTTAATCTTCAAAAATCTGGAATACATTTCAGCCGACGCATTCACCCGAGACACGGAAAAATAATTGCGAAAATCTTAAAAGTTCAGCTGATGACAAAAAATGAAAGGTATTTAGGGACGCCTCTATTCTTTGATAAAAATAGAAAAGAGAATTTTGAACCTCTTCTTCAAAGGTACTATGCTACTCTTCAAGGCTGGAAATCGAAACTTCTCTCACAGGCAGGGCGGACAGTGCTAATAAAATCTGTTCTTCAAGCTTACCCTACTTACCAAATGCAAGTTTTAGCATTACCCAAAGAGACTCTTGATCAATTAGACATAATACAAAGGAACTTTTGGTGGAAAAAAGATGGGGTAAAAAGACAAGGCGGTTTTATAAAAGCTTGGGCTGGTATCTGCAAACCCATATCGCAAGGGGGCTAGGCATTAAAAACCCTCACCAGTTCAATTTAGACCTTCTAACCAAATTAGCCAGCATACTAATCTCTGAACCAGATCAATTATGGGTTAAACTTCTAAAAGAAAAATACTTCCCAAACAATAATCCACTAGAATCTTATAGAACTTCCAATCTTTCCTGGATTTGGACTAGTATCCAAAAAGGTCTGAATCTTATAAAGGGTAACTTTGTGTGGCAAGTTAAAAATGGAGAGTCAGCAAAAATTTGGGAAGACAGATGGATTCCTAATGAAAATATAATTCAACAACCGGCGGATAGAGGAGACCAAGTTCCAAAAACTGTAAAAGAGCTTATCACTCCTGAAAACAGTTGGGATATAGAAAAATTAGATGAATACTTCAGTCCTGCGATTAAAGAAAAAATCCTTGCAATCTCAACTAAAAACGAAGATAAAGATAAAATGAAGTGGAGGCACCATTCTTCAGGAGCTTTCTCATTGAAAAATATCTATAATTTTCTTAACAACCAGGATCAAGAAGTTGACACTATGGTTGATTTTCCTTGGAAGAAATTATGGAAAATTAAAACAATTCCAAGAATTAAATTATTCCTTTGGAAATTAGTGCAGAAGGCTCTCCCAACTTCAAGTAGACTTGCATCTCATATGGACAATATTTCTGCTGACTGCCAGATGTGTGACGCTCAAACTCAAGAAACCGAGCAACATTTATTCAGGTTTTTCCCCTTTGCGAGAGCCATCTGGTTTGGGGTTTCGTTAAGCTTTATTAACTACCCATGTACTTTCCCTGACTCAATATGCAATTGGGTCAAAAACTGGATAGAAGACCCGAGCTATGCTCAAATCTCAGACAAAATTGCTACAGTCCTATGGTTTATATGGAAATACAGATGTTCAGTTGTCTTCGAAGGAAAGGATCATATCCCAACAATGCTGATAGAGATGATAAACAAATATCTACACTCAGCAGCTTCAATATCAATCACAAAAAAAACTTCAGCTAGAAATGGAGTAGTATCAACTCCAAATTGGAATACAATTAACACGGATTGGATAATTTTTATAGATGCGGCTTTTATGAAAGAAGATCTTTCAATGGGTTTTGCCTTTATTTTATATTTAGTGGACCAAGAGGAATTCATGCATATCGAAGCAGGCTCAGATAAAGAAATGACAGTTGTTCATGCAGAAGCAAAGGCAATGCTTAAAGCTACATCTTGGTTAAGAAATAATATTTTATCCAGTGTTTCAATTATCACGGATTGTAAAACTATTGCTGATTTCATCAACAAGAAGTGTAAGGAAATATCTTGGGAAGCTGAAAACACAATAAAAGAAGTTGAAGCGAACCTAGATAACCTTCCTCAAGCCAAGGTAAGATATATAAACAGAAAATACAACTCAACGGAGGATTCATTAGCTAAGGAAGCAAGAATCAAGAGACTCCAACATTTATCTTTACATATTAGAGAAAAAAAATTGTAAGTCAAGTATTTTTGAGAAAAATGATGTTGTAAACCTATTGTACTATATTACTTGATTTATAATATCTTATCTTTTCATCAAAAAAAAAAACATTATATCACCTTTATTGATGAAGATTTTAGATAAAAACAAGCTTGTCAGTTTGAAAATACAGATCAACATGAGTCCAACAATACCTATCAATTGAGTGGGATAAGAAACGATACATGGCGAGTCATGAGTAATCGCGTGTCTCTTAAATGACCAGATGTTAAAGCCACAAACATTTTTATGAGCATCTGACATTATAACAGACATTAAGACTCCCATTGAGTTCAAACTAGACTTCAAGTTGATGGAAGAAACTCCCATCGATTCAGACTCAATAGGGGTTGGCAGTTGGCACCAAATGGAATTGGATGTCCTTATTAAAAGAGGCGGTGTCTTGTCATCCCCAACTCGATCGTATGCACTCTCTATACTCCGGTGCATAAATTCTACATGGAAATGGCCATTTGAATATGTATATCAGAATCCGTAAACATGGGCTTCAAGAGCACCGGTAATGTTCTCTAGTGACAAAGCGGGACTTTTTCCTTGATCATTAGGAGTCACATATCAATTTTATTCGTACATATTTCCCTCACAAGATATGCAAATTTCGAATACAAGTTTAAATCAGTCGACGATTAATTTTATTTTTTTTGATGTAAAATAGGATTATATTAATCAACAAATATAGTACAATATGTTCATGAGCTCATTTTTATCAAAAACATTGGAATTAACACTAGATTTTAAAACCTTGTGGTGGATGTCGGAGGACCTGTGTCGTAGATGCTTTACTCGAGCTTCTTTTGCAATGTAATCTGCCGCAAAGTTATATTTTCTGTTTATATATTTTACCTGGGCTTGTGGAAGTTTTTCCAAAGTTGAGTTCACTTCTTGTATGGTGTTATCCGCGCTCCAAGGATAATCTTTGCAGGACTTGTTGATCGTTTCCGCCAGGATTTTGCAGTCCGTAACTAATGAGACAGTGGATAATATATTTTTACTTAACCAATCAGACGCCTTTAGTAAGGCTTTTGATTCTGCATGAAAGGCTAAGGTATCCTACTCCGAACCAGCTTCGATATACATAAATGTTTCGATGTCCACCGAATAAGCGTACCCCATGATTGAGTCCTCTTTTTTGAAAGATGCATCAATAAATATTATCCAATCTAAGGATATGTGTAGGTGGGGAAAAAACGATTTGCTGGTTTTTACGGAATTGAAGAGTCAACCGTGTGGAGACTCCTTGAATCGAGCGAAATATTGAACCTCACACAGATGCACTGTAAGAAGGGAGTGCTTTAAGTTCGAGAGATCAATCTGTAAGACTCCAACCTAAACCAAGAACAATGGCTGTTCCAGAGTCAATTCGGTCACAAGAGAGGAAGGGTTGATCTGTAGGAGGGAAGCTGAGAAATGTGTGAGATCAATGATGATCTGAGATTGTAGGTGTGTTGTGATTTCAGAGTGAGAATGCTCTGAATGATTGAGTTTTGCCTGATTGAGAGTGATTTCTGTGAGTTCGTGTAGACGAAAGATTGTCTCTATGAACTTTGATGAGAAATTGCTCGTTCAGGCGAATGTTCGAATTGTTCGAATCTTGTTCAATGTTGCCGTTTCAATCAGAATTCAGAGATATTTTATAATGTTGGAATTGTAAATACCATGATCCCATGAAGTGTGTCAGTTGCTGGAATCAGAGAGTGGGAAAGTGGGAAATCGTGTTAAACCAATTACTCATCATGCGGAGACTTGGTTAATTTTCCACCCACTACTTTGCTGATTCTTCCAACTGATTGCACGACTTGCTCACATTCTCATCGTGGGTGAACACACGTGACGTAGACCGCCAGAACAAAACCTTAGTTAATATCCCCCCATGTGACACGATTGAAATCTCGTGAATGTGGAGTCAGTTGCTGACTTTGTGGGACGATAAGTCCATGTAGTGCTGAGTTGAACACGTTTTAGCAAATATTCCAAAACTCATGAATTAAATGTATGTCTATTGAGACGAGATATCATTATAACCTAAAATGAGCAAACTGTGTTGCTAAATTGTCGAATATTGATAGTTGAACCAATATTCTTTGATCCGAGCAAATATTGTTAGTCTAAGCGAATATTGCTAATTTGAGTGAATATTGCCGGTTCGAGCAAATATTGCTCGTTTGATGAATTTATTGGTAGCATGACCGAATAAAATATTAATTTAATTAACTGACTGCTGGGTCGAGAAAAATAAATAAAAATTTTAATCATGGAATCAACATAAAATTATTAGAGTGTTTGAATCTGCTCAGAATCACGTTTCTGCAGAGCTATGGATTCAAAACCCTAATTTTACCGAAATGATGATTTGTTGAAAATCAATACAGAGTGACACAGGTACCAGCTACATGGGATGACGGGTTCACCATGTATCGCCCATATGCTCGAATGAGCAAAAATACCAAAGTCTCTTGAGGATCAGTTGGTGAAATAATGGTTAAATGCTGATTTAATCATTAAAATAATGCTCGTATGAGCGACAGATAATAAAACCGGGTATTATGAAAATACAAAGGACCGACCAAGAGGTCATGAGACCGGATCTTGGTGCGTGTGGGACCAGTGGATGGTCGTTTGAGCAAACTTCCAATTGTTTGGAAAGAGTTTGAACCTAATATGAGCAGTTGAGCAAATTAGGTTAAAATCATTAAAACATGCGGGACCAGTTGTTTGCAAGCCTCAGGGTCACCCTCGGTTGGTCAATGGGATGTGCCCGTGTCACCATAACGTCCGTGTTTCACTCCTGAGAATTTTGATATTTTTCTGGTGCACGTTTGAGCAACATTTGGAGAAAATATGCAAAATCCATGGTTTTGCCAAAACTGAGAAAAATACATGAGATGAGGGAAATAAATAAAACAAGGAATTACAAGTTGTGGGAACTGCCACGGCTAGGGCATGACCGGCTGGCTGACACACGATCCCACATGCTTTTCCCATTTTTATGTGATTTTATGTATTTTTCTCTGATTTAAGGGAAATTCCATGAAACCGGAGAGTTTGGCAAAATTAGGGAACTTCCATAAGATGAGAGACATAAATTAATAAATATAAAATAGGGAATGGGAGTGTGGGACCGACAATGGCCACGGCATGGCCGGTCGGCCAATGGGCAGGGGTCCCAAGCCACTCTTCCCAATTTTACCAAATTTTGATGATTTTAGATAATTTTCATAAAATCAAGGAGATTTGTTGAAATCAGAGAGTTTTCATGAAATCATGAAACAAAACACCAAATAATAATAAAACAATGGGCGTGTGGGACCGGCTAGGGCATGGCCGGCCTGCTAGAGCCCGGTCCCATAAGTTTTTTTCTAACTTTTTAATATTTTCTATGATTTTAGAGAAAATACATGAAATTAGGTAATTTTAGGGAAAATTCATGAAATCAAGGAATTTTCATAATTTGAGAGAAATAATAAAATAATGGGGAACGTGAGGTGTGGGACCGGCCACGGACAAGGCATGACCGGCCGGCCGACGGTCCCATGTCACCTTTTCCTAATTTTATTATTTTTTGATAAAATCATGTGACTTAGATAAAATACATGAAATTAGGTAATTTTCATGATTTTAGAGAAAATTCATAAAATCAAGGAATTTTCATAATTTGAGAGAAATAATAAAATAATGGGGAACATGAGGTGTGGGACCGGCCACGGCCAAGGCATGACCGGCCAGCCGGCGGTCACATGATACATTTTACTAATTTTATTATTTTTTGATGAAATCATGTGATTCAGATAATTTCTTCTTTGAAATAAAGAAAATTTGCTCAAACGAGAGGATTTTCATGAGATAGGAAAATAGTAAAAATATGATAAAATATAAAATTGGGCGCGGGACTGGTCACGGCATGACTGGCCTGCTAGTGAGCTCAGTCCCTTGGCGCTTTTGCTAATACTTTATTATTATTATTTTTCCTTCCTATTTTGCATAGGTTCCTCGTTCGTTCATATTTTTTGAAATGCTCGTTCGTGCATTCAAAATGCTGGTATGTGCATTATTTGCTAATTACACTTGCACCATTTTTTTCAGGGCTTATTCGATGCTCAGATGCCTGCTTCGTTGAATATTTATCATTAACCTGTGGTATTCTGCTGGAAAGAACAACGAATTGAAGTGACGAAATATAATGAAGAATCGTAGAATATTGTTGGATATTCAGGCGATTAAATGATTCGTAGAATATTGCTGGATATTCAGACGACGGCTCGTAGAATATTGCTGGATATTCAGACGATTTAAGATAATTAATTGATGGCTCTGTACTAGAAGGGCTTCCTGTCTAGGAGCATTAATCATCTGAGGGTTGAGAAATATGAACTTGCTGGAGTATCATATTCCTCTTGCATAGTCGGGGAAAACCTGGTTGCATCCTGAAGACGTCGTCGCTTTATACTAGCAGGCATGCTGTCTAGGAGCCGTCTAATCTTTCGATTCTATACAGTATGAGATGTGCCGTGGTCTCAGCTAGGAGATTGCACATCTGCATCTTCTCTGAGAGACTTTCTCCTCCAAAGGTGGCATGAGCTTTCATGCATAGAGACATGAGACTCAATACTCGTCCGGTTGCCAGATCCAGAGTAATTACTGAAATTGCTCAGTATTCATGGGATGTGTCGTGGTCTCAGCTGAGAGACTACACATATACATGTACTTTGAGAGACAGCCTTCTCAGTCAGAGATTTGTGGCATGAGCTTCCATGCTTTAACAAGAGACATGAGCCTCAATACTCATCCGGTTGCCGAATCTGGAGTATAGTTCTACAATTCTACCCTCTGTCGAACATCCACCATCTACAATAGGTCAGACCATTTCTCTTGGAGGGTTTTCCTTTTTCTATCTTCATTGATTTTTGGGTCATATCCTGTATATTCTGGTTCAAAAATTTCTTGATTTGCTCCATGGTTGAACAGGGTTCGAGTTTATTTTCTCAAAAACTACCAAACATATGTGCTTCCAAATGAACCAGGATATATTAGCTATTTTATCCGATAATTGAACGAAATCTTGGTCCGTGATCCACTCTTTTATCCAATTTTCAATGGAATCCGAATTAATTCTTGTGTTCACCGCTTTTAGAGAAAAACCAAACCAAATAGCTTAAACAAAGGGACACGAGCGAAAAATATGTAGTTTTGATTCTTCCTCTTGGGAGTTACACATTGGACACTCTGTGTTTATGTATGCATTATGCGCTCCAAGTCTAGAATTGGTTGGGAGAGCTCTTTGGGCTAATTTCCAGACGAATAATTTGATTCTTGGGATAACTTGGATTTTCCATATTTTTTGCCAGGGAAAGGAGATTAAAGTATTTCTCTCTTGATCTTGGTTTACGAGGAAGCTATAAACATTTTTTGCCGTGAAGGATCCTGAAGGATGATGTTGAAATCTGATTGTCTTGTTCTTGTCTTTTTGGAGAAATTGCAAGGATTTTCACTTTAATTTCTGGATCAAAATAAGTATCAAGTTTATCTTGGTCCCATGTATTTTCGGGGGTAATCAACTCATTTACCATATGCGGAACCAGATCTTGAATTTGGATGATATCTGTGTCAGGAACCCATTTGTATTCCCAACTTTTTATGGACGCTCCATTTTTAACTTGCCAGATAAAATTTCCTTTAATGAGATCCAAACCTTTTTTTATGCTTGTCCAAATCCAAGATAATTTAGAAGATCTAGAGAATTCTAAAGGATGAGAGTTTGGGAAATATTTAGCTTTGAGAAATTGGGCCCAAAGTTGATCTTGCTCTGAGATGAGACGGCTAGATAGTTTAGTAAGGAGAGCTATGCTAAACTGGTGCATATTCTTGATTACAAGACCTCCTTGGGAGATAGGCTTGCAGATACCGGCCCAAATCCTTATATAACCGCCTCTGCTTTTGGTCCATCTGATCCAATGTCTGCAAAATCCAAAGAGATAGCACTTGCATCTTTATTCCACCAAAAATCTCTTTGGATTTTGTCCATCTGATCCAATGTCTCTTTAGGAAGAGATCGCACTTGCATTTGGTAAGTAGGATAACCCTGAAGAATAATTTTTATTAAGACTGTTCTTCCAGCTTGAGAGAGCAATTTCGATTTCCAGCCTTGAAGAGTGGCATAGTATTTTTGTAGTAAAGGATCATAAATTTATTTCCTATTTTTATCAAAGAAGAGAGGAGTTCCCAAATATCTATCATTTTTTTTTTGTCAATAAAGGAACTTTTAGAATTCTTGCAATGATTTTCCCATGTTTTGGATGAATTCTATGGCTGAAGTAGATACCAGATTTCTGGAGGTTTACCATCTGACCCGTAATCTCACCAAATCTTGAAAGGATATCTAATAGATTTTTAGCCTCTCCTAGATCAACTTTTGTGAATAAAAAATAGTCATCTGCGAAGAAAAGATGAGAGATGTTCGGAGCATCTTTATTTATTTTGAGGCCTAAAATTTTATTTTCAGATATTGCTTTTTCTAGAAGTCTAGAAAGAACTTCCATGCAAGTTAAAAATAAGTATGGTGAAAGCGGGTCAGCCTGTCTTAATCCTCTGAATGTGGTAAATTTCGGACCCGGAGAACCATTTAGAAGGATAGAAAAAGAGGCAATTGATATGCATTGCATTATTAGATTTACCCACGTATCACCAAAACCTAGCGTTGATAGGGGAAGTTTGATGAAGTTCCACTCTACTCTGTCGAAGGCTTTAGAGAGATCTAACTTTAAGGCAAAGTGACATTTTATGGCATTTGAGTTTTTCATTGAATGAATAAGCTCGTGAGCGATGATAATATTGTCTGTAATTTGTCTCCCTGGAAGGAAGGCGGATTGATTTGGGGAAATTATCTTGTTTAGGATTGGTTTTAGCCTGTTTGCTAGAATTTTGGAGATGATCTTGTATATTGTATTAATCAGGATGATGCGTCTAAAATCTGATGGGGTTTGAGGAGTGGATATCTTAGGGATCAATGTTATGAATGAAAAATTCAGTTATGCATATAGATTTCCGGTTTTAAAAAAATCTTGAACTGCCTTAATTATATCTGGACCCATTATATCCAAATTCGCTTTAAAAAAACCTGGTTGGAACCCATATGGATTTGGCGATCCCCACTGGTTCATCTTGGAAATAGTATTCCAGATTTCTTCTTTTGAAGGGATAATTGTTAATGAATAATTTCCCCTTTTCAGAAATACAGGGTTTAATAAAGATGGATAAGTCTTCCACCAAGTTATTGTTGTGTGAGGTGCCTATTTGAGTGAAGTGGTTTATTAAGAGGGTATTGATGTGGTCTCTATCTGAAATCCACATACCCAATGGTTCTTTAAGGGTGTATCAACCCCACTATTTTCCTGTCCTTGATGTTTTTTTGGGAGCTGCTACACTTATTTTTTCCCTTTTTTTATTACACGCGGGATAAAAATCGGGATATCAATAGGTAAACATATCATTTCCTTGTTCTTTCCAGTGTTATGGGGCCAGTTCTGACAGTTTTCATGAGAGTACGAGATGGAGATCCTTCAGCATAACTACATCACCCTTTTGATCAAAACCATATCCCACACATTTTTTTGATACAAAGTTCGCCCTATATTTGTTTTATTTTTATGACTTGTGAGGCTTATATGGTGACATTGACAAACCCAATAATTTTCTCCTAATTATTCTTCCCCCCCCCCCCCAAATTTTTCCCAAACTTTCCTCTCAATAGGTAGCATCGTCCACATTATATATATATATATATATATATTTTGTGGCCTACCCCTTAAGAAAACAAGGGGACACTATAATTTGTTATGTAGGCGTGGGGAAGGTAGAGGAGGACTTTTGGGGGGAGGGGTGAGAGGGGGTAGTGGTGGTAGAAGCATTCTCGGAATCCCTCTTTACAACTTTTCAAGATAGATCAGATGTCAAAAAAAACTTTCATTTTTGATGTGTAGTTTACTTGTTGTATAAATGAATTTTGAAACATTAAGGCCTATTCCTATGTATATGAAAAACATCAGATTTTGCAATATATGCATCCACTATGGGATGCCAAACTCATATGCCAATATGTCAGAAATAACATATAGGCATATGCGTTGAAGTGTTTATATAGCGATAGAGATTCCACCTCTCGATGGTTTTTCCATATAGCGATGGTCAGACTATCTCCGAGTAATTATATATATATATATATAATCTCTCATTCTCTCATACTTTTTCTCTTTTCTAATATATTTTTATATGTAAAGGATCCCACTTAATATTGTTGCAGTAGAATAATAAGGAAAGAGGTAAAGAAAGAGAAGGATTCTATTGATAAGAGAGTTCTGTATGTTACATGGATAGATTATCCTTTATATACATGGAGAGGGGAAAACTAAAAGACTTCTGTTTTGGACCGCACATCCATGGGCATGGGCCCTTTAACACTCCCCCTTGTGCGATTCAATAAAACTTCATATGCAGTGCTTCATATATGGTGCTTCGAATGTAGTTCTTCAAATGTCGTCCTTTCCTTAATGACTTGTGTAGAAATCAGTTGCCTCATTAAAACTTTGACAAGGAAAAACCCAGTGGGATAAAACCTTGGTACAACTCTTCACATGTAGTACTTCACATGTTATCTCATACTTTACATGTAGTTCATCACATGCAATACGATATTAAAAGACCGATGAGTCTAAGTTGATTGCCTCGTTAAAACTTCGTCAGGGAAAACCCAAAGGGACAAAACCTGAACTATAGAAAAAGAGTGCAATATTAAACAAACTTATAACATAGTTGGACTCGAATATGTTGGCTCATTAAAACCTTGACAAGGAAAACCCAGTGGGATAAAACCTTGATGAATGGAAAAGAGTACAACGTGACTGATGCAAGTAAAGGTGATCCATTACAGATGATCACTTTGCTCCGTTTAATTGACTAATTACTTCACAACTCTTTAGGCAAAAAATCCTCATATGAAAGACAATAGTCTTAGATGGGAAATTACATTCCCGGTGTTTGCTGTTGTGTCATTAAAAACCTTGCCGAGTAACAAAACCCTGTGGGAAAAAGCAACCTCGGTGAAGGAAAATAGTTCAACAAACCATTAGATGCTCCCCCTGATGTCAGTCAATTTTCATTAGTCTAATGCAGTCAAAAGAAGTTTATCACACTTTACTTTAATGACTTGAATGTTTATAAGACCATTGTTGATTCTGGAAGTTACATTGCTTAACAGACTATCGCGTTTCATTTATTTGATTCAGATATTTTTAGTAATATCAAAGGCGATCTTTATATCTTCAACGTTCAACATACTTGATGTTTTTAGTGTTGTCTCGCTAAAAATCTTGTCGAGTAATAAAACCCATTGGGAAAAACTATTCTCGATCGAAGGGAAAAATAGTACAACACAGCTTCAATTTCAAAGTAAAATATGTCGACATCATTTCCTTGGATCCTCCCTCTGATGTCGGCATCTCCCCCTGATTACTTTTAGAGTTGTTCCAGACAGTTCCTTTAGTCATGTACCTTTCGAAACTGAATATCGGTAATGACCTAGAAAATAGTCTACCATATCTCCTCCTGATTATTTTCATTGGAAAAGAGATTATTGTTCCTTCATAATCAACAACTTTTGGATTGGACTTTCATTAGCATTCATTTTTATGTTTTTGCAGGGATGCAACAAACTCATGTCAATGGTTACTTTTATGTATATGATTATGTTCATTATACCATTCCAATGACGTTGCGTTGGCGTTGAGCTATATCTGGGTAACAAGTTCACTGAGGATGTAATATTTGGCCGAGTATATTATGCTAAGTACAATAATGCATCTATTGTACTTGGATAAGGGAAATTCATCTCCTGGTAGGCTCGGAAAGATACCTACTACTATGTATACTTCAAGTGCACAGTGTCGACAAGCAACACAGGGCAAGCACAGGTCGAACCACAGAGACTTGGAGAGTGTAAGTTGAAGTTTTGCTCTTTCTAAACTGATTTAAATAAAAGTAACCAAAGGAGTTTGTTTTGTCGATACGACGAGATGATTTTTAAATGACTGAAATAATAAAAGTAAAAATAGAAATAACACAATATGTAAACAATGAGAATATGAATACTAGAGCTTTCAAATCCACCACTAACCTATGATATGTATTCAACTAGTAGTATTATTCTTGTCCTTATAACAGATTCAAGTTTACCTTGTATCTAAGGTGTTTCTCCGATGGATAATTTAATCGCAACTAAAGTATTTCTCCAAAGCATTAACTGTCTAGTTAAAGCACAACTAATCTAAGGATCAATAATATTTTTAAGCATGAGTTGCAGTATAATCAACATAGTGATATTCTAACTACAATGGATACATGGCATATAGTGTGAGAGCAAAATGTTGATAAACTTGGATTAAATTCTATCTCTAAAACATTTTAAACATTCAAGAATACACAAAGTATAAATAACTTATTAGTAGGCTAGAGCTTCATCTAAACTCTAGCAGAGAGTTTTAGAACATGATGAAAATGGAAAACAAAATGAACTGATAGAAAATATGGTGTCTGAAAACCCCTAGCCAGGTCTGCTTCTGGGAGAAGAGTTCGAGCATATTTATAGGGTAGAAAACACCCATGCTGTCTCGAACAACAATTCTTCATAGCTTTTATTTTCTTATTATTCTTCCCACCACGCTGTTGAATTCCTCTCACGCGCGTTGTGTCCCTTCACCTCCACGTGCTTTGTCTTCTTGCTCCCACTTTGTCTTCTCCTCCCACGTTCTCACTTTCTCCCCACGCCATTTTCTTCTTCAACGACCCCCACTTGCTTTGTATTATTCCCATGCTTTGTTTCTTTGTTTTCTTCCACAATTCTATCTTCTTGATGTCTCTTCTTTTTCTCCCCACGCATGCTTCTCTCGCCTGTCAGCTTCCCATGAGCTGCTGAATCCACGGGTTAGTTGTCTCCTCCACCCACATTGTCTCCTCCCAACGTGCTTCTTTCTTTTGCCTCCCATGATTTCCGTCTTCTTCTTTCCTCCCCACTACTTGTTGCTTTTCTTTTAATTAAATTTCAAATAAAAAAAACAAAGGTATGGGTGAGAATGTTTATATGATGGTGGGGGCGTGGGAATGTCGAGCGTGGAGTATGGGCTCTACAAATGGTACAAATGGTCGGGGGTAGAACATGGAGGGGAGTGTTTGGCTAGGTCAAGTGTATGAAGGGGGTAGACAAACTATGGTGTGAGGCGGACGCTTCTAATTTGGATGCAGCTCCTAGAATCGATTGAACGGTCCAATTTTCTGCTCTTTTGGCTCCACAATTCTTCCAAGCTTTATTTGGTACTTAAAAACATAAAATTAAATAATACTAATATTTATTCTTGAAAATGGTAAAAATGCAGAATTTGGGATAATATATGACTTTAAAACGCGAAAGATGAGTTAAGTGCCAATGAAAAGGTGTATGAATATGCAATATTTGGCACTCATCATCTCCCGACACATCTTCGTCATCTTCCTTTAGACGAATTGGTCATTTACTTAAATCTGAACCTCGACAACCATGGGAGTGCTAGCAGGATGCATGTTCTTGTTAAATTGCCTGACAACTTTAGACTTATGCAAACCGGTGGAATAAATATACCATAAGCTCAATTTTGGGCCGAGCTTTCCCTAGACTCCTCATCTCAAATTTGGATTTAGAATAGATTTTAGGATCTCTTATTACGTCAAGAGCACCCATCATGTCTGTAACATCAACATAGCTAGGTAGAATTCCAAATCAGGAACTTTCTTGTGAATACGTGATCGCAGTCGTATGCGTCAAAAATAATTCACTTTCTTACTCAACAAAATATAAATGAAGTACGTGGTAAGTAAGAGTTCGTATCCACAGAGAGGCAATTATTGTTATTATGTTTTCAATTTCCTAAGTAACCAAGTTGGGGGGATTTCTGATTTTTATGCAAGTAATAAAAATAAATTAAAAGCAAAGTAAATAATTGAAAGTAATTAATGGAGAAAGATATTGGTCAAGGAATTCATTTATATCAGCATCACTGCAGAACAACAGTTCATCTTGAATATTTCATGTATCACCAACCATCAAACCCTTGTAAGCATCCATGGAAGCACAACCGAATTCCTTCTCAAATTCACCAGATTCCACCATCAAAACCAATAATCCAACAAACCCAACCTAGTGCAGTGGAGACTATAAAGGAACAATGTGATTTATCTTTACGAGCCAAAATTATGTTGGATGATTTAGATGCTTATCCGGAGATGGTTACTAGTAGCCTGGGCATCAAATCTCAAAAAGGTCAAGTCTCATAGGCTTACTGAGTCTAAGTTGAATGAAAATATTAGTATGAATCAAGCTCAAACTCCAATTAAGCTGGTACTTGGTAATTATGTATCTGATGAGGATGAAGATGGAGAATTTTATGATGGTTTTGAGGATATGGACATTATGGCTACCATTTTTTCCAAGAGTAAACCGTATAAAATTAATACTCAAAGAGGAAAATCGAGAGGAGTTTGTACTAGACGTGGATAACTTCTCTTTTCTTTGTTTTAATTGATGTTTTTAATTTGGAGTTTTAGTTAGTAGCCTTTTGGAGTTATTTTTGAAGTTATTTCTTTTAGCCCTTTGGTTTATGGGGGTGGTGGTCTTTGAGCCCTCCTTTTAATTAAGTTTTTTGCTAAACTTTTGGATTTAGCAACAAAAATAAATAAATCACCAAACCTACATGGTTGCTAAAATAGTGTAACAAATCGGACTTGCTCTGGAAATAAGAAAGTAATAATTGATTTAAATCAATGTTTGGATATACCTCCTAGTTTGTATTATTCCGAAAAAATAGTCGTTAAAACGGTCACACCCATATACCGTGGCCGTGAGTGTCCTCGAATCCCATGCGTGTATAACACCGAGGGATAGGAAATAACGACAATTTTTTCGAATTA
Source organism: Papaver bracteatum (assembly GCA_023529315.1). Lineage (NCBI taxonomy): Eukaryota > Viridiplantae > Streptophyta > Magnoliopsida > Ranunculales > Papaveraceae > Papaver > Papaver bracteatum. The sequence continues at coordinate 1,255,371 of JAJJWX010001728.1, forward strand.
TTTTTCCGTTTTCACATATGTTATAACCGTTTTTCTAAAATTAGTTTGAATTTTTTTTCTTCTAAATAATATTTTAACGTGCGTTTTTTAGAACTATTTTTCCATTATCACCCACGTCGTAATCGTGTAAATAACTTTCTCACAATTTTTTTTTTTTTTTTGAGTTTTTTTTCTCTGGATTGAAAGCTTAAAACTTAGAATTAAAATTTTAAAATAATACAAAGAAACTACATGATTAAAAACTTCAAATTTAAAAAATATAAGATTATTAAACTAGTGTTCATCATTTAAAAGGTCTACGACCACCACCTTTTTTAGTACTAATCATGTATTTTTATTTTATTGGCGGTTCCTTTCCTTATCAAAGTCATCGTCGTGAGGGTAATGAATGTTTTCTTTAGCATAAGTGTCATCGTCATAATCGTCATCATCATCATCATCATATTCATCATCTCATTTATTTTCTTCATCATTGTTACCTACTTTATTATTTTTATCAATATTAAAATTATATCATTCATTCATATATTGGATACCATGGTCATAAAGATCGACAGTGTAACGAGAATCATATATGGGATTCGCATTTTCATAACCTTGTATATCATCTCCAAATGAAAGATTACCAAATTCATAAACAAAGTCACTCACCGGTAACCTTTCTTATGGGATTTCAATTGCGGGATCATGCCATTTGTATGGTAGAGGGAAAAGCTCTGGATTATTAACGGGTTCCTCAGCCAGCATATTTAACCATTATTCTTCTTGAAGAAAAACCGGTGTTTCATTTTCCCTCGTTATCCAGTCAAGCATATTGTCATCCCCCAATAGACTATGAACGTCATGAACATCAATGTTACATTACCATGTTTTACCTTTAATTCTTTATTGCTCAAACTTCAAATTGTATTAAACATACACCAGATCATTTATTCTTGATGAATGTAAATGACTGCTGAAAATGCGGGGGGTCTAACAACCACACCCAACAATTCGTTTGGAAATCTGAGAGGACTTACTCCAATACACTTTCTAGATAATCAATTATACAGTCAGATTCAATCTAGATTAAAGTATATCAAAGAGTTTAATATCTCTAACAGTTAATTTAATCCGCAATCATCAAATAGAAATCTACGAGCCTGATTGAATATAAGAGGAGTTACTTAAACGGTACCAAAGACCAATGTTCAAGTGTCAATCAATGTAAATCAACAACCAAAAGTTGGATCAAGTGTCAATCAACTTAAATGTAAATCAACAACCAAAGTGTCAATCAAATGTCAATCAATGTACCACAACCTGCGATATTTCAATTATATAACAAAATATAATGCGTAAAATAAATAACACAGACACCAGAATTTTGTTAACGAGGAAACCGCAAATGCAGAAAAACCCCGGGACCTAGTCCATATTGAACACCACACTGTATTAAGCTGCTACAGACACTAGCCTACTACCAATTAACTTCGGACTGGACTATAGTTAAACCCTAATCAATCTCACACTGATTCAAGGTACAGTTATGCTCCTTACGTCTCTGATCCCAACAGGATACTACGCACTTGGTTCCCTTAGCTGATTTCACCCACAACTAAGAGTTGCTACGACCCAAAGACGAAGACTTGATAAACAAATCTGTCTCACACAGAAAAGTCTATAAGATTGAATAAATCTGTCTCCCACATAAATACCCAAGAGTTTTTGTTCCGTTTTTTGATAAATCTAGGTGAACAGGAACTAATTGATAACCCAGACTTATATTCCCGAGGAACAACCTAGAATTATCAATCACCTCACAATAAACTTAATCGAATAACGAAACAAGTTATTGTGGAATCACAAACGATGAGACGGATTTTGTTTGTGATTACTTTTCTATCTTGCCCATCTGAGATATAAAATCTTGAGCCAATTATTTCAATTGCACTCAGCACGATAGAAACAACAAGATCATATCACGCAACTACAAAGATAATAGTTGGGTCTGGCTTCACAATCCCAATGAAGTCTTCAAGTCGTTAATTTACGGGGTCTCGAGAAGAAACCTAAGGTTAAAGGAGAATCGACTGTAGTTATGCAACTAGTAACACACAAGAGGTGTGGGGATTATGTTTCCCAGTTGCTAGAGTTCTCCTTTATATAGTTTTAAAATCAGGGTTTGCAATCTAAGTTACCTTGGTAACAAAGCATTCAATAATCATCGTTAGATGAAAAACCTGATTCAACCAAGCTAATATTTTTCAACCGTTAGATCGAACTTAACTTGTTACACACAAATAAAATGTACCCTCATTTAGGTTTATGTAACCGTACCTAAACGTGTACACCAGGTTGGTTCACAAATAGTTAAACGAGGTTAGCCATATGATTACTCTCATATCAACCTTATTCATCTTAACCATAACTAATTCAAATGACTCAAATAAAACTAGTTAAGAGTTGTTCAATTGTTTAGAAAACACAATTGAAATCAAATCGGGATGATTCACTTGAATCAATCATGAAAATTATAGCCACAGTTTGCAATGATTGTATTTCTTATGATTTAATGTTTAAGTTCATGGACTTGACCGATTTGACAAAGTAACCAGATTAAGTATGCGTACTTAAGCAACCAGTTTTGAGTTTGTTAAGTTTCCAAACTCAGCAGAAATTTTCGGTTCAAAAACCTCCGCCAGTATGCGTACGGGTACGCATTCTTAAGGTGACTACTTAAGTATGCGTACGGGTATTGCTTTCGTTTTTCCAACTATTGGACATGAGTGTACAACCATATTCTCTATAATGATGTCATTGGATAGACATCACATCCTTTTCGATTCTTTATTTTTCTGCAGTTAATATGGAACTCGACAACTTATAAAATGATGAAATTCTATAGGATTGACCAAAATTTGTAACCGCACCTCGTGGTACCGAGATGAGTTGGCCACATTGAGATGAACATGAACTAATTGATAAATCCATAGAAGGTGAGAATCCCTAGAAGTGTTATATTTTCCTCCCATATCTATAGATATCTTAGGTGTTTGTGATGCCCGCATTATAGACCTGAAGGTATTTCCTTTCCATGGAAATTACACTTCATTTTTTACCATCACTCATTGTAGTGCAATATGCATGAAAAGGATCTCGCCGAGCAGATTCTGTCAATGTCGATCCTTCCATCTTGTTTTATAAAATAACAACTATTTAACCAAATTTAACTATATAAATTATTGTTTAATATTTTTTACTTGATATAAACATTAACATCCTACTAATTAAATTTCACAACTTGTAATATGCATGTATAAGTTATATTTAATTAACATAAACACTAAAACAATGCTAACTTATTTCATCACGTCGTCATGCTGATTAATTTTATCATTATGAAATTTAAATGTTAAACTTAAAGCTCACGCATATGAGTCATTATTACGATATTTTATTCTTTTCTTATTCCATAGATTTTAATGATTAAATTCATACATATCTTGATCTTTTTTCCTCTGATCTTGATCTGAACTTTTGTTATTTCCTTAAAACTTTATTATAAAGTTATTGCAACATCCTAAATTACAATATGAACAACATGGAGAAAACGACGAAATCATTGCTAAAAAAATGGCAACTACTTTATAACTTAAATGTTAAACTAATGCTTCAAAAATAAATGTTGAACTAAGAAAGTAGTTGTGTAAATCAAATTTACAGTTCAAAGATAATTCGACATCAGCATCATCATCCGGTATCATGTAGAAAAAAAAACAAATTTGCTAATAAGTAAACAACGTATCAACAAACAACAAATTTAGTGGTAAATACTCTTTTTAAAATGAAAATTCCAATAAAAAAAATTAAAATTACCTCTTAAACTTGTAGTTGAAATTTAAAAAATTTAGAACTCAGAGAAAGGAAAGAATTTCTTCGCGGAAGAAGTAAAGCTATCGAATGCTCGTCTACTACATCAATGCACCTTCTTGTGTTTTTAAAGAGCGGACATTAAAAAAAAAAAAAGGAAAAAAAAAGTACAATAATGATTTTGTTTGCTAAAAAAGGAAAAATGAAAAGGAAAAGTAACAAAAGGATGTGACATGTTGTTCTTTACATCCCCAAATTGATCAACTTGAATCTTCAAGTGAATTAAGTCCACTTCTTTATTAAAACCTAACATGAGACAAAATAAAGGAACAAGTCTACGATAAAATTATGTAGCTAGGTTATGCACTTTCTTATGTTCACAATAAAATTGTACATACTTCTTTTGAAACATTATTGTAAATTGAATTTGTTTACTGTCACTTCCTTCACATTACTTATGCATGTATTGTGTACATGCTTTCGACAAAATTTTAGTGGCTATAGTTTACTGTCACGAATTTTATCAAACTTTTATAAATTTGTATAGTAAAAATACTAAGATAAATTTTTTAAAAATTATTAAAAAAGAAAAAGGAAATTTAGTAACAACGTTTTTTAAACTCGTTATAACGTTTTCACGCATGTTATAGCCATTAGATAGGATTTCATATCATAATTATTTTTCTTATTTGCTATTTAGCCGTTATAACACCCGTTATTAAAAAAAATCGTACGAAGAACACATTATTTTCTTAAACAACGCATTTTTTTTGCCCAAAGCATGTTCACTCCCGTAAAAACGCGTTATAACGGTCACGCATAGTGCCTTTTAAGTTGTAACGTGAGCCGTAACCCGTTATTCATACCTTGGTAATAAACCCTAGCTTAGGGGTTTGTTTGGTTTAGGATTTAAAATAGTTTTATTATTTTATGTGTTGGAAAACGCATTTGGCCATGATTTAAATGGGTTGATACCAGTCCACCGATCCAATGGTCAGGATCACTGGATCTTTTTATCTTATATGGACTGGTATCAGCCCTTAGTAGAGATGGTATCACTATCATCCAAGGTTTGAAAAACAGGTTACAGGTCGGGTCACGGCCATAGGGCGTGACCGTCATAACGTGTTTTGAGCGGTGTGAGCACGTTTCGAGCAAAAAAGGCGTTGTTTAGGGAAAGAACGCGTTTATTTGATGTTTTTATGAAATAACGGGTGTGATAACGGTTAAATAGAAAAAATAAATAAATTATAATCTAAATTTCCTATCTAACGGTTTTAACATGCGTGAAAACGGTTATATCAGGTCTAAATAACGTTGTTACTACGTTTTTTATTTTATTTGTTTATTCATTCATTTATTTTAATTTTAATTTTTGTAATTGTAATTTTTTATCTTTACCCCTAGCTCAGCTGGTCATCCCCGTTCCCCGAAGTTTCATGCGTTCCAGGAGGTCCCAGGTTCAAGTCCCCAATGGCGTAATATTGCAGGAATTAATATGGAAGGAAGTGTTAGTTTGCCCCCCTTGTGACACAATCTCGCCCCCCTTGGCAAGGTTACCCATGAGGCTCGCTAGTAGGCTAGCACAACAACCTGTTCAATTAATGTAGTAGTATGTCGTTGGAGTCTAGCTTGTTAGGCTTCCAACAAGTTTCATGTAATAATATTAAAGTTAAAATAAATAAAAATTGATTAAAATAGTATTTTTTATATATTTTTTTTCTTCTAAAAGACGGGTATAACGGGTGTGAAAACAGAAAAACGGTCTAAAAAACTTATGTTAAAATGTTTTTTAGACGAAAAAACGTAAAAATCAATTTTAGAAAAACGGTTATCACATGCATGAAAATAGATATAAGGGTCTAAATAACGCCGTTTTTTACTATTTATGCGTGTTATTTAAACAAGTATATCGGTGACCCTCGTAGGGGTGAGCGTTTTAATGGCTGTTTTGCAAACCTTCCTGTCAGCCTATATAAATCATGTTTGGCGGGGAGTTTTCCGAAATCAGAACTCATTTTAAAATAAAAAATGAAAACGTGATATCGTTTTCCGGTGTTTTTATTTTTTCTCTTGAAATGAATTTGTGAGGAAAGCTAGGGTTCTTTCTCTGCAACAAGGTGATATCTCCAATCTCTCTTCCATGATGTAATCACACTCTCTTTCAATCTATCTGTTCATCTCTCATCTGGGGTATCAATTCTGAACAGGTGCAATATTTTTCTTTGTTTTTGAGGATTTTTCTTATTTAGTGCCGAAAACAAGAATTTTAAGCAGAGGAATCAAATGGTGTGGCTTGTAGGCAATTCCAAGTACTACAAAACCTCTCATGTGGCAGAAGGATTGTTTTAGGTTACTTTGTTTAACTGGAGATAGGGTGTTTGTTGTTTAGAGATCTGGGTAGCAGGGCATTGCATTGTATGTGTTTCATTAAATGCTCCAATCAGGTGTTTATGGAAAGTTGTTGAAATGCCGTTAAAAAATGTAGGTAAGTAATTAGAACTTGATAATTATAAATGCATTGGAATTTTTATCTAACGCTGAATTTACTGCCTGCAACTTTTATGTATTGTGCTTGTACATCTTTTCTCTATGCTAGTTTAACCCCGTTAATCTCAGTTGTTTCATTTTCCATCTATCCCCATTGTCATAAAATATTCAATTACTTGTAATAGACTCATAGATAGATAGTCCCAGTTACACATTGTTACCCTTTGGTGTGTGTCTTCATACAATTCTGAACTTGTTCCTATAATTGACTTTAATAAATGGATAATTGTTAATTTATTTGATTTCCCTTTGGTTGTGATTGATGTACATGTTGTTGCTACAGGATTCACATCTCCGATTTACTGGAGGTTTTGAGAAGGTCTTTCATATTTTCGATAGTGGTCAGGTCCAAGATAAGTTGATAAAATCTCCTGGATCAATTAGAATGGTAGCATGGCCTCATAGTGTCAAACAATATCAAGTTGATGCTTTGATATTGGAGGTGTGAGGTAGGCCTTTCTCATCAAGTTTCTATAGGTTGTCAGTAGTTGCATGCTTGAATTCATGTGCTCCATTTTATCCACTCAACTGATTTCAGTTGAATATCCGTTGGCCTTTTCTAGAACTTGGAATACAGTTTTATCCAAATCATGGAATTGAAACATGTCAAGAACACTTGTTTCTGTATAGACAGTCTCCAGTTTGGGATGTTTTCCTAGTGTGTATGATCGTATTAGATATGCCCGATTCTTTGAATTTCGCTTTTAACACTAACTTGGTAAACCTGACATTTTAGTATCGTCCGAGGTGATGAAGTAAAGACTGATTAAAAGAGAGATGGAAGAGTGCAAACAATGATAGTCAATTCATCTTGGTTTTACTTTTCTTGAGTGTAGAAGTAAATTCCAAAACTTGACCTTATTTTCATGGGTGTTTGGTTTCAGTGCTAGTATAGGTTGGAGTCAAGTCGTAGTTCCAGTTACATCTTAGACCAATTCGCACCTTGAGAATCTGTGATGTGGGTTGGTAATAGGATGTTCTCAGTGTTACTGATTCCACTGAGTTTTTTCGGTTTGATCTCCACAAAGTCACTTGCTTAAAAATCGGTTAGGGCCTGGTTACCTGTGAATTTTATATTTGTTGGATGCTTATGACAGGCCTTTTTAGGTTGATTCTCCTATTGATCATGTCCATCCATTTAACGCAATCTTTGCAAGATAGTAGATATATGTCATTTTTGCTCTTTTTGTTTAATTTGGTTCAATTTGCTGGTTGGGTATTTCATTTGGTTTATAATCCTCTACCCTAGCAGGATTTCTCCTTGAGGATGGCCGTAATTATCCTTGTTCTAGCAGTCTGAAGTACATTAAAAGTTGCTATGGTGACGGTACTGAAAAATGTTGCAAAGTTTTAACTGCCCTTGGTGAAATGCACCTTTCCAAGAAGAGCTTCGACAGCAGAATCTGGGGCACTCTATTCTTGATGGCATTTAAATAGAGCTATATAAATTTGTACAAGTATCTTTACCATGTTACAGCAAGATTACCGTGGTTTACCATTTACTTTCCCCTGGTTACCTATGAATCGTCATAGATACCGACCTCGCCCTTTAAGTCTTTCTTTAGCTATTAGATAGTACCCTAGATTAAGAAATGTCTCATTATGCAGTGTACATATCAAGGCAGTCTGACTTGAAGAGGCTTTCCCTCACAGATCATTTCAGCCATATCTGGTGGAGTTAAAGATATCACGTTTCATGCTGTGAGTTATACCTGGCGGATACATAATTGTTACTTGATGGCGTCATATTCAGTAGCAACCTCTAGTTTTATTTTTGTTTCTGTAGACCATATAAATTGAATTAGGTGAATTTTATTTTTCACCACCTATCACATCTTCCTGTGATTTCTACAGTTACTCTTTGTCTTTTTTTCTTTTCCCTTTCTCCAGTGGACTTTAATGGGAGTCAACGTTGTAGAGAGTTTGAACTATTCTATCGTGGACAACAAGAAGACAGGGACCTCTCAAAAGCTTGTGGAACCTTCTCCATGGGTCTCTGGGTTTGATAACTGCAACGTGTAGAGAACTTTGTGTCATATTATACAGTTCTGTAAAATGTATCCAGCAACCTAGCTGTGCTTGTTGTACGCAACCTGCTATAGATCATTTACATTACTGTCATACCAGTTAGCCCCACCATATACGAGGATTAAACATTTTGGTTCTCATGTTGCGCATCTGAGTAATTGAAATGGATTGGTTATTTTCCTTCTTCTTCTTATTTTTCTTGTGAGAAATCTGAAATGGACTACTCTTACCGTTGAATAACTTTTACCAAGTCTAACTGTTTGCAGTGCCTCTGAAATATTTATACTGCGAAGGATTTCTTTCAAGGTGAGTGAAGAGTTTCAATTTGTTAAAGCAGCTTGACTTTTTAAGAAAAGGGGACCTATGAAGATCTCTGAAATGCTACTTTTCCCTGGTTGCAGATCAGTTATTGATTATTTGCTTTCCAGTGAGAGAAAGCAAGAATGAAAGAGAAATCTGTAAGTGGATTTCAAGCAGTCAATATATACTTATTCTCCATCTCCTTCCTTGTTGTACATAGGGAAGCATAGAGAAGACACTCCACTAAACAATTTTCTCTGACAAGTCCCCTGAAGAGTGAAGATGAGACCGCAAAACAAGTGCTTGTGGACTTTTTTTTTTTTTTTTTCTTTCGTACAAAAATTGGCTTACTGAAATGATATAATTAATCCGACGAATAATGATAACTTAGTCATACTACTTGCAAAAGAGATACTATGCAGAAACAGGAAGAGTATGTAGAAACTACCAGCAACAGCAGAGCAGCAATAATACTCCGGAAGTGTTCTCACTACAGTTCGCTCCAAAACTATGAAAAACCAAGGTAATTATATTCATTGGCACAGTATGAAATTAAAGCGACCCAAATTGGAAGGTTTTGACTATCGGAGGTCTTTATATTCCAAATAATTAATGCCTATAGTAACTACAGGTAGTTTGATTTTCTTTATATTCCCGCACAGAATAATTTTCAAAAACCTATTAAAGGAAATGTTTTCCTTGCCTTATTTGTTTTAGAAAGAGAAAATAAAGAGGTTTTAGTTTAGGATTTTGTACAGAATTTCTTCTCACTAACTTTTCTTTCTTCTTCCTCTTCCAAAGCACAAAAAATTTAGCATCACTATATTTACTTTTAAAACTTCATCAAGTAACAATGGTAATACCTTAAAAGTATTTAACTACAACTATATATATCATCTATCTTTAAACATAGATATCATAAAGGTTTTTTTTTTTTAGGGTTTAGGGATATTAATGGAGTTTATAAATAATGATAAGTTCCCTGAAGGGTTACGTGTTTTGGCGGTTGATGACAGCTCCCTTTGCTTGAAACTTCTTGAGGCTTTACTCAAAAAATGTCGCTATGAAGGTTGGCTTCATTACCTATGCATGATTTTTGATTTAGGGTTTATTATTCTTTCTTTTTGTTATTACAAAACTGATCCTAGATTACTGTGTTGATTTTTACAGTAACTGCAACGCTGTCTGCAAATGCTGCTCTTGGTTTGTTAAGAAAGAACAAGAAAAACTTCGATATCGTTATAACAGATGTACAAATGGATGAAATGAACGGTTTTGAGCTATTGAAAACTATCGGTCTTGAAATGGACATACCAGTGATTAGTAAGTATAAAATTTCCGCAAATTCTTTTCATAATTATACTTGCATTTATATTCATTGCCAGTTGCGTTATATGATGAGTTACTATTTGTAGTGATGTCTACGAGTGGCGACTACGAAACGGTGATGAAAGGTATAGAGCATGGTGCATGTGATTATCTAGTGAAGCCACCGTCACTGAAAGAGATTCAAAATATATGGCAACATGTGGTTAGACTTAAGAAAAATAAATCTACTTTGAGTGATCTCGATACTGAAAAAGGAACTGAAAGAAATTTAAAGAGGAGAAACAATAATCAAACAAAAAGTAATGAGGATGAAGATAGTAGCCATTCTTCTGATGAACTATTACCGAATCAGAAGAGAACAAGAATTTCTTGGGCAGACCCGGAGTTACATGCAAAGTTTGTTGAAGCATTTTATAAGTTAGGAGATAGTAAGTATACTACTCGTAGCTCACCTCTTATATGTCATAGCTAGTTTTTTCAACCAATTGATTATACTCGTAGCTCAACCCTTATTCTTATTTTCATTGTCACTCATACTTTATGGTTTTGTTGTTGAACAGAAGCTGTTCCGTCTAAAATACTCGCAGAAATGAATGTCCAAGGACTCACTCGTGAGAAAGTTGCTAGTCATCTTCAGGTGAGTTATATCCAACAATGTGTATATATGTACATCTATTACTTAGACGACATTCTATATATGCAAAGGGTGTCGATATTAATTTCTAGTTCCTCTGATGTATTCAGTCATTCTTACCTTATGGTCTTTCCATCTGTAGAAATATAGGAAGATAATGGAGAAACAGAGCAAAAAACCCGATAGCATCACCACATTCCATGGAATGAGTGGACGTCTACGGAATTCTACCTTTCCATCTCTTTTTAATCTCCAATTTCAAAATGGAAGGAATTACCTCTCTAGTTCTCACTCATATCATAGGGGAACTAGTCAATTAAGTCATCATGGTGTCACTCCTAATGCCTCGAACCGTTCGTTTGTAAATCCACATCCACACTTTCTTCCTTCTACCCAACCATATACTTCCCAGTATTCCTCCACTCTTGGCACAATAAATCAAAACCCTCAAAAGATGCAAGTTTCTGACTCAACAATGCAAAATTTACATAACCAAACATATGCGAGTGGATTAAATGCTCAAACCTTTTCTTCAACTTCTAAATTATTTGATCCTCATATGGTGAGTTCATCCAAGTTTCCAGATTACAATGCAAATATACATTCGGGAACAAGTAATTTTCTGTTTGGGGAAGCATCGAATGTGCTACCTAATAACAACCTTTTTGATGATCTCACCTATTATCCCATGCTCGACCATGCAAGTTCTAGTAATTTGAACACAGTTTTTCAGAATGATTATACATTTAACATGACTCACTCTACTCTTTCAGGTAAGTCATTCATCGATACCTAACACTTGCATCCATTTGCGTTTGTTTTAGTTACTAGCCTACAAGGGCGACGACATTTCTTAATTTTGACAGTGTCCATGATGTAATTGAGTTGCATTGGTTATCGGTGTTTTTAAGGCTATGATGATGGAATGAGGAATATGGTTGCTCCGACCACACCAAGTACCAACGTGATGGAATCTCAAAGTGTTGATCAGATACCTTCGCTGGAAAATCCTCTAGCCTTTCTCGAGACAGACAGTGATCACCTTGGTAGTTATAGCTCCGCAGATGATGATCTTAGTGCAGCAATTAGACCGGTGAGATATCTATTCCCTTTATATATGACTCTATCGTGTTGAAGTATAAAATTAATTTTGTCTATTCTTAGTGGATCCAATGATATCTGTTAAAACCTAAAGATCCGTTGCATTATTGATAACAACAGAACTCAGATTTAAGTTTGGGTTTGCAGTATCAACAGCAATAATGCAGTGCGGATTTCCAAACAGCAGCTACGAAGCTTTCTCGGAGTTAAATAGATTGAGTTTTGTTAAGGTACATAATAAACCTGTCATCCCCACAATTCGATATCGCTTGTTGTGTTCAAATGGGCGAGGAAAAGCTACATTAAGTTGCACATTAATGTTTGCCTTATTCTCATATCTTTTGTTGATGTTTGAGGTAATTCAGAAATACCAATTGTATTTAGACTTATTTGATAGAAATGTTCAAAATTTTGGAACCTAATTTTTGTTAATAAAATTTTAGATATTACAACTACAATATTTCTAGTTTAATTATTGCTTATTAATCAAGGTTGCATAAAGAAAATGAGTGTCAGTTTTTGAGAATAGAGCATAACCTCCAGTACCTGGTTTAGGGAGTATAGGATCTTGCCTGTGCGAAGATTGTCTGTGCATAGAGTGCACTAAACCGCAGTTTGAATTCTGAATCGAGTTTTAGGTGTTGACACTGTTTGTTTTTCTGAATTGCTTTTTCCCTGTTGTTTATGAGTCTAAAAGCTAATGGATGTAAATCATCCAAAAATTTCTTATTCTAGAGGAATGCAGGAGAGTATACCTGGATATTTGTAGCTCATAATGTGTATTTTGCTGAGGTTGTCCCATATGGTGATCCAGATGAGCCACATTTTAGGAAGAATGCGGTTGAAATTTGATGCGGGAGAATATAACTGGGTAGAGATGCACATTCTGTGCTTGGCAAATGCATGTATTTTTATTCCCATTTTATTATAATCACCGTGGGAGTTAAGAAGAGAGAATACGTATAAACACATGGGGAAGAAGCTAAGAAAGCATCTTCAATAACAGGTTTATAACGTCAGAAATTTATATGAGAATTAGATTTTACTTGAATGTTCGCTGTTGTGATCCCTTCCTCCTGTCAACTAACATTGCAGGAGGAAATCCATGTTTGCACCAATGAACGAGAACACTAGAACAGTTTATTATTCTTGAGCATTTGGGCATCTGAAAAGTTGCAGAGTGTGTTTTCTACAGGGTCTTTAATGTTGGCGATCATTGAAGGGCCATAAGTTATGGTCAGAGTTTGGGAGTCAAGGATACTTGCACAGAGAAAGTTGCCTTCAGTTTCATCTTACTTCTTCAGTGATAATATTTTTATACTGCCAATAGAAACTTGTAATAACAAAAAGGCTTTTTTTTTTTTTTTTTTTGGACAAAAACAAAAAGGCCATTTACCATCGTATCATTTAACTCCAACAGTCTCTCAAAATAGTGGAGCTTACATATAAGTTGATGGAATCTACATAGAAGGGGATTAACATTCATATTAGTCCAATCTTGCATGAATTATAGGTTAATCTCCAGCTGAATTTTCGACTTTAGGCCAACCTTGAATAGCTTCCTGCCTGACAAAGTTGGCTAGTACCTTAATCTCTTCATCTTGAAGTCGTGCCCCGAATGTACATTGTCCCCGTGGTGTGCATTTCTCTCCGAAGCCCTGCAAAATACCAAAAACATATTAAATCTAGTTTCACCTTTATTCATGAATAAAAAACTTAGACACCATTCAAGGTAAAAATATAATTTTACATTACACAACCTGTTCAAAACACAAAAAAAGTTGTAAATTACACAAAAATAGGTTAAATTGAAAAAGTGATGGCATCTCTTTTCCAAAAACCGGAAGAAGTATAAGTTACACCAGAATTAGGAACTAGCTAGTTAAATTACTCACAGGCATTCTACCATTTCCGTAATATGTGATGCGGTATATTTCCTCTTCTGAATCGACTCCATTCCTACCAAATGCATAAAAGCTTATCAACCATAAATATGTGAAAAATTTTGATGGGGGAAGTATGTTTCTATATATACCTTTGTAGATCTTTTAGAAAGAGTGTTGCACCCTGATTAACATGAACAAGTTAGATCATACTGGACATTCGAAAGTGTGTCTATAACTTGTGACGGGATATCTGAAATTAGTTTTGGTTTGAAATGGTAATTGAGTGGAGAGGCAAAGTACTTACAGGCTGAATTATGTTTCCACCTGCATAATGGCATCCAATACAAGCCTTGTTAAATAGGTCTGCCCCTCTATGACTGTCCTTTGTAATAATAACCTCTGATCCATGTGACACTGCATTTTAACTCAAATTATAAAGGCAAAACTTAGAGATTATTTACAACTATTTTCTGTGGTTTGAGGGCAAGAACTACAGCCGGCAAATTCGACTCAGATGTGATCTTTAAGTAACATGTCACATTATAGTCGCATATCCACAGCCTAAAAACTTGATGTAGCTGGCTTAACAAGGATTTTTCATGCTATATAAGTTCGAGTAAGTATCTTGATACACCAATGATTTCAAAATTATTTTTGAGTTTAAAGTTTTTGGTAAAACCTAGTGAAGAATAAGATAAGAAATGTGTGGTGCATGTCAGGTGGAGGTTAGGTGTCTTACATGGGGGATGGCAGAGAGGAGATAAGGCTACAAGTGCAGCCACTAATGGAGAAATGACAAAACTCTTGGCAGCTTGATGAACTTTAACTGATGACTTAGTTTTGCACTCTACAATTCGCGTTTCTACAGGATGTCCTCGTAGAGCTTCGCGATCTTTGACGTCGTAGCCCTTTGGAGATTTTACGGAATGCCAATTAAGTACTTATTTACCAGAGCACTGCTCACAGCAGAATACAAAGATAAATCTATACACGAGAGAGATAGAATCATTGTACTTACCTTCGTTGATGATAGGAATACTGGAGATGGATTCTTGCAGCAGGCATTATTCATGATTGATAACAGCGGCATCTTCGGATTTGTTGTCTCAGCAGCCTGGTTTGCAATGACTTGTATAAGTTAAGTTGACAACAATGAAGTTAAGTGTTTGAAGACATGGAAATCTGGTTTTTTGGTATGGTTGGCACTTGGGTTACATAGACGTGGACGCGGACGCGTAGACGCAGACACGACACGACGTGGACGCGGACACTATAAAATTCTCAAAAAACTAGGACGCGGACACGTATATACATATTTTATTTATATATTATTTATATATACAATCATGTATTTGAAAAACACGAGCATAGAGATTCTAAAGTTGTTGTGAGATTAACTCTGTGTATTCATTGATAGACAAAAGGGCATGCTTTATACAAACTTACAGAACTTGATAAGGCAAGAATAATGATACACCTAACCAAGGTGGTGGAGTACACATCTTGAGTCTGGAAATTAAGAACCGAGGACGTGCTGCAGAGTGAGTCTTGGTGAAAAGATCAGCCACTTGAAACTCTGATTTGACATGCGCAAGAATGATTGTACCTTTCTTAAAATGATGACGAGTAAAATGACAATCTATCTCGATGTGTTTTGTACGTTCATGAAAGACATCATCCCGTGTAATCTGAATAGCAGCCTTGTTATCACAGTATAGTGGCGTAGGTGCAGAAATTTGAACTCCCATATCATAAAGAAGCCATCGTAACCAAATGAGTTCAGATGTGGTGTGAGCAAGAGCTCTATACTCTGCTTCAGCACTGGAACGAGAAACCACACTTTGCTTCTTACTTCTCCATGAAATCAAAGAATCTCCCAAGAACACACAATAGCCTATAATAGATTTTCTGTCTGCAACATCCCCAGCCCAATCTGAATCAGAATAAGCTCGAAGAGTGAGATCACACTTGGATGAGAAACACGTACCTTGATACAGAGACCCTTGACATATCTTAGAATTCTGGGAACATCTGCATAATGAGTGGACCTTGGAGCAGACATAAACTCACTGACTATGTGAACTGCATGACTTATGTCTGGTCTCGTAATAGTCAAGTAATTTAGACTCCTTACTAGTTGACGATATAATGTTGGATTATACACTAGAGTCCCATCTGTAGGACTGTATTTTACATTCAATTCAAGAGGTGTGTCAGTTACCTTGTTGTCAGACAGCCCCGCACGTTGTAAAATCTCATATATATGCATATTTGACTTGTGATATGGAATAACTAGTAGATGACGTGCCAACTTCAATGCCAAGAAAATAACTTAAAGGTCCAAGATATTTCATCTTAAAACAATTACTAAGATATGACTTGAGTTCATTAATACCTTGTGGATCACTTCCAGTAATAACCATGTCGTCAACATACAAGAGAAGAATGACAATCCCTTTATCCGAGGATCTGACGAACATAGCTGAATCGTAGAAGCTTTTTGTAAAGCCATACTGGAGAATTGCATTTCTAAACTTATTAAACCAAGCACGGGGTGCTTGTTTGAGTCCATATAATGCTCGTCGAATCTTACATACTTGATTAGGTCCATGAGGAAAACCAAGTGGAGGTTGCATGTAAACCTCTTCTTGTAACTCACCTTGAAGAAAATTGTTTTTCACGTCCATTTGATGAAGCCTCCATTATCGTACTACAACAATAGAAAGTAATATACGAACTGTAACCATTCTTGCCACTAGTGCAAATGTTTCTTCATAGTCAACACCATACTCTTGTGTATAACCTTATTAGAGCACTGCTCGGTCAAACTCGCATGCGTTGCTATCTCAAGCATGTTTGTCAATCTTAGTGAACAAAACTATAAAGTCTTGATTTCTAGTCTACTATAGCTAAGGTCTCGGACTAGGATAGAAAGTGTAGTTGAGCTCAAGAACTCCATGGAGATCATCATACAAGATGAAGGACTACTCAAGGAACCAGTGGATCTTCATCAACTAAAAGGTATGTGGAGACTTGAACTTATCTATCACTCAAAAGTCTATCTACTCTATCTCCTATCTTGAGACAAAAGTCATTTTACTATATAGACTAAGAATATGCACATGTGACATTTCGAGCTGAGTATATGTCGCTTATCTATTTCTCAAAATGGGTGTTGGTAAAGCTTTCGCTTTAGCCAAGTTCATCTTTGCCTAGTGACGAAAGTCATGTTATGTTTCAATCACTTTGGAAATCGCTCTGACGAAAAATAGTTTGTGAATAACAACTATATAACGTCCTCTGAGAATGTTTCAATGATTGAAATGAGAGTTTAGACTATATAACCATTGTGGGATATAAACATTATTGTGGCAACACATATATGTATAAGTCCTTAACACTTGAACCAAAGTTTGTGAACTTTGTTGATCAAGTGGAACCAGAACGTGAGCAACAACTCAGTCCGCGAACTCAGTCCGTGAACCCAGTCCGTGAACTGGCGTAAGTTCTTGAACCCGAGAATATCTGCTGAAGTTGAAGCTCAGTTGCAGTCCGTGAACCCAGTCCGTGAACTGACGGAAGTTATCATCCCGAGAAATTCTGCTGAAGTTTATTAACTTCAACCGGTTAGCTTGAGTCCGTGAACTCAAGAGGTTATGTCTGAAAACGTTGTTCGTGAACTTATTCTAAATTACTAAGGAATGCTTTTGCAAACCGTGGCTTTATAGTTCATGCTTAATGATTCGAGTGAATCACATCGTTTTTGATTCAATTGTGTCTCTTGTAGTACTTGAGATCTCATAGCAATTGAACAACTCTCTAACTAGTTCATTTTGAGTCATTTAGACTAGTTATGGTGAAAAAGAATATGGTTGATATGAAAGTTATCATTTGGCTAACCATTTGGTTGACTAATATTGAACCAACCATTGTACACGTTCGAGTACGGTTACATGAACTCAAAACGTCAAGTACATGTGTGTATGGCAAGCTAAGTTTTTGATCTAACGGTTGAAGGATATTAGCTTGTATCTAATCAGGTTTTCATCTAACGGTGAATATTGAATGCGTTGTTACTAAGCTAACATTGATTGCAAACCCTGATTTGAAAGACTATATAAGGGAGAACTCTAGCAACTGGGAAACCTAATCCCCACACATTATGTGTGATACTAGTTTTCTCTAAGCTAGAGTCGATCTCCATTAACCCTTGAGTTTTCTCTCTAAATTCGAGCTAACGACTTAAAGACTTCATTGTGATTGTGAAGCCAGACCGATACTACTTTTCTTGTAGTTGTGTGATCTGATCTTGCTGTTTCTATCGTAGGAGTACAATTGTAATAATTGGCTTGAGACTCCGATAGGCAAGATAAAAGTAGTCACAAACATCTTCGTCTCATTATTTGTGATTCCTCAATAATCTTCGCTGCGTCGATTAAGTTTATTGTGAGATGATTGATGAAACTAAGCTGTTCTTCAGGAATATAAGTCTGGTTTTATCGATTGGTTCCTGTTCACTTTGATTTATCAAAAGACGGAACAAAACTCATAGGTTTATTCGTGGGAGACGAATTTATCTATTACCTGTAGACTTTTCTGTGTGAGACAGATTTGTTTGCTAAAGTCTTCGACTTTGTGTCGTAGCAACTCTTGGTTGGGGTGAGATCAGCTAAGGAAATCAATTGCGCAGTATCCTCCTGGGATCAGAGGCGTAGGAGCATAACTGTACCTTGGATCAGTGTGAGATTGGTTAGGATTTAACTACAGTCCAGACCGAAGTTAATTTGGAGTAGCTGGTGTCTGTAGCGGCTTAATACAATGTATGTTTAATCTGGACTAGGTCCCGGGGTTTTTCTGCATTTACGATTTCCTCGTTAACAAAATTATGGTGTCTGTGTTATTTTTATTCCGCATTATATTTTGTTATATAATTAAAATAATACAGGTTGTGCGTTGTTCAATCGATTAAAATATCCAACCTTATTGGTTATTGATTTAAATCGATTGACACTTGGATATTGGTCTTTGGTACCGTCCAAGTTATCTCTCTTTGATTAGGCTCGCGAATCATATTTGCTTGAGTAAATGAAATCGAGAGATTGAGATAATAACTCCTTGAGTATTTTATATTGATTGAGTCTTGTTGATTCTCTAGAAAATAATTCAAAGCTGTCCATACAGATTTCTTATCGAAATATTGGGTGAGGTTGTTAGATCCCCTCATTTTCAATTGGTATCAGAGTAGGCAAACACGTTAAAGACCTTACAAGTCTGTGTTTGTAGCGATCTGACTCTATGGACAAAGGTGATATCTCAACTATCGTACCACCAGTCTTCGATGGTTCAAACTACCCATGGTGGAAAATTGCTATGAGAACGTATCTTCAAGCTCGTGATTTTCAAATATGGGTACATGTTATTAATGGCTATGATCCTCCCGGTAATACATAAGGCGATGTATTTACCCTCAAGGATGTTGATAGTTATGATTCAAAAGAAACTGTTACTGCAAAGCGAAATTCTGAAGGGTTAGATACTATCAGACATGCCATTACCTCAGATCTTCAACACTATGCGTCTTTTTGCACTAAGTCTAAAGATGCTTGGGATATATTAGAAACTATTTTTGAATCCAACAAACATGTTTCTAAGAAATGTACCATCGACGGAGGAAATAAGCTCAATACTCTTTCTGAAAATTTATTATTCGGAAAGATAAGAATTCCTGATCAAAATTCTGTTCAGAATGTTGCATTCAATGGTGTGTCAGACACAAGTGAACACTCTATTTCATGGAGTGATGAATGTTGTACGGATGAAGTCTGGTTCAAAAGGCCATTGATTACATAAAAGATCAAAGAATTTATAAAGAGAATCATTAGACGTGATAAACGTCCTCTGTCTGCTAATGATTCTATGAAAGAAAAAACTTTAAGTGTCAACGTGTTAAATACGTTTAATAGATGTGAAAAGCTCTCAACTTTTACAGCAAAAATATCTACATTCAAGTTCTGATTCAGAATATGAGACAGACACAGAGGTTTTCAATTTCTTGAATAAAGAGGTACTTTAAGAAAATCTTCAATTAAAAGCTTCTTTGAAGAAACTAGAATCATTAATCCAGGTGAAAAATCTTGAGATAGATTGTCTTAATGATAAATTCACCAGGACCATTGTTCTAAAGGAAAAAGAGATCAATACTCTTAAGGATGATCTACAAAGATTGTCTGGTAGCTCTGAAAAAATTTCAGCAATGTTATTTGGTCAGAAGTCCTTTGGAAACACTAGTGGTTTAGGATACAAAAGAAAGTGTGCAGACGTCGACAATATGGTTGCTTCTATTGATCAAGGAAAAATAAACACTGGCAGCCATGTTAAGCAGAAGATACCTCAACAAAACAGAGAAGCCTTGGGTTGCTTGTTTTGTGGAAATACAAGGCATGTTCAAAGTACGTGTTGGAGATTCAAGAGGAACATTGGAAGAATTGCCGAACTACAGAAGAACATGCAAAAGATGAATCTGGATAATCTGCACAACCCTCCTAAAAATAATGTTTCTAGAATCAGAAGAGGTAGGAAACTTGCTTACACAAAAACCTTGAAAAATCATTATGTGATAAACAAGGAGAGCATTTGGCTCATAACGTCCCTATATAACATCAAGGACGTTCGCATCCTCTACTTTAACTTGAGAAAGTGAGGCTCTGCATGTTTTTCTGTGTGACTCAAGTCCCGTGTCTATTTTTGTGAAGAAAATATTCTCCTAAAAATATAGACAATGGTTCATTAATCTACAGAAGACTTATTCTTCTAGGGTTTCTTGTTCATATGTCAATTTAAATCTTGGTACACTTCCTCCTTCCTTGAAAAGATACAGCATTAGCTAACGTGTATCTGTGTAAAGGGATTTCTTCCTCAAAGGTGAATAAAGTGAAGTCTGCATGTAATGCAGAAGGTTCTTCCTCTAACTGTCTCTTTTCTATTTGCCCCTTTGATTTTAGAGGCATGGTGAAAGAGTTTATCAATAAGAGAAATGGTTTAAAATCTCAAATTATTTTCTCTCTGGAAAAGATAACTCACTATGAACAATTTTTATCTCAATTCAAGAACGCTCTGCGTGATTTGATAAGAGAACTCAGTGAGTTAACTGATATTTCTGAAGATCTGGAGGAATTGAACGATCCTATAATCAATGGGTTTTTCAATAATAAGAAGGAATTCTCAGTAGATGCTCTGAGAAAGATCTACGACAACTAGTAAGTCTTTTGATAAGAAATCTTCTATGTTTTCTATTTTATTTAGAAGAATAACTAGTGTTTTGGAATAGAAATGATTGTGATTACACATAGCTATATCCAATGATTTTATCTTCTTGTTTTTAGATTTATTGGTTTAAATTCTAAAGTTGTTTGGAAGATGATGGTTGCAGTATTCATCCTTGATTTTAAATATTGCAATATTTTGATGGGATTTGTATGTTTACGTTCGTGAACTTAATTGTCCCATAGTTTGTCAAAAGTAAAGTCGTTCACATATTGGTATGCAAATATTGATAAAGGAATGAATGGACTTTTGTCAAAACACAAAAGTTAATCCTATATTGTCAATTATTGATGTAAGATAGGTAAAAATCTTTTGTGATTCAAGGATAAAGTTTATTGTGTCACGTTGTGAGGGAAAAATAGAACATGTCCTTGTTTTGTTATCCACGGTATAGAGCTTAATTGTTCCATTTTATTATGTATTACCGTGAAGGTTCCATCTTGTATCTTATGTAGAGCATGATACGACTAAGTCGATTTCTTATTGTCATGGTTGGTTGTTCCATAAAGATGCAAAATGTTGAACATTAAGAACTAAATTAATCAACTTGTGTGGTTATTTAGTTTGTATTCCATGAGTTCTCTCATGTTGAGTACATGGACGATTAAGGTTGTCATTTCCTATGATAGTCTTAATCGGGGTTCCATAATCTCTTATGTTGAGCCCAAATGAACTAAATCAATAATCTTGTGTGATTATTTAGTTAGCACTCCATAGATTTTTCTCGTGTCAAGTGTGGACAATTGAATTGATTACTTTGTGATTAGTTTAATTATGTAATCCGGTTAGAATATTTATGGGTTCTCTTGTGAATAATCTAATCGATGAATTAAGTCTCCATAAGTTTACTTGTGTTGAGCATATTTAGTCAAATTAGTCTTGGTTCGCTTTGGTTAATATGATTGAATATTTTGGATTCCAAATTCATACTTGTATGCAATTTTTTGAGTCTAAGGAAATCCTTCATTTCTCTTGAAATTAAGGTCGCTCTTGTTGTTCCTTTGGGAATGACATCTAATGGGGGAGAGTTCTTTTGAACTTGCGCTTAATTTCCAAATCTTTTTGGGGAGTGCGGCTGTGGAATTTTTAGGGGTTATCTTGTATCTGTATAAACTCCTTGATGAATGCATTTAGCCTCGGCTTTATGATTGCATCTAAACAAGATGATAGAACATTTACATATGGTCATGAAATGTCTCTTACGGAAATTTCATTAGGATCCCGTTCTTGTACCTTTGCCAATTTTATTGACAAAAATGGGGAGAATTGATTGTAGTTACACTACAAATATATATGGTTTTCGGATCATTATGTAAGGGGGAGTGGTTTCCATGTGAGATGGAGTATTGATTAAGGGGGAGTGGAGTATCACCATAGTATTGTTGTTGAAGTTGTGATGCAATTGGACTTCGACGTTGTGTAATAATACTATGACACTGTATAACAATGATTGAGAACCAATGCTTTTCTCATTGTTATAGCTACGGATTTTCAACAACGATGATACTAAACTTACAACCTTTGGGATCATTGGACTACTTGGAAGTGATGAAGATTTCGAGTATTGTTGAAGATTAGGCATGCGGAATAGGAGATACAAAGTTTATTTATATAATTTTTGTATTCCATACGTATTAATAGTTTTTCCACTAAAATTGACAAATGGGGAGATTTTTAGAGCACTGATCGGTCAAACTCGCATGCGTTGCTATCTCAAGCATGTTTGTCAATCTTAGTGATCAAAACTATAAAGTCTTGATTTCTAGTCTACTATAGCTAAGGTCTCGGACTAGGATAGAAAGTGTAGTTGAGCTCAAGAACTCCATGGAGATCATCATACAAGATGAAGGACTACTCAAGGAACCATTGGATCTTCATCAACTAAAAGGTATGTGGAGACTTGAACTTATCTATCACTCAAAAGTCTATCTACTCTATCTCCTATCTTGAGACAAAAGTCATTTTACTATATAGACTAAGAATATGCACATGTGACATTTCGAGCTGAGTATATCTCGTTTATCTATTTCTCAAAATGGGTGTTGGTAAAGCTTTCGCTTTAGCCAAGTTCATCTTTGCCTAGTGACGAAAGTCATGTTATGTTTCAATCACTTTGGAAATCGCTCGACACGAAAAATAGTTTGTGAATAACAACTATATAACGTCCTCTGAGAATGTTTCAATGATTGAAATGAGAGTTTAGACTATATAACCATTGTGGGATATAAACATTGTTGTGGCAACACATATATGTATAAGTCCTTAACACTTGAACCGAAGTTTGCGAACTTTGTTGATCAAGTGGAACCGGAACGTGAGCATCAACTCAGTCCGCGAACTCAGTCCATGAACCCAGTCCGTGAATTGGCGTAAGTTCTTGAACCCGAGAATATCTGATGAAGTTGAAGCTCAGTTGCAGTCCGTGAACTGGCGGAAGTTATCATCCCGAGAAATTCTGCTAAAGTTTATTAACTTCAACCGGTTAGCTTGAGTCCGTGAACTCAAGAGGTTATGTCTGAAAACGTCGTTCATGAACTTTTTCTAAATTACTAAGGAATGCTTTTGTAAACCATGGCTTTATAGTTCATGAGTAATGATTCGAGTGAATCACATCGTTTTTGATTCAATTGTGTCTCTTGTAGTACTTGAGATCTCATAGCAATTGAACAACTCTCTAACTAGTTCATTTGAGTCATTTTGATTAGTTATGGTGAAGAAGAATATAATTGATATGAAAGTTATCATTTGGCTAACCATTTGGTTGACTAATATTGAACCAACCATTGTACACGTTCGAGTACGGTTACACGAACTCAAAACGTCAAGTACATGTGTGTATGGCAAGCTAAGTTTTCGATCTAACGGTTGAAGGATATTAGCTTGTATCTAATCAGGTTTTCATCTAACGGTGAATATTGAATGCGTTGTTACTAAGCTAACATTGATTGGAAACCCTGATTTGAAAGACTATATAAGGGAGAACTCTAGCAACTGGGAAACCTAATCCCCACACATTATGTGTGATACTAGTTTTCTCTAAGATAGAGTCGATCTCCATTAACCCTTGAGTTTTCTCTCTAAATTCGGGTTAACGACTTCATTGGGATTGTGAAACCAGACCGATACTACTTTTCTTGTAGTTGTGTGATCTGATCTTGTTGTTTCTATCGTACAAGTACAATTGTAATAATTTTCTTAAGATTTCTATCTCCAATAGGCAAGATAAAAGTGGTCACAAACATCTTCGTCTCATTGTTTGTGATTCCTCAATAATATTCTTCGCTACGTGGATTAAGTTTATTATGAGGTGATTGATGAAACTGAGATGTTCTTTGGGAATATAAGTCTGGTTTTATCGATTGGTTCCTGTTCACCTTGATTTATCAAAAGACGGAAGAAAACTCATAGGTTTATTCTTGGGATACGAATTTATCTATTACATGCATACTTTTATGTGTGAGACAGATTTGTTTGCTAAAGTCTTCGACTTTGGGTCGTAGCAACTCTTTGTTGTGGGTGAGATTAGCTAAGGGAATCAAGTGTGCAGTTACCTGCTGGGATCAGAGGCGTAGGAGCATAACTGTACCTTCGATCAGTGTGAGATTGGTTGGGGTTCAACTACAGTCCAGATCGAAGTTAATTTGGAGTAGGCTAGTGTCTGTAGCGGCTTAACACAGTGTATGTTTAATCTAGACTAGGTCCTGGGGTTTTTCTGCATTTGCGGTTTCCTCGTTAACAAAATTCTGGTGTCTGTGTTATTTCTATTCCGCATTATATTTTGTTATATAATTGAAATAATACAGGTTGTGCGTTGTTCAATCGATTAGAATATACGACCTTATTGGTTGTTGATTTAAATCGATTGACACTTGGATATTGGTCTTTGGTACCATCCAAGTTATCTCTCTTTGATTAGGCTCGCGAATCATATTTGCTTGAGTAAATCAAATCGAGAGATTGAGATAATAACTCCTTGAGTATTTTCTATTGATTGAGTCTTGTTGATTCTTTATAAAATAACTCGGAGTTATCCATACAGATTGCTAATCGAAATATTGGGTGAGGTTGTTAGACCCCCGCATTTTCAAACCTTTTGCAACAACTCGTGATTTATATCGCTCTAACTCACTATCTGACTTGGTCTTAACTTTATAGACCCATCTGCTTCCAACAACTGATTTTCCAGGAGGAAGATCCACCATTTCCCATTTCCCTACCTCTTCATGTGCTTCCAATTCATCATCCATTGAATCTTACCATTCTGGAATAGCTGCAGCTTCTCTGTATGTTTTTGGTTCATAAAATGACAAAATAGAAGACAAGGAACAATGATAGTATGCATACTTAGCTGGTGGTCTTCGATTGCGAGGTGTAAAAGGATTTTATTCAGAATCAGGATCTTGTTCTTGAGTTGCACTGTCAGGTTGAATCGTAGGATGGTCGGGTTCTTCTGGAGTGAGTGTAGCATTCTCAGGATTTACTAATGACTCTGGGGAAGAGCTAGTGATCTCTAATGAAAAAGGATCCAAATATGTAAAACTTTCAAAGGTAGATGATTTACTACTTGGGAGGGTCCAAAAGGGAATATTTTCCCAGAAACTAACATGACAAGATACACGCAGTTTGCAATTAACTGAATCATAGCAACGATATCCCTTATGTTCTACTCCGTAACCAAGAAAAACACACATGACATTTTTCTGACTAAGTTTGTTTCTTTCACGTTCAGGTAAAAGAACAAAACATGTTGAACCAAATATTTTAAGCTCAGAATAGTTAAGTTGGTTTACATAGAAACATTCATAAGGAGATATTCCACCTATAACATCTGTTGGCACACGATTGATTGTATACACTACTGTGAGAATAGATTTATCCCAGAAGTTGGAAGGAACTAAATCTGAAATTAACTGACGGTGTTTTCGTTCTGCAATACCGTTTTGTTCTGGTGTTTCAGTATAAGAAAGTTAAAGAATAGTGCCTTGAGTTTTGAGAAATTCTCGAAAATGATTGGATATGTATTCCCCCCCTTGATTTGCATGGAATGTTTTGATTTGTTTTGAAAATTGAGTTTTTATCATGGTAGAGAAATCAACATATATTTTGAGAAACTCTTCTCTTGAGGAGTAAAAATAGACCCAAGTATAACGAGAGAAGTCATCAACAAAGATAACATAGTAAAATGCTCCACCTTTTGAGACAACATGGGATTTACCCCAAACATCTGAATGATCAAGTTCAAAAGGTTCTTTTGAAAAAGTTGTACTGATATTGAAAGGAAGTGCTGGTTGTTTAGCCAGTTTACAAAAGATGCAATTGGGTTCCTTTTCTATTTGAATGTCTACTAGTAAACCTTTATTGATCATATACGAAACATGAGAAAAGGAAACATGACCTAATCTAGAATGCCAAGACATGAAAGGAGATATTGAGACAGGCGTTGTGGGAGTAACAACTACGATATGACTTTTAGATTCTTCTGAAAGAACAAGAGATTGAAGAAGATACAACCGACCAACTATACGGCCTATCCCAACTATCTTCCCGGTATTGAGATCATGTATAGCATAACCAAAAGGAAAACAATACGTGTTATAACCTTGATCACACAGCTGTCCAACTGAAATAAGATTCATTATAATATTTGGTACAAGAAACACATCTGGTACACAAAAGTTGTTTGAATTGTTGACCAAGCCTATATGACTTGCAGTTACTGTTGATCCATCAATATTATGTATCTGAGGAGTGATGAAAAGATAAAGACTTTCAAAGAACTTTTGATTAAAAGTCATATGGTTTGATGCTCCTAAGTCAAGAAACCATTCAGTTGAATAAATACCTGAATAAATAGAGAATGCAGATGCAGCTGTAGGATTATTACCAATTGAGAGTGTTTGTTTAATCATCTCTTGAATATCAGCAAGGTTTGGTGCAGAACTACCACCACGTACAACTAATGCAGATGTGTTTGATGTTGATGTAGATAAGACTGGGGATGCCATAAATTTGGTTGGTGTGCTGAATTTGTTTCCTCCACTAGCATTGATTCTTCTCATGTTTCTTGAAGTTGGTGAGGTGAAGAATCTGGATGAATGACCAAGTTCCTTACAATACCCAAATTGTGTTGTGGGTGTATCAGGTATTGTTGGAGAAGGTGAGGAATTAGCCGAGGGAAATTGTAATTCTTTGCAAAGTGTCCAAAAATCTTGCAACTATGACATTGTACTTGAGACATGTCATGTTGCACTAAACCACTTGAGTTTCTTGAAAAATTATTTGAACTTGAACGTGCAGGTACAACAAACACTCCTGATATCTCTGGTGTGATTCTTTTACTTGTTTCTTCTGCAATAAGTTCAGACAAAGCAACTTCCACAGTTGAAAGAGGTGAACGATGAAGAACAGATTCCCTAATAGACTCAAACTCATCACGGAAAGCCATTAGAAATTGAACTAAACGTGTTTCCTCTATATATTTCTTCCACAGTTCCAAATCTACAGTCCATTTTGGTTCCATAAGTACTAATTGATTCCATACTATAGACATATCAGAATGGAAAACAGAAATAGTCTGATCATGTGATTGCTTCATAGATCTAATATCTTGTTCAAGTTTATATCTCTGAGCAAAGTTGACTTGAGTGTACCTTTTGAAAGAAAATCCCATGCATCTTTGGCTACCTCAAAACTGGTGAGTTGCATGCTTATAGAAGGAATAACCGTGTTTCCAATCCAAGTGAGAATCATGTTATTGTTAAATCTCCCATTCTTCTTTTGGATCCTTTGTTTGTACTTCTTTTCCTTTGTCACTAGAACTGCTTGTAGGATATTTTTTTGTACCATCGACATACTTCCACATACTCTTTCCTTTAAGAAAGCTCCTCATGAGGAATGACTAGTGATTGTAGTTTGTTCCATCAAACCGAACATTGATAGTACTTTGAACTAGGTTATGATCAGGAGGTAAAGACTAATGTTTTCTCTGGATTGTATTGCAGCAGAAAACTGATTGTTAGATCTTTCTTAGATCTGATGCCATGTAAAACTTAAGCATAGAGATTCTAAAGTTGTTGTAAGATTAACTTTGTGTATCCATTGATAGACAAAAGGGCCTGCTTTATACAAACTTACAGAACTCAATAAGGCAAGAATAATGATACACCTAACCATATCTAGGATAAATACAGAAGGAAATATATATGCAGTTACAACCGTATAACAAAACAATAATGCCAAGATCGTATAATATCTTGACCATATCTTAACATTATTTATATAGCAAAATCAAGTGTTTGGATCATAAAAATTAGAAAATGATTCTACATGTGTATAAATTTCAAAAGAAATGAAGAGATCGTTTGTTTATACACGTCGAATTTCAAGCAATCAATTACTATTAAACACATGACACAATCAAAATGCATTCTTAGAAAAACACATGTCCAACCAAGGGTATATGTGATGTCATTTCCAATTATAAAACCCTAATAAAGATCTAAATTATTGATCTCAATGTTTGTCCTTTTCCATTAAGTTAATAATAGTAAAAATGAAGGAAAAAGTTTAAATGAAAATGAAAAAAAAAATGCATCCAACCCGAGTCATCTGTGCGTACAAACCAGACGAGCGCGGGACGCGCACATTGGTGCATCAGACACGCATCATGTCAGTGTCCCATGCACGTCTTGTGTCCGACGCGAGTCGGACGCGGACACGGCTCAAAAAATGCAGCATCTGTGCAACCCAGGTTGGCAACACTGAAACTGGTGTGCACTGAGGTCTCATCCAAAGTGTCTCTTATCAGACAAAATAAAAGAATATTGTTTTCACCCAACTCGTAAAATTGTTGTGAATTTTAGAAAAATGCCTTTCTGTTGTGCTGCGCTGCGAAAATAAAACAACATAACATTTGGTAAACTATAATTTAAAAAGCGCTGTGAAATTAAAAAAAATGTAAATTTTGTTTGGTAAATTGGTATTTTAAAGTGTTGATGGTGTAGTTGATGATGAAAATAGACATGTTTTAAAAATTAGTTTTTAATATACTATAATTATATTTTTAATTCTAATATATTTAATAAAATATAAATAATATAATTATTTATTTATTTATAATAATAATATTATTTAAATAAATAATTAAGTATTACATATCTTCAGGTTTTTCGGTGACAGGTAGCCGAGCTACTAATTGGGCTCCTACACCTTTCTGAATAACGATACCAAGTCTATGGAAAAGAGAATTACAGAGTTTATAATTTGCGTCTTGGCTAAGAAGGCAATTGCGTAATCTCTTCAGGAAAGTAATAAGTTCTTCACTAAGTTCACCCAATGTAGAGAATGCCAAGACAGTAAACCCATATCCATGCGCTGAGCAAATGTCTAAGTATTTGTTACGTTTACGAGCGACCGTTGCAGAAATAATATTCTAATTTTTTGTAATTATTTTTATAATAATATTCTAATTTTTTGTAATAATATTCTAATTTTTTATAATTATTTTTATCACTTAATAAAGAATTTTATGATTATGATTTGTTCCAAAAAATATTTTTTATTGTAATTATTATTATTATCTTATTGTTTATTATTTTAAAACAAAAAATGAAAAATAGAGGAACAAGTAAAAATTATAAATATAATTGTAAGTGTGCAGTATTCTAGGCTAAAATTTGTCTTTATAATAAAATAACAAGGTCAAAATAGAGAATTAATTAAATCAAATTATGTGGGCCCACAACTTCTGCTTTTCCACCTTTTAAAAGCTAGTGCTGGGTAGCTTTTAAAATTATGCCTAAAATGGAAGTGCTTCTGTCCAAAAGCACTTAAAAAAAATTACCAAACACATTTTTTGTTAAAAGTTTGTTACAAAGTTCTTTTGATAGAAAAAAAGTTATCCCAAACGGGGCTTTAATCCTTCATTTCTTCATCGTAATTTGCGCGGTTCAAAAGGTAATACAGTATCACAAGGATATTTTTGAAGCTTTTACATTTGTTTTTTTTTTTACTTCTGAAGCAAAAAGTCGGAAATTAGTTTGAGTGCAAATCAGAACGATTTCTAGAAGCAAATAGAGCGTTTGGGTATAACTTTGCTTTACAAAAAGTTAACTTTTCGACTTCTAAAAGTTGTTTTGAAATTTAACAGCGAAACTGACTTCTGACTTTTCGACTTCTAGATATCGAAAAGCTATTTATGATGTGCTATCCAAACGGACTTTTTGGTTCTGACTTCTGGTATCCAAACATGCTCGGTATATTTTACATTCTTACGAGTGCTACACTTTCATTTGAACTTAATTTAGAAAACTCGGGGGTCACTCTAAGCCACACTATCGCAACATGTGAAGCATGGTTTGTTCTACATCTGTGAATCTAATTTTTGGTACAGTCGGCAAAAACTAAAATTGTTGTGTACACAACGGCTCATCCAAAATCTCTTCATCGCACAAAACAAAACTTTTATTTGCACCCAACTTGAAGGAAATATATTGCACACGAGTGACTCATTCATATCTTGTGTGTTAATTTCAGTTGTGGTTTAGAAGAAAATGTACATAAAGACCTAATAAAAATGGTGATGATCCAACCATGCATCCGACACCTGCAGATGATCAACCCGGAGAATGCTGACAACCTCGATTATCTAATAAGTAAAGTCAAATTATATTGACTTTAGTTTTATATACTGTCAGTTCTGTAGAACTGACAATTGAGTCTATTTTTAGTATTTGGTTTTTGGGTATATAAACTTTGTCTGAGCCAGACAAGTCCTGTAACAATTCTTTCTGTAATAACTTCTTTCATTCAATTCATCTCTAAGGTTATACTGATTTTCTGAATCTTGAATATCAAAACATAGATTTCTCATGGTATCAGCTAAGTTTTCGATCTAACTCCTATCAATCATCAAAGCTCAATATCTTTTTCACAAAAAAATTCATCTTTCTATTTCAATCTGGGTAACAAATCTTAAAATTTTTCTCCCACAAATTTTAGGGTTCTTGTGTTCTTTATGGTCTCTACAAGATCTGGAAATAAATTTAACAACAGTCGCCGTAGAAACAATATTAACATCAACAGCAGCAACATCAACAATCTTCATTCAGATCTTGAAAATTCTCAAAGCCCAACCATTGGAATGTCGACTTCCGCTGTTAATGGTACTTCTTTACCTTTCACAAATATTACTAATTTTGTGTCAATGAAACTTGATGGTACAAATTATCTCCTCTGGTGAGATCAATTTGAAGGTGTTTTATTTTCAACTGATGTGTATGGTTATGTAAGTGGTGAAATCATTGAACCACCAAGAACAATTACAGTAGATGGTGCAAAAACAACAAATACATAATGGGTAACTTGGAGACGCTTATATAGATTTGTTTCAACTTGTCTTAAAGTCACTTTTACTTCTACTGTTAGTGGTGATGTACTTGGTCTTTCTACTGCAAAATCTAAATGGGATTATCTTGAACCATTTTTAGAACACAATATCTTGCAAGAAATGATTCTTTAGCAGCAATTGGTGAAAAGGTCAGTGATGAGGATCTTATGATGTTTGTTATGAATGGTTTAGGTAGTGACTATGACATTTTTGTCATATCATCTTAAAATAGGTAGAAGCCTTATACTTTTGGTGAAAACAAAGCTAAATTGCTTTCTCATGAATAATTCTTGGTTGATAGACAACAAAGTACTACCAATGTATTTGATGATCAAAATACTACTGCCTTTTATGCTAAAAATGTAACAAATTCATATACCAATAACAGGAAAACTGGAGGAAACTTTAAGAATAGTTCTTATCAAAATGGGTCAAGTTCAAATAGTACAAATACTTCTCAACATGGATCAAATTCTAATAGCAACAGAAGATTGGATTATAATTAGATGTTTTGTCAGATATGTAATTAAGAAGAAGGGACATTTAGCTACCAGGTGCTTTTTTAGATATCATCCACCTACTGGTACTTCTAATATTACTTCTCAAGATCATTATGCAACTACTAAGAATCAAGGAAATTACTCTACTGGTGCAATGCATACTTCTGGGAATTCTCAACATGCCTTTGCAAGCTTTAATGTTTAGGGGTGGGACTTGGGTTGGGTTAACCGATGCCCAACCCGAACGTTGGGCGGACATGTACAGCGTATTTCAAGACTTTGGGCAAGCTTGGGCATAAATTTTATAAACCTGAGTTAAATTTGGGCAAACATGGGCACAAATATTTCTAACCCAAGCAACCCGCCCAACCCGAAGAATTATGATATAATTATATAAACCTATTTTTATAATTGGTATTATTATCTATTTAGAGTAATTTTAGATATTATCTTCAATTATAATGATGAAAATATAAATTATATATATCTCATTAATCATCATTCAATAAGAAAAAAGTTTATATTATCATAAACAATCTTCAGTTATTTGGAAATTTGGAATAAATGGAGCAATTAAATCTTATTATTACTAAATTTTTTTATTTATAATATTAACAAGATCTTATGTCCAGCGAAACTTGGGCCAACCTGAGGAACCCGGGGAACCCGAGGAACATAACTTGGGCGGACTTGGGCACTACTTTCATGGGTTCCACGGGTTTGATGGGAAAACTGGGCAAAGGATTCCTAGCTCGGGTCTGCCTCAGCCAAGACTTCTAACCCGCCTAACCAACCCAAGTCCCACCCCTATTAATGTTTACAATGCAGTAGCATATGATTATCATTCTTCATCTAATACAGTTTGGATTTCAGATAGTGGTGCATCAACTCATATGACTGGTGACAGAAATCTACTTCATAATACTTCTGAATACAAAGGCGAGGATATTGTTCAAATTGGCAATGGTAAGACTTTATCCATTTCTCTTACTGGTTTTTCTAAAATTCATACACCTACTGCAAGTTTCAAACTAGAAAATGTTTTACATGCTCCAGTCATGAAACATAATCTTTTATCTGTTTCTAGGTTTACAAGAGATATGTTTGCTCTATTACTTTTGATCCATATGGTTTTAGGATAAGATGTTTAAAGACAAATGCATTACTTTCTCAGGGAAAAATGCTTAACAACTTATATCCCATTTCCTCTGTTACTCTGCATTCTGATTTTTCATCTGTTGATGCTTCTCTTAATATATGGCATGATAGGCTAGGTCATCCATCTCTTAAAATTTTACAACAATTTCATAATCATCACAATATTAGTCTTTTTTCTTCTATTTCAAAATCACTGTGTCATCCTTGTCAACTTGCTAAAAGCAAAAGGTTACCTTTTCAACTTTCTTCTTCACATGCTTCTTCTCCACTTGAACTTATTCATTGTGATGAGTGGGGTCCTGCTCCTGTTACTTCACTAGCATGACATAGATATTATATTCTGTTTGTGGATGATTTTAATAGATTTCATTGGATTTATCCAATGCAAATTAAAACTGATGCTTTGCACTGTTTTCGGCACTTTAAAACTTTAACTGAAAATTTATTTCAATTAAAATCATTTCTTTCCAAACTGATGGTGCTAGTGAATTATTACAGGGTGCTTTTAAAGTTTTCTTCAACTCCTGTGGTATTCAAATAAAGATATCTTGTCCCAAAACCCCAGAACAAAATGCTCTTGCTGAAAGAAATCACAAACATATTACTGAAATGGGAAATAAACTTATCTTTAATGCTACTTGTCCAAAATGATTTTAGTATGATGCCTTTTTAACTGCTACTTATCTTATTAATAGAACTCCCACTCCAATTTTTAACAACAAATCTCCTTTTGAAGTTCTTTATAATGCATTTCCAGATTACTCTCTATTACGAATTTTTGGTTGTGTGTGCTATCCTTTTTTGGGTCATTTTAGAATTGATAAACTTTCTCCCAAGTCAGTGAAATGTATTTTTATTGGCTATAGTTATTTACACAAAGGTTACAAATGTTATAATCCACTTACTAAAAGAACTTATATCTCTAGACATGTGGCTTTTTCTGAATCTGAATTTTATTTTATTTTCATCTATTTCTTCTGATTCCACTTTTGATTCCATTATTTTTATGCCTTTACCCTTGTATTCTTCTGAGTCTGTTCCTTATAAACCCATTGTTACAAGGTCTCAAAATGGCATTTCAAAACCTAAGCATCTCCCTGAACATGTCATGCATTATTCTGTAAAACATCCAGTTCTTTCTGCATTTACTTGTTTATTGGATACTCCTACTGAGCCAAAGAGTTTCAAGACAGATATTATGGATCCCAAGTGGCAAGTTTCTATGAAATAAGAAAATACAGCTTTGAAGAATAATGACACATGGAATTTAGTTGATCCAAATCCCCATATGAATATTTTAGGTTGCAAATGGGTTTATAGAATTAAGTTCAGATCAGACGGGAAAGTAGATAGATTTAAATATAGACTAGTGTCACTTGGTTACATCCAACAAGATGGAATTGACTATAGTGAAACTTTTAACCATGTAGTAAAATCAACCACAGTAAGGGTAATTCTCACTTTAGATGTTACTAGAGGTTGGTCTATAAATCAATTGGATGTATCCAATTTTTTTCTACATAAAGATTTAACTGAAGATGTCTATATGTAGCAACCTCCAGGCTTTATTGATCTTGAGTTTCCAAATAAAGTATGTAATTTAAAAAAAAAGTCTATATGGTTTGAAGCAAGCTCCAAGGGCTTGGTTTCAAAAATTCAGTACTTCTTTGATTGCTTATGGTTTTGTGAGAACCGTATCTGATTTTTCTATGTTTGTCTATACTTCTGGTGTGAATATGATGGTTTTATTACTTTATGTTGATGACATTATTCTAACTGGGAATTCAGAAGCTTTACTTACTGATCTAGTTACATATTTAAGCAATAACTTTGCTATGAAGGAGTTGGGAGATTAACATTATTTCATAGGTTTAGAAGCAGTCAGATCAGAAGATGCTATTATGTTAACTCAAAAGAAGTATATAATGGAATTTCTTACTAAGTCTCACATGATGGAGTGTAATCCTTATAGTACTATAGTTTCCAAAGGACCAAGAGTTTCTGTGGAAGAGGGAGTTTTATTACCAAATGCTATTGAGTATAGAACCATAGTGGGTATGTTACAGTATTTGTACTTAACTAGGCCTGACATATGTTTTGATGTTAATTATGTCAGTCAATATATGCATGCTCCTACTGATATTCAACTGTTATTAGTCAAAAGAATTCTCAGGTATTTAAAAGGAACAATTGGTTATGGTATAACACTAAGAAAATGGGACATTGAGTGCTTAACTGCTTATACTGATTCAGATTGGGGCAGTTGTCCTGAGACAGCTTGGTCTACTTGTGGGTATGCAATCTTTATGGGAAATTCTTTAATCTCTTGGTCAAGCAAAAAGCAGCCCACTGTGTCAAGATCTACTGCAGAGGCTGAATATAAATGTTTATCAGTTGCTACTGCGGAATTAGAATGGCTTGCATCTTTATTTTCTGAGTTACATATTTCTCTTAAACATCCAATTACCCTCTATTGTGACAACACCAATGCAATTTACTTATCTGCTAATCATGTGTCTCATTCCAGGGCCAAACATATAAAAATTCATTATCATGTTGTGAGGGAGATAATTGAACAAGGATTTATGGTAGTCAAGCATATATCTTCTGAGAATCAGTTAGCAGATTTGTTCACAAAGGGACTCTGTGCTCCTTCGTTTACTTCTCTTCTTCATCAGTTATTGGATATTTCTTTTTCAGTTGGCAATTTAGATGCTTCTTCATCACTTACTGCTGCTGCTAGAATTTCAGATACTTCTTCATCAGATCATTGAGTGTTTCTTTTTTGCTCTTTATTTTTACTGTATTTCTCCTCTTTGTGAGTTGAGTTTTTTGTTTTCTTATAAGGCCGGTTCCTATGTCAAAGGCCTAACCCACCCATTTGTCATGCCAGCTGGCCTGGCAAACTGGTCGCGCCGCAATGGTAAGAACTTTAAGCGATCGAGTCTCCACCTAGCGGTCGAGACTACACCGCTAGAGGTCTTTTAGAGATCGCCAGGTCTTGATTACACTGCCAACGGTTTAATCTCGACCATTCACGGCCGGTGCTCTATCGCCTATAAATACCCCTATTCCCTTCATTTTTCCTTCACAAAATCTTTTCTCCCCTTCTCTTCAGTTTACATAACAGAGCATAGCGATTTTTTAAAAATGAGTAGTAGTTCCAAAACAGATAGGCAAAGGAAAAGAAATAGGAAAGACAAGGGAAAATCTGCTGCAGATAGTGATATAATATGGGTTCAGGATAAACAGCACGAGCTCGCTAATGTTAGACAACTAGTTGGATCTGATGTACAATCTACGCATTTATGTAACCATCCCGAGCGAGTTTTGTTACCTAAATTAAGAGGTGGGTGGTCTGAGCTAAATGAAGTGTTTGAGTTACTCCCCGAAGGTGTTCAAGCATCCTTGGGAAGCTATCCTTGGCAGCGTTTATATTTCATGAAAGGATAAAACCACAGGACTCAAGTTGTGCGAGTTATTTGTGAACGTTAGTGGAACACTGCAAATACGTTTTTTTTCAAGGATTTAGAGTGTGGTAAGTTCTATTTTCCATTCAATAGTTTAATTTTTAATTCAGAAACAAACTTTAATTTTTAGAGACTCAATTATTTAGTTTGATACCAATTTTGGTTCCGCATACAAAATTTAATTTTATGACCATGTTGTTTTTAGGATTCACACCGTTAGATTTGTATATGTTGACAGGAATAAAAAGTGATGGTGAAATAGTACAATTTAACCAGTTAAAGTGGATATCAGAAGGAAGATGGAAACAATTACTCCCCTTGTACTCAAATGATACTGAAGGAAAGCCAGGATACAGACAGTTACACTCATTTGAATTAAGAGTGTCTGGGTTGAAGGCTTTTTTGACCCGTTACAATGCCAAGGGGATAAACAAAACTGAAGATTATCCCGAGCTTGAACTTATTTTTGTATTATGGATGTTAGGCCAAGTTTTGTTCCCCAATGCTTGCAGCGTTCATTAATTGGTTTTCTAGAATCTTTATAAGATTTAGCCAAAGCGCCAAATTATGATTTGGGTTCTGCAATTTTAGCAGATCTATTCATATGTCTCGGTGATTGCTCAATTAAGAAGACAGAAAGCTTAAATGCATTTTGGGTCGTATTGGAGGTAAGAACTATTTATTAGATTTATTATCGATTTCAAGCTCTTTGTGGTGAATGTACTAACACATCATTTTTCGTCAATGTTATTTTTCAGTATTGGTGGTATACTTACTTTACAGTCGGCGAACCTGATCTTCACAATAAACGATTAATTTGTCCACTCGTGTACAAGTACAAAGATGATAATTGGATTGGCCAGATCAATGATGGTCAAAATATTGATGTTGTTCAAAGGATGTAACAATTGTGCAGAACTAGTATCAACATTATGCCAGCGCCGTATGCGGTAATTGATGAGTTCCATGAACCAATGGCACAAGCCATGCTTCAGTTAAGCTTAAAGCGAACTGTACTTTACAGTCCAGTTAGTGGTCAGTGTATTTGGTACTATGGAGAAAGACATTTTTTTCAGCTACTAGGAAGAAAGGTAAAAGCAATCAACCCTTTTACATCTTCAATTATTTCACATGATGATTGGATAAAGTTGATACATAACGGACAACCTTGGGAAGAAGCTGATGATTTGATCCAAGAACCGCAAAATGACTATGATTACTACAGTTGGTTCCAAAAGGTATGCAAGCTAAATATTGCTTTTCATCCACATAACTTAGGTAGTGTTGAATTTCCAGCACTTGGAAATTTTCCACTTACATATCTTCCATCCCAATCCCCACCACCTACGGGCGAACCATGTACGTACCCTAGCAGTCAAATTGGGTTGTCACATATGCCTCAACTGTCTTGTGAAGTCGATACTTTATCACCAAGTGGAGATATTGTTTCAGTTCCACTCACTACTGAAGGTATGCAACTCACATATCCATATGATGTTGTGGATGCAACAAAAGAAGAGTATCAGATCCAGTTGAAAAATTATGCGCATTTAACCCATCGGCTACGAAATTTTCACGTGAGTGAGATGTAGTCTTTGAGGGAAAGTCTGAGTTTTGAAATGCCAGAGACTCCTGGTGAGAGCAATACAAGAACTGGAAGTTGTGCAAGTGCAAGTCGTGGACGTCGTATAAGTCGTCCACGCACTCCAACTATGATGGACGATATTATGGTAGAAGAGACTCAGCTACAACCAACATCAGATTTGCAGTATCTTATTGGTTTCATGCCCAAGGTCCTATACTTACTCCTGCTGGTGAACACGTCAATTTGGATGCATTTAGGCAATCCGCAATTTATACCCCAAGTTCAGCATTTCACCGATTTCAAGCACCTCCAATGGCTCTGATACCGTTTCAAGGTAATGAATCACCTGATGCTACTCAATCACCATCTCAGAGTCCAAATAATGAGTTTTCACAAGATCCAACAGGCTTTGGGGATTATGTATTTCGTGGTAATCGTTAGTTTTAGAGTTTTATTTAGTCGTTAATATGAATTGTGGTTTGTTTAAGTCGTTAATGTAATTGCACTTTTGTTTGATAAATAATAATCTTCATTTCAAGTTTTCTACATAACTTATAATTGCGAACTTATAATTGATAATTTAGATTAAATTGGGGAAACACTTTTAAGATTTCATAACAACTGGCATATCGGAACTTCTATCCGGTGTCACAGAGCCTCTTTGCACGACATCTTTGATCAATGCACAACAGGGTTTTCACCACTTTTCATATTTCGAGCCTCTTCCCTTATCATACCAATATACTTGTTAACATTCTTGGAAATTATGGAGAACCGAGCACTCAACACCATCGAATTGCGATTGTTGAGGTTCGTTGCTTCTTCTTCAAATTTCATCAAAACGCGTCCCCAAAACGAAATAAGCTGTAACGATCCGTCAACGATTGGATAATTAGTGAAGAAAACATAATTTCTGCAGATGCATTCATCTTCTAACGTGCTAAAATCGCGTTGTTGTGCAACTCTCCAACTATTTGCTCTTCTTAATTCATTTTGCACACTAGCTCGAAGTGAAAATCTTTGATTTTCGGCCGCATGTTGCTCTTCGATGAATTGAGCCATAGACATGTTTTGAGCCATTGGAAAATCTAAGAAAATAGGAAGAAGGTGTGATTTAAAATGGTAGAGGAATGTGGTATTTATAGGGGGAGATTTCTGGTCGTTGGATCATATTCTACGCAACGATGTAAACTACACCTGTCGGTCTTACAAAAACCGCTAGCGGTGTAGTAAACACCTAACGACATTATCTTGACCGAGCGGTCGAGTCTCGACCTGGCATGTTTTCCCCCTCCATAGTGGGTGCTTAAGTGGCAAACATTCAGGTTTGCCACACCCATAGGAAGGGGCCTAAGTCCAACATAATTAGTGTTTCTCTACTATCAGGTTGAGGGGGGCTAATAAGTATAGTCAAATTGTATTGACTTTAGTTTTGTATACTGTCAGTTCTGTAGAACTGACAGTTGAGTCTGTTTTTAGTATTTGGTTTTTGGGTAAATAAATTTTGTTTGAGTCAGACAAGTCTTGTAGCAATTCTTTCTGTAATAACTAATTTCATTCAATTCATCTCTAAGGTTTTACTGATTTTCTGAATCTTGAATATCAAAACATATATTTCTCATTATCTTTATTAGATTGCACGAATTATCTTAAACACCTCATTTGGTTGGAAAAATTAGAACTCTTGGAATTGAATTCAAATCTAAAAAATTAGCCTTTGGTTGACGTGATTCAACTACATTTGTTTTTATCCAAAATCGAACTCCATCACACTATTACACTAATGCAATGGAAATCCATTGTTTTGAAGGGAATCAGATTCCTAAGAATCAAAATTCTTAATTATATGGAGTTGATTTGTGTTGTTGGTTCAGTGAATTAGCCATGTTCCCCCGAAATTGGATTTACAAATACTCAATTCCTTGAAATAAATATGCCGTAAGAGTTAAGATTGATCTTACGTACAACGGCCAAATACCAGTACAACTATATTGGCAGCA
Organism: Papaver bracteatum; assembly: GCA_023529315.1. NCBI lineage: Eukaryota > Viridiplantae > Streptophyta > Magnoliopsida > Ranunculales > Papaveraceae > Papaver > Papaver bracteatum. Next base: position 1,295,474 of record JAJJWX010001728.1, read on the forward strand.
TTTACAGATGCTACAATTTAGGCATTTACTGCAATGATTGTTTATCTCTGACACATCCTATGTCCGTCTTAGAATTACTTTCCCTGGGCATTATGACATGAAACTTTATTTTCGACCTTGTTACAGCTGGGACAATGGAAGCTTGTCCAATTTTGGGACACGACGTGACACAATCTAAGCAGTGGAGAGAAAAATGACTCTAGCATCGGGATTGGTAACGGGGTGAAGAGGGGAATGATCAAAGGCCTTGATTTGTTGTCCCAGGATTGGCCCATATTAGTTGTCCTAATTCCAGAGTTTTCCCTTTATTTTGGAGGCGGAAGCCAGAATCTGTAACTTTAAATCATCATTGATTCATTGTACCACCTTTCGTAATTAAGTAAATAGCAAAACAGTGATATGTGAATACTACAACAACCATCATATAAACACCAGAAAAACCACTAGGTCCACAACTCAATGATAAAGACTTTGAGTCCACAGGCACTGCCGACACTGGGCAGACTAGGAATCTGTAGGCCAACACAATGTACCTAAATGTACAACCTCCGAATCTGTAGGCCAACACAATGTAGCTAGTTGTACGACCCTAAATGTTCTCGAAACTAAACAAAGTTCTCTGCTCTACATCAGATAAGAAAAATAAATCCCGAAAATGCTTCCCTTCCCCACTAGTATCTCCTGATGCTTTCCCCCGCCTATGTGTCAGGCATCTGTTAATTAAACACATTAATAATGAGATCCTCCTGCTAATCTCAATCCAGGGATCAAAGGTTAAGAACGATGACACGTAACGGGGAAAGGAGCGGGTAGCACTTCCGAATAAATCCAATTCCTGAATTGATGTAAAGCCCAACTAGCTCAAGCACAACCAGAGAAAATGATGATGGTCACAACTGATGTTTAAAGTGGATCAGAAGCTTCTCCACTTTATTTATTATGCCGACTCTTTCCATGACCTTTTCTACTATTGCAAGTAGGCAAATAGTTGAATATTAGAAGACCACCAGCAAAATGGGAGTTTACCTGGAAAATCGCAGTACTAGAAATTGAGCCCTGAGAAGTCTCCTCTTCACAAACCACAATTTTTTCAAGATTTACCCAGCATCTGAATGTAAAGGGATCAGCCCATGCACCATTTTCTGCAGGTCACTGTTAAGTATGACCTACAAATCTACACACAGACGCACAGTTTTATCGAAACAGAAAATGATAACTAAAGAAGGAAAAAGATAAACTGATTTAGCTGAAATAATGAACTAGGAAAATTCTGTCCTGGTGCCAACACTGTCCACCCCCTCTCCGATCTATTAATAAAGTCTGGCTACTTACATTCAGAATTTATACTCTCCACGGCACTCAGCCCTTGGTAAGAGAAGCTCATTTGAACTCATTGATCATTCCATAAAATTAAGTAAAAAAGATGGCTTTATATAGCAAAATGAAAAGGTTCAAATTTCCTGCAACTGTGAGCACTTAATATTATTTTGGTTCTTCAATACTGATTGAAGAATTTGAACGCCTTCTCTTGGGTTCACGATCCCCCAACTGCAACGCAAAACAGAGGTCTTCATCGGAGCCGTTCCTCAGTGCTGATAGATTATTCGATTCGGGCGTATTGTCTTGAGTCTCTTTTTTGTGCATAGGGGACATATCAATGAAGTTGGGAATGAACTGGTGTTCTTCTATATTGGCTGGCGCAGTGTCGACTGCATCTTCTATACGGAACTCATTATGCAAAAAAGGCGGGTTCACCCCTAAACAGGTTCCATCTTCCCTGGGGATTTGTTCAATATTGAAACCCAAAGGCTCAAATAAATCTTTCTTTTTACCCTTTGGTAATGTTCCTTCTGCAAGAGCAGACTCTCCAGCCATGGAATCCGCAACTGCTGCTAATGCAGTTCTTTGCTCTTGCACTGCTTCTGTATTCAAACCTCGAGAAATAAACAAATAATCAGGCTCTATAGTAAAAGCAGGGTCCCGTTAACTCTCATACAATCTTTTGGGGCATATATGTAAATATCCAGTTGTAATTATTTATCACTTTTTGCATTACTCTACACATAGGAAAAACCAAACTAGATGGCTCCAAACCTTTAACCCCATGAAAATTTGGTCAAAGTTCTTTAACATGATCATTCTGATGAACCATCAGTTTTAATGAAATTCCACCAACTTCTGATGGGGTTAATATGCTTCAGAATGATCTGATTTACGTTGAGAGAGGATCTAAAGAGAAGGATGACATTAAAATTATCAGTCATTAAATAATTCTAGGTGACCACACAGTGAAGTCTAACAATCATGCAGAATAGGGTCACACCTCTCCAGAAAACACTCAAAAGTCAAGTCAGAGTAGATTCAGTCCCAGAAGAAAAAAAACACTTGTTTTAAGAGAACAAACCTTGAAGTCCCTCACTGGTTGTTATCAGATCGAGTTCAAGGAGATCAAGAAGACGACCAAGATCCACTCCACTTGTCCAATTCTCAGGAGGTTGGCCAACTTTCAGCTTCAACCGCCCACGATTTGCTGTTCCACCCCATATGATCCCAATGGGCCTTGGCTTCTCATCTTTCTGGGCTGTTAAAAGGATGAGACTACCACTATCTCCTTCAAGATCGAAGGTTTGTTGGTTCTCACCCACAACAAGAAAATCAGTGAAGAAGCAGATCCCCTTCTCGTCATTGTACTCAAGTGCATAGGCGGTTATTGTCCCAGTAGTCAAGCCGGAGCTTCTTCCGACCTTCACCACTTGCTTCCCGATGAGGCTGTTGATTGGAGATTGCAAGTCTATAATTTTAACATCCCCAATCTCCCCTACACCCTTCACAATTGTAGTCACATTAGAGATTTCTAAATCATCAGCAAAAGGAATGAAGGCCCCATCAGCTCGAACAAAGGTCTCTGCAATAGCAACGAATAAATCCGTGGGTCAGCTTAAACCAAACAATCTTTTTTATGATGAGGTTAATTTAAAAACTGTGATTTGACATCTGGCAGAGTTTTTCTACGGGTTTAGTAATTTGACTAATTCAGAAACAAAAAGTATTACAGTCAACTAAAACTCTACGAATTTACAACGCTGAGTAGACCAAGTAAACATAAACCAGGGTTAGAAAGAATGTTGCCATGTGAGCCCTAATTTAGGCATTATAACCTCAAAATTATCCCGAACTTCCATAACTATATAAAAAAAACTTATATATCGGCACAAAATATTATGATATCTCTGAGTACAATCTTTCTTCCTACCAATGGCACTATAGGTTGCTTTATTGAGCCCTAATAACTTCCTTACTACGTTTGCAACAATCAAATTTTATTGGTCCCATGATTCCCATCAGAAAAGCTTTAATTATCAAATACATATCAAAGTTAAAGTTCAGATGTTCTAGAAAATGAAAGCTTTAAAAAATTATCCTTGGTGGATGATCACAAGAAGCCCAGACCACAATAGCATGATTCAAAATTCTGAGGCAGACACTTGGAATCAGCCTTTGGTTAAAATTCTAAACAACGAGAACTCCAAGGTGGGTATCAACCTAACTGCGCTCTTCATCAATTAGATGTATCACTTGTATCAGTAAGTTACAAAAAGATGGCCCAGCTTCAGCCCAGAAGAAATATTGTTGAAACCAAGAATTTCTCTATCAACATATGTCTGTTGTTGCCTATGTTTTTATATGTTAAGGATAGGATGCCATGAGGGGTTTCACAACAAGTCAAAACAACAGTACCTGGGTTTGTTCCAGCAAAGGTGCCATACCAAAGATCATCTGTAATGAAAGATGTAGCCCTCTCCACTGCTCCCAGATACACCCCAGGTCCAAGGCTGGGAGGCAATGGATGAAACATCTTCTGATTTGGGTAGTCAAGATCAACTGCTACATGCCTATTTGTCAAGAATCCAACTTGATGGTTGCCTGTACGGCTCCTTACTATCGCACCCAATGTTCCATATGTCTCTTGACTTGCAACCTAAAGCATCAACAAAAGAGTGATTAGCTTAACGAGAACAATAAATTTAAAAGATATACAGTCCAAAGATTAAACAAGAAAGTAATTGAAAGTTTATAATACACTACCCTGGAAGATTGAATTCAAGAAATGATCACAAACCGGACCCTCAGATCGATATGTAACCATCAAGGTCAAAATATGCAAATGCGATAAACTAACACTGGCAGATTCTAATGTTACTAGTCTCCGAAAATTGACAGTCAAATCCTATTTAACTTGGTCCTAATGTTGCTTCAGTATTTGTGTACTTATAGTGTAAGAAACAATAAACTGTTTATAGGAAAATCAGTTGATAAATAGGTGACATGCTACACATTTTACAGCCTCCCAACTAGTCCCAGTCTGTAATGGCATATCTAGACTGTGGAAGTATACATGGGAGAGAAGTAGGAGAACATACTAACGTCCACAGATAGCCAATCACCCTATCAAGATTAGACTTTAAATGATGCTGTGCTAGACAATTAGCCAACTGACAAGTTACCAGATATTTCATTCATGCAACATGTTATCTACTTACACGGTTACATAATGAGTTGCAATCAGATAAACGTATTTTCAACAACTTGGAATGTGCAAATACACTGACGATACAGGAGACAATAACACAGCTTGGAATGGAGATTACCTGACCAGGGGATTTTAGCTTAACTATGAGGAAACTGAATTGCCTTCAGGATATTGACTATTTGAAAATACTTCAAAATATGTCTATATGCAAAAAACCAATAATATTTGGAAAAGGTAATAGCCAAAATAGGATCTATTTCATTTTTAGGAGCTTTCTTACTCGTGGAAGAGCTCCAAGGAATACAGGGCTGAAAACAATCTTCTGATTGGTAAAGGTGCCAGAGGCCAGGGGGTAATATCAAGATCATTAAAATGATAACTAATTAAATTAAAACATAACAAAGAAAAAGGAATGGAAACAGATAAACAATAGCATAATTGTTAACATGGCTCCTTCATAGTGACAAACTCAAACCTACACGCTACGCTCTAGGACCTACAGGATTAGTAGTACACGGGGTAAAACCTTACAGAAAAAGCAAACATCCCCAAGAACAGTAAGGTAACAGATTGGACAGAAAAGATAACTAGTTTAACACATAGTCCACTAGATGCCAATATCCTCTATAAAGCTGGTTAAAAATAAAATGTGTCCCTCAATCAGTACACCCTGTGAATATTTGTGTGCCAAGAAAGTGGAACAGATAGTGAATGAAGCATTTGAGGGCTAAGCAAGGATTACCTGGGAACCTGAACCAATACACAGATCGCTTCCTCGTAATCCATCAACAAGCTCAGTGTACAATTGTTCTTTGGGGGTTTGTGCAGGAGCACCAAAGTATGAGAACTCAACAACGTCTACATCACACCATACGCCACCTGGCCCCTGCACATTGACTTCAAATCATTTCCAACTTCGGAAAAATATAAGCAAATCCTCCTTATCTCTAATTTCACATCGAATTGATAAGAGGGGAGAACGAGTAAACGTATGCTCGCCATCATACACAATGAGATGCAGAGCGAAAGTATAATACCAGTACATACTGCTCTTACCTCGAGGGCAGCCGGTAAACACTGGATGTGGTTGAGCCACTGCCTATGAACTTTCCGGGCAACAAAAACAAGAATAGCAGGTATATCTGTCAACGTACCCTTGCGGATCCGAAACCCAATTGCGGTGCCGAGACTATAACGTCGCAAGATCTGGCTATGAAATGCCCTTATTGTCATCAGCTCGAGCAAACTGGTTGCTTGCTTCCCCGTTGGTAAGCGATCATGTGTTTCAGGCAGTACCCCTTTCTGAAGATTCCCGAAGTAGTTTGCACGATCTTCAGCAGCTCCATTCAATCGACTGGAAGTGGGCCATGAGAAGTAGGCAGCATTGCTTTCAGAGTGCTGACCAGCTGATGCAAAGGCTTGAAGTGGTGGTGGACTTGCTGATGGTAGGTTTGGATGACAACAATAATTCCGTTCCATGTCTAGAGCCGATTCCTCTGATTGTGTAGAACCCGAGTGTCGCGCCCCCCTTAGTTCATAAGATCCGCTCTTCCCCATTATCCAGTTGGCCTAAGTGAATGTCAAAATTTCAAAAATAAATTAATTAGCATACCAAAACTATCAATAGAATAACTCCACACAATTGACACCCATAACTCCATATACTTTCTATGCATCACCTATATTCATTCTTAGAAGTTTGCAATAAAAACAAGAATGTTCAAAACAGATTACAAACACTGGCCGAACCTGCTGAATTTTTAGGGAAAGAGATTAAACATGCCAAGATTATCTTGCAAATGAAATGCAACCACATGACTTGAGCTAAATGATGCAAAACCACCAGGAAGCAGAGGGCTTAGGATTTATTCCTATTCATCATGAGATGAGCCGAGAAGGAGGGCATCATCATCATCACGCATAAGAATAGGAATAGTATAAAACATGCACAAACAAGCAATACCTTCTCAAACCAAACCAAACCAAACAACAACAGAGAAGGAATGATTGGGTAGAATAAATAAATAAACAATCATAGCTACAAACCACAAGTAACCACTTTTTTATTTACTTTTTTTTTCTTCCTCAACTTAGCATAAAACCCGCTTCATGCTTGCAGAATACATTAACCCCAATATTCTACTTATGTGTATTAAATGATAAAAGGGAAAATAAGCAGCAGCAACAACAGTAAAAAGAAACAAAAAAAAATTGAAACCTAGAAAGTTTAACCAGCATATACCCTTAAAGCAAAACTCTCCAGAAGAAAAAAAGGAAACCCCCAAAACAGTAGTAGTGACAAAAAGAAGCTTCAAAAATGAAATTAAGCATCACACGCTACAAATAGGTAGAAAATTGAAAAATCCAAGTAGAGAATAATAGTAGATCAGCAAAAAACAAGTAGAACCCATAATGAAAAAGGGGATGAAGATAAGGAAAAAAGTAAAACTTATGAGTGAGAGAGAGAGAGAGAAAAAGAGCTCACCTAAAGAACAATGGGGAAACCACTAGTACTGAAGAAGAAGAAGAAGGAAAAGAAGAAGAAGGAAAAGAAGAAGAAAGTAGAGTAACAAGAAGAACTTGTTGATAAGTATGATGATACCCTAATAGCACTCCCAGTACTACTACTATTACTAATAGTAGTATCAACAGTAGCAAATGAAGGAGGAGGAGGATGAAGAGTATTCCAAAATTGCCCCCCATGTGTCAGATCGGAGCGGGAATCTCTTCTTCAACAACAATAACAAGAAATGACAGCTTGCATCAATTGCAGAAGAGTGGTTGTTGTAGAACAAATCCATCTAATCTAATCTAACCCTATTTTTTCAACCTAATTTAATTTTACTATAAACCCCACATTTAATTTTAAACATTTCTTTGGAGAAATCACTAATCAAAGACTTGATTGATTGAGGAGGAGGAGGGATATCCAATTGAAAAAAACAAATAGAGAAACTGCTCCTCAAATTTCTACTACTATCAAAATTTTGTCAACAACTCTTTGTAATAAATACAAGTATCTTCTCTTTTTTCATTTGTATTTTTTTTCTTTTTTATTTTTACCTTATTGTGTTATTTTTGTGTAGCCTGCTGGAGATGGAGAGGATTTTTAATGGAGGGGCAAAGCAAAGGGCCCCTACCCTACTACGACAAGGACAAATTAAAGAAAGGGAAGAATAACGGGGTCCACTAATATTTGCTCCCCAAAAGTTGCACACTTTTTCTATTTTTTATTTTCTTCAACATTTCCTTGAGTGAGTCTTTCTGAAATAATTCAAGTCATGCAGAGGTTTGGAAAAGGTTAATACGTTCTTGTTGCCAAGAGCCATATCCGCTGTAACAGTTTTTTTACAACCGACTCAAATGAATCGAATGCTCTATTTTTTTTTCTTGTTTTTATCGATTTTTTTTTTTTTTTTTTTTTCATAATCAAAGGCCTAAGAAATGCTAACAGTCAGCTTCAACTGCTGGAGCTAGCCAAGCAGGAGGCTTATACCAAAACATAGAAATTATTTTCAGTTTTGCGGCTTTTGCCCAATGAGCCAACTCATGGGCTACAGAGTTACAAATCCTAGGTTGAAAGGAAAAGATACAAGAGATTAAAGAGGAAGCAAAAAACTGAATGTCTTTAAAGATGGCGTCAGTCCTAGAATCACCCTCAAAATGTCCTGAAGAGAATTGTTCCACCAGATGTTGAGCATCACTTTCAATAATGAGGTGGGTAAGCTTTTGTTCCACAACTTTCTTGAGAGCTCCCCATATTGCTCTAGCTTCATCTTCTTCTGCTGATAAAACTTCAAAGACCATAGCAGCACAGAGAGAAGCTTTACTAGTGTGATCTCTCATCACGAAACCTGCACCGTTATCTCCAGATATGTCATCATAGGCACCATCAGTATTACATTTGATCCAACCAGTCAAAGGGGGTATCCATTTATGATTCAGACTGATAGGTCTAGAACAAAGAGTTACAACAGTATTCTTTCTAGTTAGAAGCATAGTTTTAGCTCTTTCTAAGACAGACTTATGAGTTTCAAACAAGTTTTGAAAGACCAAGTTATTTCTACTAGACCAGATAGACCATAAAATAGCAGCAAAGAACTGTTGATCATCTTCAGATAATCTGGAGTTAGAATCCAACAACCAGAAAACAAGCCATTGTTAAAAAGTTTTTTGAGTAAAGAAAGCAATATTTATGCAGAACTTAGATAGAAACCAAACTTTAGAGGCAAAAGGACAAAGAACCAAAGCATGCATAATGGTTTCCAGGGGGTCACAACACCTGGTGCAGGCAACAGAATGCATGGGCATTCTGGTATGAAGAACAGTTCTGGCTGGTAGAGCATTTTTAGCAGCCTTCCAAAGAAAAAGTTGAATTCTGTAAGACGTGTAACCAAAGAGTCTTATAGGGAGAGGGGTAGGAGCCTCTGAGTCCCAAATAAGCAGATTTTGAAGAAAATTTCCCATTCTTCGAAAGGTCCCAAGCCCTCCTGTCAGGAGTGCAAAGCTGGCTTAAGGGAATAGTGATAATCTTCTTAACAGAAGCATCATCAAAATGAGTAACAAGTCTAGAAACAATCCAAGTTCTAGAGGTATTGTCAATGAAATAATCAACAGTCAAACTGGGATTAGGAGGAGTACTAGGGTTAGGAGAGGCAGACCCTAAGGAAGGTATCCATTTATCACACCATGGGTTGATAAACTTCCCATCTCCAACAATCCAAGAAACAAAAGGTTTTATCAACTCTTTTATAGCATGAAGGCATTTCCAGGTCCAAGAACAATTAGAAGGACACTTGGCATTAAGAAAATCAGTTCTAGGAAAATATCTGACTTTTAAAATTTTTGCTAACATACAGTCAGGGTTTTCAATAATTTTCCAAGCATTTCTAGCAAGCATAGCCAAATTGTTTAACTCAGCTTTTCTGAACCCCAAACCACCTTCAGATTTAGGGGAGCAAAGAGTATCCCACCCCAAAAGATGTAGTTTCCTATCTTTAGGGTCTAAGGATTCTCCCCACCAAAACTTGCAAAGATGGGCATCCATCAGTCTACAAAGGTGTTTAGGGATAAGAAAAGCACCCATTTGGTAGAGAGGGATAGCCTTGCCAATGTGTTTAACCAGAGTGGTTCTAGCAGCCTGAGAAAGAAGTTTATGTAACCAAACAGTAATCCTAGCATCCACAGCTTGTAAAATACTCATATGAGTTTGAATTTTTGAAGACTGAAAAACAGTTGGGGTGCCCAGGTATTTCTCCCCCAAATCACTTCTTTGGATATCCATTATGTTGGCTAACATGGCTTTCCTATGTTTAGGTACCTTTTTACTAAAAAAGATACCAGACTTCTCAAAGTTAATTTCCTGACCATAAGCAAGACAGTAATTTTGAAGATAATTCTTTATGACACTGAAGTTTTCAGGAGTGGTAGAAGAAAATAGAAGGGAATCATCAGCAAAGAGGAGATGAGTCATCTCAGGAGCATTTTTACAAATTTTTATCCCTTTAAGAGAGCCATTTCTTTGGAGACTTTCTATATAAGAAGAGAGAGCCTCAGCACAGATAATGTATAGGTAAGGGGATAAGGGATCCCCTTGCCTAAGACCTCTCTCAAGTTGGAAAAAAACAGTGGGACTATCATTAACCAAAATAGAATAAGAGACTGTAAACACACACTGGTTTATAAGCTTGATCCAGTTTTCAGCTAAGCCCATTTTCCTCAAGACTTTTTCTATAAAATTGCATTCCAGTTTATCATAAGCTTTGGACATATCAAGTTTTATGGCAGCAGTACCCTCTACTTTATCATTATGATTGACAAAATATATGGCTTCATTTGCTAGAAGAATATTATCAGAAATACTCCTCTTGGGAATGAAGGCACTTTGATTTTGGGAGATAATTTTATCCATAAAGGGTTTGAGCCTGTTAGCTAGAGTTTTGGAAAGGATTTTGTATATAAAATTGCATAAACCAATATGTCTGTAATGGTTGACTAACTCAGCTAAGGGAACTTTGGGAATGAGGGCTATATTAGTGTGATTGAAAACTTTTGCAATATGACCAGTTCTAAAACAGGTTTGGGTCATATCAACCACATCATCACCCACAATGTCCCAATGTTTTTGGTAAAAAAGACCAGTGAAGCCATCAGGCCCAGGAGCTTTTTTCCCTCCCATTTGAAAAACAACATTTTTTATCTCCTCAGCTGTGAGAGGAACATTCAGCAAGTCATTGTCCTCAGCAGAAAAATTGACAGGGAGATCCCTTAGAATTTCCTCCTGAAAATGTTGAGGTTGTGAAGAATAAAGACTTTTGAAATAATCTAAAAAGGATTTCCCAATGCTATCTCTATCAGTTAGAGTAGCATTGGTAGAATCCTTGATCCAGCTGATGGCATTCCTTTTCCTTCTAAAAAGAGTAACTTTGTGGAAATAAGGAGTGTTTCTATCTCCTTCAATGAGCCAAACTTCTCTAGACTTATCTTTCCGATAAAGTTCCTCAAGAGTGTAAAGGTATTCTAGTTTAGCTTTAAGTCTAGAGGTAGTTATGGAATCAGTGGGATTAGATATTTGCAGATTTAACAAATCCTTCCTGATGATATATATATATCAGTTTGAATATTACCAAAGGAAGATTTGTTCCAATTTCTAAGACCCTTCTTGGTATTAAGAAGTTTGGCTTTAAGTTTATAGGCTGGTGAGCCCATGACATTTACAGACCAAGAGTTAGCAATTATATCCCTACAGGTAGGATCCTCTATCCACATAGCCATAAAATGAAAAGGTCTAGGAATACAATTTTCCTCATAGTTAAAACCTACATGCATAGGACAATGATCAGAAGAGTCTCTAGGTAAGTTATTAACACAGAATTTAGGACAAAGTTCCTCAGCCAATTGGTTTAGGAAACATCTGTCAAGTCTTTCAAGAATCAGATCAGGCCCTGTTGCATATTAGACCAAGTAAACCTAAGACCAGAGAAGCCAGGATCATGCAAATTATGAATTAACCAGAAATTTTTTAGAAATTCAAAATCAGAATCTTTTAACTCTAGGCCACTATTCTTATCATCATTTCCTAAAAGAGTGTTAAAATCTCCAATGACAAAAACTGGTTCATTTATAGGAGCTATAGTATGGTGGGAAAATTGCTCCCAAAAAGAGGCTCTAAGAGCACTATTAGGTTCCCCGTACACAAAATGAATATGACAAGTTTTTGAGTGGATTATATCAGTAGTAGTCACATGGATGCCCCTTAAGATAGAAGATATAACAGACAAGTGGATTTTCTTCTTCCAGGCCAGCACCAAACCACCACTTCTACCAACACTAGGAACATTGAAAGTACATGGAAATCCCATGTTTTTTAGTTTCCTGGAAGCCATATCTTTCCCCATTTTGGTCTCAGATAGGAAAATAATATCAGGATTCACATTTCTACAGAGCATGTTGAGTTCTTTATTGGCAGATTTTTTACTTATGCCTCTAATGTTCCAGGATATAAGATTGATATTATTGACAGGAAATTGATTCATAGTAGAGTTGGGATTATCAAGAATTGGGTTATTGGGAATGGAATTTACCTGAGGATGAGAGCCAAAATCACTTCCAAAAGAAGAGATAGCATTGTCACCATTCTGAGTAGAACTTTGGGGAGAAACCAGATTAGGATCAGCAGCATTGAGATGGGAATTATTGCGGACATCATTGCTTGTAGGGGAATTACCAGCAGGAACAATGAAGTTACCCATGGAGTGGAACATGGCTTGAGTATTGAGAGAACAGTTGGAGAGATCAATATCAGTTAAATCATCCAATTTGGTGATGGGAGAACATAGTTGAGTATAATCCGGTTCATTGGAGAATTGTTCTTCAGAAATGGTGTCTAAAGAATCAACAATATGGGTAGCTCTGGTACGTTTCCTTAGATCCGCTCTTGGGTTAATCTTATTTTTAAGATTAGCAATGACTTATCTTTCAGCAGAGTTAACAGCTACTCTAGTGACAATGGGGATGACATTTGAAACAATAGCTATTTTGAATCTTCTTGAAGAGTTGGTAGTCCGAATCGGACCACTCGGAGTTGACACAGACCCGACAATAGTAACAATATTAGTTTGGATGGTAGTTTGTTTTCCAATTACTGGTAAACCTCTTTCCAGTTGAGTTGTGTGCTGTTGTACAGGGCCAACATCTAAAATATTCAAAGTTGGAGATCGATTGACGAAAGGACCCATCTGGAAAGTATTTGATAGAAAAAATTTGCAGGATCAGTTAGATTGTTGTCAACTGTAACTGATTTGCCTAAATACTTTCCTTGTAATGTTGGACTCATAGGAGTATCTTGAACATCCTTAGGAGTTTGCATATTTGTATCAGCAGTACTAGAGGAGGAGTTGCAATTTTTCTTTACAGATGAAGGCATCATGAGCTTAGAAACACTTGGCAGATTGTAGTTGTTACGGCTAGAATCTAATTCTTTGAGTTTCTTCTGTTTAAGCTTCCAAGCAGGGCAATTCTGATCCTTGTGATCAAGTATGCGACAAGAAGTGCGGAAGTATCTCAGAACTATAATGTGTCTGCATTCAATAATAAATGGTTCGTTTCTTCCATTAATAAAGAGAGGGATGCCAGTTGGTAAAGCTTTCTGGACTGGAATTTTGATGCAGACTTTAACATTCTTCTTATGAGGGTGCTTGCCAAATGGGTTTTGGGCTTCGATGAGATCACCCATACTTGTAGTGAGAAGCTTCAGATCTTCAAACTCAGTATATTCATTTGGTATATTACATAATATGAACCACATGATCTCTTCATCAAAAACGAGTTGCTGATTTGGAGGCCAGCCTTCCTTTGGTACCACTTTCAGAATAGATAAGTAACCACAAATGAACCAAGGTTTTTGGGAATTAATTCTGTTTAAATCCTCCTCCGGAGGGGAAACGGATGAGAACTTTATTTCTTTGGCCATTGAATGTAGTAACCGTAGGATTTTGAGCCAGAGGCCAATTGTTGCAGATGTAGTATCTGATAGAAGAAGTTGGAATGAGGGTTTCACAGCAAATGTAGCCAGCCATACACCATTTCCAGTTGATGTCATCTTCAGCTAGGATAACTTTCTTATCTATGAAAACAGGCTTAGTGAGAGTTGCAGGGAGACTTAGCTTATCAGACATTTGGGTAGAGAAAGCTTGGATTTCAAGGTTAAGAGTATGCGAGTTTCTTGAGGAAGATGGTTTTTCCATAGAGAAAGTTATGAGGATATATATTTCATAGATTTTTATACACTTGGGATACCCAGAAGCTATTATAAAATAGATGGTTAAAGAAATGAAGTTCTGCTGAATATTGTGCTGATAGATGATGTAAGCAGTGTACCATATGGAAAAGGTAACAAAGTTTGTAGTCTTTTGTGTTTGAACCTTAAAAAAAAAGAATGGGAATATTGATGACCAAAGTCAAGGCAGGTTTCAGGGAGCTTTTGATGTAAGGTTACAAGATGGAGGTTGAAAGTAGTACTTTGGGTGAGAGGTTTAACATATGGAACATCATTATCAGTAACAGACTTTTGGGTATGATTTTTCTTTGGAGTGCTCACGTGAGTGCTATAAGGAGAGAAGCACAACAAGGTGGAATTAGTGATATTGTAATAATATTTTTGGTACGGTATGAAAAGGGAGTGGATACTTATAGATTGGATTGTTGAGAATTTATTATGCTTTTCATTTATTAAGATGGCGTTGAGATGATGATGTAAACTTCCAAAGGTAATAATGGTAGAAAGGCAAGAGGGGTATTCCTTTATAGAAGATTGAGGGGGTGATGAAGTTTGGGTAGTGTTTTGGCGGTTATCTCTGATAAGAAGACTAGATACGTTCTTGGCTAGTATGCCCATAAATGCAATGATGCCTCCCAACTGATGCTACTTTATCCAAATCTGCATGCAACATAAAATGTAAATTAGGCCCCAAAGATAATAATCAAAATTTGGTAACCTGCCAATGCTCCTCTTAAAAGCATAAGAATAGGGTGTAGCAGTTATAATTGAATTTAGGTGTTGAAAATAGGTAATGGTGGTGTAATTATGATAAGAAAGGGTGCAATCAGACGCATAGCTTTTACTCAGCGTAGTAAACAAAGCGACATGACTCTTGACCAAGAGACTTAAATGGTAATGAATGGGAACATTGGTGGCTTTAAAAGGTGGTTTGGGGAGGTAATTAGCATAAACAAAGAAAGAAATCAAAACACTTTCACCAGAATAGAAAAGGTTAGGAGAAAATTTAGTAAAATTTGGAAATGGCTGGAACATCTTCTCAAAGTAAGCAACCAGCCACTGTTGATAATGCCGAATCAGCAAAGTATGAATTGGCCAAATCCATTCTATCAGCATTAGGATTGGAGAAATTTCAGAAGTTGGACAATGATGTTCATGCAGAGATTGAGAAGAAGAGACAGTTGCAGATTCAGGCGAGAAGAAGAAGAGCTTGCTGTCTAAAGGAGGAATCAAGAAGAAAGGAGACATGAGCGAGTTTATGAGGCATGGCTATCCAAGTATTATGAGAGGCGAGAGAGGAAGGATAGTGAATGGGAAGAGCAGCAAGAGGATAAGCATGCAAAGGACCCAAAATATGGAAGTTAAACAGATGATGATACAGATGCATCAGAAGGGTTTGAGTCAGATGATGAATGTGATGGTGGAATGGATTCTAGTGATTTGGATTCAAGAGATGGTGGAGACAGTGAAATAGAAGGGAATATAGAAATGGTTTATGATGAAAGTCATTTGAAGAGTCGATTTGCATATGAGCTTGCCAATCCAAAGATATTCTCGCGCACCATGAACGAAGGTGAACCCATACGCCTGAGTGTGAGTGCAAGAGCTTATTATGGTTCTGAAGATCAGGATGGTGATATAGATTCAAGTGGCACTTCACCTACTCCTTCAGATAGTGACGATAACGAGTGGGAGGGAGATGGTGGACAGGATGATATGTGGTGAGAACCACATAGGTTACTAGGGGAGCCAAATCCATGTGTTGGGTGTAAATCTTGACAATGGTTAGAAAATGTTTTGTAAAAAGGCCTCTCCGGTATGTTCCCTGTTTGCCCAACCTTTTGAAATTGCTGCTTCTTCTGATGGTGGTTAGCTTCTTGATGTTCTTTTGGATAAAACGGTCAGCTTTGTTGGTATTTTGCTTAGTTCTAGCGCAGGTGTTGTTGTTGCAGTAGTTGTTATGAAGTTTATAAGTGTTATGGTGGTTCTTTGAATGAGTTATTTTGGAAGTTATGCCCATGAAACTTGTTTCTTTTTCTTGGTTAAAAGTAGTATTGTAATTATGGTTTGAAGAATTAATGGTTGAAATGTAGTAGAACTGAATGTTGTTACTTTCTAAATTATCTGAATGGAATTTATGTTTGAGTCTAAACAAATAGTTATTACTTTCAAAAGCAAAAGAGTAGAATTTATGCTTGGTTTTGATAGAATTATTACTCTTCTGGTGATCTTTTATGGTAGTAAAATTGATTAGGTAGTGCAAGAATCTATAGGTAATTCAGCTGCAGAGGAAGATTACTAGGTGGAGAGTTAAATTCTGGAACAAAGCTGAGGACATTCAAGCAAGAACAGACCAAAGAAAGGTACTGAGTTGGCCTCCGGTTTGCAGAGCAAAAATCAGAGGAAAGAGAAACTAGAACTTTTTCAAGGTTGCTTTTATCGATTATCATTACTCATTCTATTTTTGAAATGAGATATTATCATTTTTTTTTCCTTCAATTTTAAAACTAAAATGAAAACTTAAACTATCTATATTCCAGAATCAATAGGAAAGAGTTATTGTTTATTATTATTTATTTTATTTTTATCGGAATGAGATCTAGGAACGTATTATCAAAAAGCTATTATAAGAATATTGACACGGAAATTATGAGATAATGTGAGACGTATCATGTGAACTAACCTTCAAAATGGTAGTGTTGTTAGTTCGAGGAATGTGCTGACATGTAGCATGTAGAAGATCGACGGTGAGGTTTTTGTATTGACGAACGAAATTGTTCATGTGACAAGCGGCAGTACTAGTTGCACGGTTGAGGTCTGAAAGTTGATAGCAGTTTGTATGAATGCAGACAACGGATATAGGATTTTAGTGCAGCCAAACCAAAGCGTGAAAAACTAGCTTTAACATTTAGAGCTAAAAAGGCTCATCCCCATCCACCACCAGAATGCACAAAAGGAATCATCGTCGATTGGGAACAAAAGGAAGTATAATTCATATAGAAACCATATTCTTTAAAAGAAGCATCGGTGTTTATCAGCCAATCGATGGGAAAAAATAAGTGAGACAAAAAGTGTGGAAGAACTTGGAGGTCGCCGAAGGAATTGAGACATAAAGTGTAGAAAAACTTCGAGGCGGTGTGATGGGAAGTAAAACATAGACGGTAGGATTATAATCACGAATATAACAAATTAACTAATTGAGAAGGGAAGAAAAAGAAAGAAAGAAAGAAAAGAAAAGCGATTATAAAAAGTTAACCAGCTGGTTACTGTCTAACCAAAAGCTTGGGCTGAGGTGAGAGTAGCCCTTTTTTTCCAGGTTATAATTATCCTTAAAGTTTTTGGACTTAAAGTCCTTACAAACCAAAATACTAAAACTAGTTTTTAAGTGCAGGATTTCTTCAATCGTGATGTTTGCCTGCCAGCAGGTTGATCTTTATTTCCCCTTGCATTGTCCTAGTGAGCCTTTTGTTACTTCCTGCAATGTTTATTTTCCTGCACTTCAAAATACCTGCCCATTTCAGTGTTTCCAAGGCTTCTATGATGTCTTCTTCATCTCTACAATGAGTTCTGATGGAGAAACTTCTTCTTCCAATAGTGGTACCTATTGAAGTTTGTAAGCATATTCCAATTCATGTGAGTTCAGTGATGGTATCATAAGTAGCAAGATAGTAAAAAGTGATGTAATCATTTTCATCTTCTTGTATTGGCCTCTACAAAGGTCTTTGTATATTGGCTCCCTGTTTGTGAGATGCATAATGGTTCAGGTGTTCAATGATCTGATTTCCCATGTACACTAGATTAGGATGTTTTCCTTGAAAATTTGCTTCACATCTCGTCTTGCAGATAAACCAGCTTATAGTAGCACAAACTTCTGCCCAGCTACCCCAGTGTGAAGGGCAGCTATTAGCTATAAACCAATTCTCACACCATTTAGTTATTGTGTTGCTGTTGATGGTTGCTCTATCTAGATTAATGTTGCGTATATTCCAAACTGCTTTGGTGTAGTCACATTCCATAAAAAAATGTTTACTGGTTTCAGGGTGGGTCTTACAAAACTTGCGTAGGGGATCAATGTGATTTATGAAGGAAGATAAATAAGCATTTAGAGGTAACAGATTAGATTTCAATTTCCAGGCGAAGAATTGAATCCTATGGATGGTATTCATTTTCCATAAATTTTCTATAAATTGGGTGGATTTTTTTATTGACAAGGATATTATACATATCCTTGACAGTGAAAATTCCTTGAGGATTATGCATCCATCTGAGAGTATCAGATTTCACATGAGAAATATTAATAGTCAGAACAGCTAGCAAAACAGATTCAGGAAGGTGATCTAAGATTATGGGAATATTCCATTGGTTATTTTCAATCAAGTCAATACTAAGTTAGGGATATTATGTCTAGGACTATGAAGTGGATCCAGTTGTCCTGGAATCCAGAGATCTTTCCAGATGTTGATGGATCTACCATCCCCAACTTTCCAAATGCAGTGCTTTTGGATAAGTTTGATCCCCTTATGAACACCTTTCCAAGCCCAAGAGGATCCCACGGCACAGGTGGAGTGAAAGGGATTAGAATTAGGATAATATCTTGATTTCATATACTTAGAATATAAGGAGTTAGGTTGGTGAAAGAGTCTCCACCCATTCTTGGCTATTAAAGCTAGATTCTATTTCCTCATATTTTTCATACCATTACCACCATTTTCCTTCTCTTTTGTCAGGTTATCCCAGGCTTTTATATAAAATCCTTTCTTCTTTCTATCTTTACCCCACCAATAGTCTCTCATGATTCCAGTAGCTCTCTTGGTTATTTCCTTAGGAACCATGAAGGAGGACATAGTGTAGACTGGAATGGTTTCAAGCACCGTTTTAGTCATCAAGTTTCTGCCAGCTGGAGATAGGTTTTTCCCTCACCATCCCTTAAGCCTATTTTCCATGTTTTCAGAGACATGTTCTAAGGATTTTATCTTCTATTTGTTTGTAAATAGAGGGGCGCCTAGGTATTTGTCGTTTATAGAGATTTTTTCTTGACATGGAGGATGTTAACAATGTCTTTGGTTAGGGTACCAGAGACTTTGGGATAGAGAAAAATGTCAGATTTGTGAAAATTCATCATTTAGCCAGAAGATTTGCCATAATTGGTCAACAGATCAAGGAGGTTCTTTCTCTGCCTAATTGTGGCTTTAGAGAAGATTAGACAGTCATCTGCAAAGAGGAGATGACTGAAAGAATGGCTCTTTTTGGAAATTTTGAAACCAGATCTTCTCCCTAGATTTTCATCATTAGATAACATCCTAGGGAAATACTCCATACACAATATGAAGAGATAGGGAGACATAGGGTCTCCCTATCTTAGACCCCTAGTAGGTTTGAAAAAGGGGCAAGGGATACCATTCACCATGATAGTAGAGGTGATGGTGCTAATGCATTGTAATATGAGGTTGCACCAGTCTTTATAAAACCCTATTTTGCTTAGAATAGCCATTAGAAAACTCTATTCCTCTCTATCAAAAGCTTTGGCCATGTCGAGCTTAATTCCCATGAAACCAATCTTTCCTTTCTTTTTTCTCATAGAGTGGATGATTTCATGGGCTATAAGGATGTTATCAGAAAGCTGACGTTGGTTAACGAAAGCAGATTGGAAGGGGGAGATAAGAGTTGGAAGAAAACTTTTCATCATGTTGGCAATAACTTTAGAAATAATCTTGTAAACAATGTTACAAAGACTGATGGGTCTTTAATCACCCGGGAAAGAAGGATGTTGGACTTTAGGAATTAGAGAGATAAAGGTTTTGTTAATTTGTTTTAGCATATGACCACTACAAAACAAAGCGGTGATAGTATTCATAATTTCCGTGTGAATAAGATCCCAATTTTTTTGGAAAAAACAAGCAGGGAAACCATCTGGGCCAGGGATGGCATTTGCTGGCATGCCAAACAGAGCAGTTCTTGTAGATGGTGGATTTTCAAAAAAGGAAAAAACCATAAAATCATGAAACTGCATGTTTCTGATACGGCTTCAGGCATGTGACGATTCATATTTTATGAAGCCATGATGAACATGTCTTTCGAAAAGCTTCCACTAGTTGAGCGTTCGATCTCTGGCATTTCATTGTGCCCTCTATGTAGAATAATAGAATTGGGCGGTCCTCCTACATAATTATTTTTTGAGAGGGCTTAACGCCTTCAGGACGTCGGTGATACTCACTATTCCCTGACTACATGAGAGCGACCCCCATCTACATAGAAGAACGATTAGGCGGTTCTCCGTCAGATTGAGAGCAACAACACCTTCAGGACAGTGACACTCACTGATCCTGACTATGTAGATCGACGTGTATAGACTCGGGTGTTCTTAGTAGTATCCGAGAGAACCCTCAGGATTTGTCGTCTCCTGACTATGCACATAGATTAATTATTCCGTGACATTCACCACCGAATTCCCAGAATAATCTATTATTGCTCATATTCCATGGTCGAATCCATGGCCTGATCCCATGGAATGGCAATAAAAATTGCTCCTATTACATGGTCGAATCCACAGCCTGATCCTATGGAATGGAAATAATAATTTCTCTTATTCTTTGGTCGAATCCACGGCATGATCCCATGGAATGGCAATGAAACAACTATATTATCTCATTACTCCGATTTCATGATCGAATTTACTGGTCTCGTGAAATGGTGATGGATAAATCTTAATTACTCTGATTCTATGGTTGAATCCACGATCACATGGGATGGTAATGCTCGTTTTATTATTCTGAATTCGTAGTCGAATCCACATCTGATCCTACGAATTAATAATGAAACATCTATTCACTTTTATTACTCAGTTTCATGAATTATTCTCCACTGGATCTCATGAATTGATAATAATTACTCCATAATTGGGCATTTGAATCATCACTGAGTAAGTCCCGCAAAATGGTGCAAGTGTACTTGACAATGATGCACGACTGAGCACTCGGATTCGCGAACGAGCATCAAAAAACATGAAACAGTGGAGAGTTCTCCACAAAATGGGAGAGAGAAAATAATAAACAATAAAATAACGGGAAGCGCCCATGGGCCGGGTCCTAGCTGGGGCCGTCCCATGCTTCCCCATTATTTTTCTCTATTTTCTCGAGATTTTCATAAATCCATGGAGACTTCTCCATCTTGGCAAAAAATTTCCAATTTGTGCAAAAACTTGAGAGTTCTCCATAACTTGGAGAATTCACCAAATAAATTATAAAATATGGAGAGGTGTGCGGGTCCGGGCAACCTAGCCGGTCGGCCATGCCCAATCCGTGGCCGGTCTCACACCTCACAATCCTTAGATTTTTAATAATTGTTATTCCAAAACTTCATGGATTCTCCACATCTTCCTGGATTCTCCATATCTTCAAGGACTCTCCATAACTTCAAGGATTCACGAAAAATAATAATAAAACAGGGAAAGGTGTGCGGGACCGGGAAACTTGGCCGGCCGGCCATGCCCTAGCCAAGGTCGATCCCACACCTTGCAGTCCCTAATTTCTCATTATTATTATTTCCCTCAACTCGTGAAACTCCTGGGTTTGAACAAAATTCGTGACTTCTCCATATTTTCTCAAATATTGCTTGAATCACGAAAAACTAAAAGCCAACATGGTCACGCGGCCGGATAGCCCCTCACGGAAATTTTGGATTATTAAAATATTTTATTTTAATACTTTCAAAATATTAATGAATTGAGCATACATGCTCATTCCACTAAAAAGTCGAGAATTCTCAGCCAAGATGAAACTCTTCTGAAAATTCACAACATCAAACGCGCATCAGAAAATACTGAAACTCTCAGTATAGAGACACGGACATCATGGCAACATGTGCATGCCTCCATGACCGACCAGGTTGCTTCTAGGGCTTGCATGAAGTCGGTCCCACACGTTTTCGCAATTCTGACCTAATTTGCTCAATCGCTCATACTGGGCCCAAAACTCTCTCCTACCGTCCCTTTTGAATTCTTCTTGAGTTTTACTGTCGGGCTATTTTCACCTCCCGAAAGAGATCGAAACCTAAATATTCTCACGTTCGGAGATAGGAAATTCTTTTCCGTATAGAATGGAGGGGCGGACCATCAAAATACGAGTCCGTATGAGAATTCTACATCGATTCTAGTAAAGGACGCTAAATAGGGTTTCAACCAACCTGGAGAATCCTCCAAATGACCAACACTTGGTCACGTGGTCACCAAGATCCGACCCTTGTCTCTCTTGTTCGGTCACATATCTCCTACTTAGGTTTTACACCTAATGTTGAACCCAGCAATATTTTCAGTAAATGGTGAACTCCCCATTTAATCATCACTTTTCACCAACTCTCAAACTGAGAACCCTGGTGCGTGCTTACTCGAGCGCTGGATGTCACATGGACACTCCTTATGCCATGAGGTCGGTCCTTGATAGGTGTCTAAAACACCTTATTATTTATCTATTGTTTATGCTTTCTCTGCTATTTTTCTTGTAAATTATGTATCTTATGTTTTGTTTTTGAGTATTTAGATACTTTGGAGTCATTTAGAACAAAAGAAGAGAAAACATGTCAAAAGTGTTGGAGGCGGATTGTGTCTCATTATTTGCTTTTATTTCTTCATCTCTGTCTGAAAAGTATGCCAGCTTTAGTGATGCGAATTATGTCTGAAAATCATGGCGGCTTTAATGTTAATTAAGACATTAAAGAGAAGAAGTGGACTTGAGATGCAAGAGGCGGCTGCAGCTGGTGGAAGAGAATTTGGAGCATAAAGGGAAAAATCTGTCATTTCACGTCGAACACTATCTGGAGCCAGTCAAGTTAAGGGGCAGCTTTATTTTGAGAAGTACTAAACACCAATCAGATGAGGTTAAGGGACTGCCAACTTGGTTAGCCCCTATCGGAAGTGACCACCTATTATAAGCACCCAGTCTGTGGTGGAATTATCCTTGGGGTGTACCAAATCCAGCCCACAACCCTATATGAGAGAACTTTCCTCTCATTCATCACATTTTCATTTCTCTAAAATTGAGAAAGAACAGCACAGCGGCTGCTATTGCCGTGAGATTGAATCCGAGAACGTTTCTGTTAAGCCACAGATCGAGAAGAATAAGAGTTTGAAGATGCCATGGATGCAACTAATTGAAGTAAAGTGGTGAATTAAAAGAGATTAAATTAGAGAAATAGACAGAGATGATTCTGCCATCGATTGAGATTGGTTTGGGTTTGATTCATGGAGTTGTTGCTGCTCTCTAAGTTCAAATGAATCGAAATAGAGATGGGTCTTGTATATGGGAGATGAAATTGATAAGGAATCAGAAAATGGGTACTTGAGTTCATATCTTGAAGCTAAAGAATCTGTTGCAATGAAGTAATTGGGGTTTGCTATAATTGAGGCTAATGGCTATGATGGATTTGAATAACAGGAAGAATTCAAAGTGGGTTTGAGTCCAACTTGACTCAGGTGACATAGAAGAGTAAAGAGGATGAAAATTGGGGTTTGTTTCTGAATTTGAGATGATGGAAGAATGGGTTTTGGTTTGAATCTTCTGCTGCCATGGTGATTGTCATGGGTACGAGAATGGGTTCGACTTTCTGGTGTTGTTGGTGGCCACTGGTAGAAATCAAAAAGCATTTATGAAGAAATGAAGAGAAGGGGAATTGCAGCTGCTTCCAGTTGAGATATTTAGGGTTGATGTGAATCTCAGAAGTGGCAGTGACTGAGGTGGTGATGAATATAAGGAGGTGATGCAATTGGATGAGTTATGAAATAATTGAGTGAATGGCTTGAGATGTGGAAACAAATGAATGTAGGTGGAATGGTTGGTCTGAGATGTAGTGCTGCAGGTGATAGTACCGAGAGCTGAGGTTTATTAGAATGGCCGTGAACTCAAAGAAGAAGGATAGAAATAGCAGCTGGTGATGGCAGTAATGTGGTAGCTAAAGCTGAATTTTTGTTGTGTATGACATTATCATGTGTGTGGAGTTGCAGCTAGGCAAGAAGTCACAGGGAGATGATGATGTTGCTATTGTAATGAAGAAAGGAAATGAATTGAGAAGGAGTTGTAGCTGATGCTACTATCGAATGAGCTTAATGAGATGTTGTTGCTGTTAATTTTCATTAGGTTTGTTGTCTGTCAAGGGTAGATGGTGTTCGAGTCTGTGAAGAATGATGTTGGGTTGGTGCTGTTGGTTTGAGGTGGAGATGGCTGGAGTTGAAGCAATGTCTTGTATCTACAATGGATTAAGACAATGATTGAGATGAATGCTACGAAAAGCAGGCAAAGAAGAGCTAGGATGTTGATATGCTTATGCTGGTGATGCTGCAATGCAGAATGGGTCTGATGCTGGTATTTAGATGCTTTTGCTACTAATGGTTCTTGTGCTGTGTGAAGTGCAGAGAATGGTTATGATGTGTGTTGCTGCCTGGAGGACATGGTTTAGCAGCTGGAGTTGGAAATGGACCTGGTGATACAAGGTGGTGCAGAACAAAGGGGATCTGGTGAAATTCTTGGTTGTTGAAAATGGATTTGAGGTAACGAACTGAAGTGCAGGGAAGGCAGGAAATGCAAGGCCATCTTGGCTGTGCTGCATTTGGCCTGTGCAATGTTAGCATTTGGCCTGAGCCAAGACTAGTCAGCCGAGTTAGCCAGATGACTCGGTTCTGACTTAGTGTATTTTGACCTGGTTGACTAACGATGACCGTTAGGTCAACGGTTAACTTTAACGGCGCCGTGACGGAATATTCCGTCGACGGAGAGGAATCTCAGCTTACCGGCGGCGAATTTTCTAGCCGGATTCCGGCCAATTTCCGGCCAAAGACCCTGCTTTCTGTCGAACGTTTTTGGGACATAATATCTACACGGCTTTCTCTCTCTTGTGGGCCGGGTGGATTTCCAACTAATGGACTTTGAAGACAAAACCTAATTTTGGAAGAAGAAAAAGCTATAAAAAAGGAAATTTTCTACAACTTTTGGGGAGATCACGTTTTATTCTATTCTTGGAGCTTTTGCAGAGAACTACTTCTAGGGTTTGCTTTCTTTTATGTTTCATCTACTTTCTTTGAATATTATGATGATGAACTCCATTAATATGAGTAACTAAATACAATAATTAGTTATGGGATAAAATTTGATTTCTTCAAGCATGTTATTTGATTCTATTAATTAGTTTTGTCTCAATTCTATCGTTTATGATTCATTGTTTTTATTATCATATGATTTGAATGCTAGTTTGGTTGAGTCCGGAATCAATTGGATTTGTTTTCATCTCTATAGCTATATTAGGGTTTTCAATACGTAAAAGTTGTTATCTCTGATTTCTAGTAGCATCTTGTGGTTAATACTTGTAGTGATACATCTTTTTAATCGCATATGAATCATAACCTTTGTTAAAAAGAATTAGTGCTTTTACACGTTTGTTTGCATTGATTAGTCTTATTTCATAGAACTTATTGTTCTTAGGGAGTTAAACTTAATTGTGCTTTTACACTTTAGGTTGCTTTTTAAGTAGATTTCACAATAGCATCTTTTAATGTTGTTTGTGATAAAATCAGGAAATAAACGGGATACTCTTGCGATCAAGATATCCTAGGACTTTTAATAATTGCGAGATTAAATTACCAATTCTAATCATTGATGAAAATACATGTTTGTGAATGATACTATCCCGTGACCAATATCTTCTCCTTATTGATTATTCCAACTATTTGTTTTGCTTTATTTAGCTTTATTACTTTGATCAAAACAAAACACACTCTTGGGTTATTTTGGTTACTTAAGAATCTGAAAATTACATAACAACAATCGCCTCTTTGTGGATACGAACTCTTTCTTATCACGTACTTCATTCATATTTAGTAGAGTGAGAAAGTGAATTTATTTTTTCTCGGCTGACAACCGATCAAATTTTGGCGCCGTTGCCGGGGAGGCATTCGACTTGTTATATAGTTTTTAGTTTCTTTTTATTATTTCTGCTTGCATACTTGTGTTTCGTTTCTTGTCTTGTTTCTCACTTGATTGCGAGAATTGTTTTTCAGGTACCTAATCCCTTGTCTTGTTTCTCACTTGATTGCGAGAATTGTTTTGCGGAATAAAGCAAAATATGGGAGAATCGTTATATGATTGTTGGGAACGATACAAGAGGTTGGTGTCAAGCTGTCCTCATCACCAATTCAGCGACGCTATGATCATCCAATACTTCTATGAAGGACTCCAATCAAGTGATAGGAATCTTATTGACGCAACGGGTGGTGGTGCACTAGTGAGAAAGACTGTGGCACAAGTTAGAGAGTTGATTGAAAACATGGAAGCAAACTCCCAACAATTCTTGAGTCGTGGTTCGAATGTGCTTCTTAGGAGAGTCAATGAAGTGAGCGAGGTGGAGGAACTTCGTCGATAAATGGGTAACATGTCAGCAATGATGCAACAAGTTGCAACCGCGGTGATACCAAATTCTCATGGGTATGAAGACGTCAATGAGCAATCTAATGCAGTCTTTCCAAATCAGCAAAGACGGTATGATCCTTATTCCAACACTTACAATCCGGGATGGAGAGATCACCCCAATTTTAGTTATGCGAACAAGCAAGGAGCAGTTCAACTATCCAATTTCAACAATTCGGGTGGATTTCAACCTCAACAACAATAATTCCAGCCGCGTCAACAATTTCAACAACAACAACAACCTCAAAATCAGGGGTCAAGTATGGAAGAGTTGATGAAATCTTTTATGCAAAGAACGGAGAGCACGATGAAAGAGTTGCAAACCCAAGTTGGTTTTATGGCTCTTGAGTTGAACCAAATGAAGGCACAAAATAGTGGGAAACTCCCTTCTCAACCTATCAACCCAAAAGGAGATGTGAATGCAATTACGTTGAGAAGTGGTACACAACTTGTGCCACCCGAAGTTACTGATTCGGGCAAGGTGGAAACACCAAAGGAACCTGTTTTGGAGGATAAGAATAAGGATTCTCCCCAAACTTCTGAGGTACCTATTCCTAACTCTAAAACTCATATTCCTACTTATGTTCTTCCTTTACCTTTTCCTCGCAGATTTGGAAATTCTAAGAAGGAGGCACTAGAAAAGGAGATTTTAGATGTTCTCAAGAAGATTCATGTGAACATACCACTCATTGATGCTATAAAGCAAGTTCCAAAGTATGCAAAAGTGTTGAAGGACTTGTGTACCAATAAGCAAAGGCTCAAAGGTAATGAAGTGCTTAGTGTGGGGTAGAATGCTTCGGCAATCTTACAACACAAACTCCCACTGAAATGCAAAGACCCGGGTAGCTTTGACATTCCCGTCAAAATTGGTAACACTACATTTAACAAAGTAATGTTAGACTTAGGTGCATCCGTTAATGTTATGCATGCATCTATGTATAATTCACTTGATTTAGGTCCTCTCAAAAAGGCTGAAATTGTGTTACAATTAGCCTATCATTCTAATGTCTACCCTGTGGGTATTGTTGAAGATGTTCTTGTGCAGGTTAATCAACAAGTATTTCCAGCAGATTTTTGTGTCTTAAAGATGGATGAAGGCTCACCGGACTCATCTCTTCCATTGCTACTTGGGCGTCCCTTCATGAAAACGGCGAAGACCATTATTGATGTGGATAAGGGAACACTAACTATGGAGTTTGATGGAGAAGTAATACGTTTCAACATTTTCGAGACGATGAGATATCCTAGTGATGTCCACTCTTGTTTCTCCGTTGATGTTATGGATACATTGGCACAACAAATGTTTGAATTGAACGGTGATGATGCTTTGGAAACCGTTCTAACTACATCCATTGATAACGGTGTAGAGTGTGGTAATGAAGTCAAAGAAGCCCTTGGTGATCTCAACTCACTACAAGGATGCCCGGAAACTCATAATATATCTTTTATTTCTTTACCATGCAGTGATGAAAAACTTTTACCTTCCATTGTTAAATCTCCAAAATTAGAATTGAAACCTCTTCCTAGTCACCTAAAGTACTTGTACTTGGGTGACAATGAAGAGTTACATGTGATTGTTTGTAACGATCTTAGTGAATTACAGGAGCAAAAACTTCTAAGGGTGCTAAGGAAGCACAAGACGGCCATAGGATGGACAATTGCCGATATCAAGGGTATAAGCCCTGTCGTTTGTATGCACAAGATCCGTTTGGAGGATGATGCAAAGCCTACAAGGGAAGCGCAACGTCGTTTGAACCCCCCAATGATGGAAGTTGTGAAAAAGGAGATACTTAAGCTTTTGGAAGTGGGTGTTATCTACCCCATATCCGATAGGAAGTGGGTGAGCCCGGTACAAGTTATACCAAAGAAATCAGGGGTGACCGTGGTGGAGAATGATGAAAATGAACTTGTCCCAACTCGTGTGCAAACCGGTTAGAGGGTTTGTATTGATTATAGGAAATTGAATGCCACTACTAGAAAAGATCACTTTCTATTACCTTTTATTGATCAAATTAATGCTTGAACGTTTAGCTGGACACTCTTATTATTGCTTTCTTGATGGCTATTTAGGTTATAATCAGATTGTGATAGCACCGGAGGATCAAGAGAAAACCACTTTCACTTGTCCTTTTGGTACTTTTGCTTATAGAAGGATGCCTTTTGTCTTGTGCAACGCTCCATCTACTTTTCAAAGGTGTATGGTAAGCATATTTTTCAGAATATGTTGAAAACATAGTCGAAGTGTTCATGGACGACTTTAGTGTCTTTGGTGATTCATTTGACCTTTGTTTGAACAATTTGTCACTAATCCTTGAACGATGTGTTGAAACAAACCTTGTGTTGAATTGGGAGAAGTGCCATTTTATGGTAACTCATGGCGTAGTTTTAGGCCATATAATATCTTCTAAAGTCTTGGAAGTTGATAAATCTAAGATAGACCTTATTCGTGCTCTAACCCCTCCCACTACGGTGAGGGAGATACGCTCTTTTCTTGGTCATGCAGGTTTTTATCGTAGATTCATCAAGGATTTTTCCAAGATAGCATCACCACTTTGTAACTTATTGCAAAAAGATGTGGTTTTTAACTTTGATGAAAAGTGTGTGGCGGCATTCAATCGTTTGAAAGAACTTTTGATTTCATCCCCTATCATTAAACCACCGGATTGGAGCAAGACTTTTGAGCTCATGTGTGATGTAAGTGACTATGCGGTTGGTGCGGTGCTTGGGCAGCGTGTGGGGAAGATACCTCATGCTATTTATTATGCTTCTAGAATGTTAAATGAAGCCCAACAAAACTACACAACCACTGAAAAAGAGTTATTAGCCATTGTTTTTGCTTTGGAAAAGTTTTGCTCTTATCTAATTGGTACAAAAGTTGTTGTCTTTTCAGATCATGCATCACTTAGGTACTTGCTTACAAAGAAAGAGGCGAAACCGAGGCTCATACGATGGATTTTACTCTTACAAGAGTTTGATATTGAAATCAAAGACAAGAAAGGAATTGAGAACACCGTTGCGGATCACTTGAGCCGTCTTGATGTATGTAGGAGCAGAATCTCGCAACAACAATGCTCTTGCAAGGATTTCTGCCACACATGGCAAGTGTCGCAAATAATTATAAGAAATGACGAAATATGTGAAGATTTTATCATTACTCGCAAGAATAAGGTGATAGTTCGCAAGAAATGTAGCAAGAAGGAAAAATCCTGCGAGACATGGAGAGACTTGAGGGAAATGTAACAGAAACTTGAGAGAAATGAAGAAAGCTTGCGAAAGATATTACCATGAGAACTCAGATCCGAAATTAAGGGAAAGCTTAGCTGCAAATGAGCTGTCATCCACTATGTAATTACCTATATAAAGAAGAGAGCAGGAGAGAGAAAGAAAAAGAGAATTTTAGGAAGAGAGAGAAAGATATTTTGCAGAGAGAGATTTTTAGAGAGAGAAAATGTATTTTATTTATCATCTTCTTCCCCAAAACTAGATCTAGAATTCTTCCAAGAACTCCATTAATGGAGATTGTAAATGTAAATTGATGTAGCTACAAATTATCATAGTGAAGAACCGTGGATGTAGATCACATTGATCGAACCACGTAAAAAATCTTGGTGTCTATTTATAATTTTAGTATTTTTATCACCATTTTTATATTTAGATCTAGAAATTGTTATCAAGATATGATAAGGGGTGTGTTGTAGTAAAACCTGCAATTACATTTTGGCGCTAGAAACACTACCTGCTATTTGATTAATTGAGGAAGATTCAAAGAAATTGGCTACAGGAAGAGTTAGAATTTGTGAGATTTAAAAATTTTGAGAGGAAATTCGATAATGGAGAAGTTGTGTCTTCAAACGAACACCGACAACACAGTGAAAGAGCATAAAAGAAAAAGACGAAGATGCAAAACTATGTAAAAAGGATGAATTTGTTGATTCAAGAAAATTCCAAGAAAGATTAGCTACTGTTCATGTATATTTTTAGATCTAAATTTTTTTTAGGGTTAAAAATGGAAATTTCATGGAAGAAATTACATTTTCAGGGAGTAAGCATTATCAACAATTCAAAGACATGTGAAGACTAAGAGAAAAAATTAGTTGTTGTGGTGAATTTGAGAAAGAAAACCAAAGTTTCAGTGGAAGATTTCATGTTCAGGAGAATAAACAAGAGGCAAATTGTGAAAGAAATTAAGGGAGGACGAAGAGAAGATAAGAGGTAGACGCTGCAATTTTTATCACAAGCATAAGTTTGCACAGATGGTTCAAGTCTGCGAGAATAACAAAGAGGTCAAGGGTTCAAATCTCGCAGAAATACATATTTTTCATTTTCTTCTCATTTTCAGCGGAGAATAAAAGAATAAGCAAAAAAGTTCTGCGTTAAATGTCGCAGAGAGATTCTTGAACAGTTGGTCCAGAGAACAGTATGTGAGTTTGTGGTCACAGGTTCGAATTTTCCTGAGAGCATAATTTTCTTCTTTTTACAAAGGGTGAAAAATAGATAATTTCGCAACATTGTTTCATTATCTCGCAAACAAGAGGCAGCACAGTTGGTAATCTGCGAAGTTAATGAGTTTATGGTCGCAAATTCAATGCCAACACATACATATTTTTTCACGCAATCCTTGATAATTTCGCAAGTGTATTTCACGCAGAAGATAGTTAATGATAATCTTGCAGAGAAATTTCGCAGAGAAGGGTTAGCACAGATGGTTCAGCGTGATATATCGCAAGCAATAGGTCGCAAGATCAATTCTTACTTCACACAAGTTTATTTTTGTTATTTCGCAAGTTAGCCTTTGATTATTTCGTAGATAAATTTCGAAAGCAAGAGAGCTAGCATAGTTGGTTGAGAGGCATGAATGCAAGCAATAGGTCGCAGGATCAATTCTTATCTCACGCATGTTTATTTTTGTTTTGCGAGAATTTTCTCTAGAACAATTAGACTTTGATTACTTCGCAAGATCTTTCATTATTTCACAAGAGAAGGTTAGAACAGTTGGTATGGTGCGAGAAAATGTAGAAAGTAGATCAAGGGTTCAAGTCTCACTCTTCCCAATTATTTTTGCTGCGAGATGTTCAGACAATTCACATAAGAATGATATGATATTATGAGAATGAAAACAGAAATGAAAGCATAAAGAAACGCGAATAAAGAAACGGGAGATTATTTCGCAGACATATTTTGCAAAAAATAGTTAGAACAGTTGATATGGCGCAACATTATACAAGAGTCAGATCAAGAGTTAATTTTGCAAGACTTCATTTCTCATTTCTTCTCAATTTTCAAGCAAATCATATACTTCCCAAGAGACAACAGCAAGCCACAAAAGATAAGTACCATTTCCTTGAATATTTTATCTATGATTTTTGCGAGAAAGATTTTTGATTTTATTTATCATAAGCGATATATAATCGCAAGATTTCTAAAATTTCTAAGATTTCAAAACATTTCAAAGATTTTTTAGATTGCGATACAATCGCAAGATTCAAAAAAAGAATTCATCGCAAAAATTTAAAGATCTCAAAATTTTTCAAAGATTTCAAAGTTAAAAAAAAAAAAAAACAGAGAAAATTAAATTTATATATTTCTATAAAACATTTTTGATTTAAAGACGCGATATAATCGCAAGATTTCAAAGAAGATTTCTAAGATTTCAAAATATTTTACAGAGAATTTACTTCAAAAATGATATTATGAGAATGAAAGAAGAAATGACAGAAATGAAAGAATGAATAAAGAAATGCGAAATTATCGCAAAAGACGCGAATAAAATTTCGCAAGAGAGAAATGCAAATGCATAAGACGGGCGCAAATCGCCTAAAAACATATAAGAATGGGACGAACCTTTATGGCGTACACCTTAGTTCGCGGATTCTATTCCGTAAGAGGCAATGTCCTTAAAGTGCGTCATAAGGGGGGTATCTCTTTGCATGACTATGGGAAAGGCTATACTGCTGCTGGAACCTAGTCATGGAGATTTGGGATTATAGAAAATCCATCCAGGAGAGATAACTTGGATTCCCAGCTATATAAGGTTATACCCTGGTTGGGTGCCCAAGAGTTTCTCCTAAGGAATGCAAAGTATGATCAAGGTGCCGAGGTATACGATTGAGCTGTGGGTGCCCGGGATGGATGAACCTACCCTGGCCATCCATGGAAAGTCTTGGCTTATGATGTGTTCGGCCCGAATAAAACCCCTCTAGGGTGTAGTCTCGTAACTATAAGCCATATAGGCATAAAGGATAAGAGGCTACGAAAACAACTGGTTGTTTCTAGAACCGGATGGGAGGAGATAGTCTTGTATGGCAGAAGTACGTCTCCTTGAAGGGGCAACCAGGGGGAGAGATAAGGGTGATACTCTCCATTAGGGAGCTGTGTATCAAAAAATACGGCAATGTCATGGGACTTTATATTCGCAAGAATATTTAGGCCCGTCATATTGTCGCGTGACAAAGACGGCAATGTCACGGGACTTTATATTCGCAAGAATATTTAGGCCCGTCATATTGTCGCGTGACAGGCCAAAAAGCCTCAAGAGAAATGTCAAGATGAGATCAATGGGTTTTTGCGATAAGATCAAAAGATGAGATAAATGAAATCAATGATAAGAGGATATAAATCGCATAGACGTCCTGCGATTTCATCGCAAAGACGGCAATGTCATAAGTCTTAAAAAGAAAAGAGAGATTAATCTCACAAGATGGATTAGACTTATCATATTGTCGCAGAGATCAAAATAAATGATAAGACAAGATCAATGGATTATTACATATAAAGGTAAGAATGTCCTGCGATATTGTCGCAGACAAGTGGCATAATAAGACATTTAACTAGGAAGGCAAAATAAGACCACAAGAGAGGTTATACCTACAAGCGTATAACAGATTGCTAACGACTTTATATTAGTCTTATTTCATTACAGATCAATAACAAGAGGCAGGTATGGGAATGCATAGAATGGAAATTACAATTTGTCGCAGAAAATAGTCGCAAGAAAGAAAGAGAGAAGTACACAAGTTTTACAGGCCAAAAAGAAAATAAGACCATTAGAGAGAACGCAAATAAACTTGCGAAGATAATTATATTGCAGGAAAAAACAGTGGAGAAAATAACAATGAGATACAATGAGCCAGAAAAATGAGGCACAAGAGAATGAACCTGCGGGAATAAAGAGAAATGTATTCACTAGAGAAAAATACAAAGAAATGGAGAATGGAGGCAATTTAAAGCTACATCACTTTTACCACGGTGAAATGAGAATTATACCTTGAAATTTCGCAGGACTATTCATATTTTGATCCATTATTCGCAGCACTATTTGTGGCACTATTCGCAGAACTATTCACGACACTATTCACAATACTATTCGCGATACTATTTGTGACACTATTCATAATTCGCGCCACTAATTGCGACACTATTCGCAGGACTATTCATAATTCGCAGTACTATTTGAGCACTATTCATAATTCGCAGAAATGTTCAGAAAATCGCAGAAATATTCATAAATTAGCAAGGTTATTCATAATCACGCAGACTCATTCATAAATTTGCAGATTCACCCGGAATTTCACAGGAATTGTGATTATTTTGCAGAATGTGATTATTTTCTTAAAGTGATTATCACTTGAGGCAGAGGCAAGATAAGAATAAAGAAGCAATTTAATCATTCAACATTTTCTCAAGGATTCTCCTTCATAGATAAAGAACAAAGGCAGTTAGGGATTACCAAGAAAATATTTTATGTTCTTTATCTTCTCAGCAAGAATCATTTCCAAAATGGGCAAGAATTCTCACCAAAAATGAAGAAATAATTTCGCATGAATAGAGGACATATTTTTCATTCAAGAGCGGATACTTCTTATATTTCGAGGATTGAGTACTTCTTATACTTCTTCAAGGATACTTCGCATACTTCATTCTTCATACTTCGTGTACTTCAAAAGATGATACTTCTAATTATTTTTCAAAGCTTCAGAACTTCGCAAAAGAATAGAGGCAAGTATATACTTTTTAAGTTTGGTATTCTTTCGCTAGTTCCTTCGTCAACAAAGATCATATACTACTACAACAATGAGTTTTTTCTTAAAAATTGCTCTTCAGGCAATATTCAAGAAAAAAGAGGCAAAATGTAGGAGCAGAATCTCGCAACAACAACGCTCTTGCAAGGATTTCTGCCACACATGGCAAGTGTCGCAAATAATTATAAGAAATGACGAAATATGTGAAGATTTTATCATTACTCGCAAGAATAAGGTGATAGTTCGCAAGAAATGTAGCAAAAAGGAAGAATCCTGCGAGACATGGAGAGACTTGAGGGAAATGTAATAGAAACTTGAGAGAAATGAAGAAAGCTTGCGAAAGATATTACCGCAGAACTCAGATCCGAAATTAAGGGAAAGCTTAGCTGCAAATGAGCTGTCATGAGCTGTCATCCACTATATAATTACCTATATAAAGAAGAGAGCAGGAGAGAGAAAGAAAAAGAGAATTTTAGGAAGAGAGAGAAAGATATTTTGCAGAGAGAGATTTTTAGAGAGAGAAAATGTCTTTTATTTATCATCTTCTTCCCCAAAACTAGATCTAGAATTCTTCCAAGAACTCCATTAATGGAGATTGTAAATGTAAATTGATGTAGCTACAAATTATCATAGTGAAGAACCGTGGATGTAGATCACATTGATCGAACCACGTAAAAAATCTTGGTGTCTATTTATAATTTTAGTATTTTTATCACCATTTTTATATTTAGATCTAGAAATTGTTATCAAGATATGATAAGGGGTGTGTTGTAGGAAAACCTGCAATTACACTGTAGACAAGGAAGCTATCCCATTGCGTGAAAGTTTCCCGGATGAGCAACTATTCTCAATTGCCTTTGCGGAACCATGGTATGCGGATATTGTGAATTACTTGGTGTCTAAACAAATCCCAAAGAACTTGTCTCGTGCTGAGAGGGACAAACTTAAGAGGTTAGGAAACCAATATATATGGGACGATCCATACTTATAGAAACATGGCAGCGACCAAGTAATACGAAGGTGTGTTCCCGAATCTGAATTTAACTCTATCTTGTCATTTTGTCACTCTTATGCTTGCGGAGGACATTTTGGGAGTAAAAGAACAGCTTACAAGGTACTTGAAAGAAGTTTCTATTGGCCAACCTTGTTTAAGGATGCACATATATTTTGCACAACTTGTGATAGGTGCCAAAGAATAGGCAATCTAGGTGCTCGAAATCAAATGCCACAAACTTTTATTCAATTTATTGAAGTTTTTGATGTATGTGGTATTGATTTTATGGGTCCTTTTGTCAACTCCCATGGGAATTTTTATATCTTACTTGCTATTGATTATGTCTCGAAATGGGTGGAAGCTAAGGTCACCCCAACTAATGATTCTAAAGTGGTTTCAGATTTTGTGCAAGCTAACATATTTGCAAGGTTTGGAATTCCAAGAGCCATAATTAGCGATGGGGGTTCTCACTTCAAAAACAGGTTCTTACAAATCTTGTTGAAGAAGTATAATATGTCGCATAAGATTGCAACACCTTATCATCCCCTAACCAATGGACAAGCCGAGGTGTCGAACCGAGAGGTGAAATCCATTATAGAGAAGACGGTGAATCCAAACAAGGAAAGATTGGAGCATGCGACTTAATGATGCTTTGTGGGCTTATAGAACCGCATACAAGACACCTATTGGGATGTCTCCTTTTAGGATTGTGTACGGTAAACCTTGTCACCTACCCGTTGATATTGAACATAAGGCATTTTGGGTTATTAAGCAATGCAATATGGAGCTAGATGGTGCTGGAAAACAAATAAAGTTGCAACTCCAAGAGCTAGATGAGATTCACAATGATGCATTTGAAAGCTCACGCATTTACAAGGAGAAAACTAAGGCATTTCATGATTCTATGATTTCTAGAAAATAATTTTATGTTGGGAAGAAAGTGCTTTTGTTTAATTCTCGCTTGCAATTATTTCCGGGTAAACTAAGGTCACGTTGGATCGGACCTTTATTGTTACTAATGTGTTTTCTCATGGTGAAGTAGAAATTCATAGCATAGCTACATGAAATGAGTTTAAAGTGAATGGGCACTGGTTGAAACCATATTATGAGAACTTCACTTCCGAAGTTGTGGAAGGTGTGAACTTTGTGGAGGCATTCTCTCTGGAGGAGTCTTAGTAAACAAGGAGCACGTCGTGCTGATGACTTTAAACCAAGCGCTAAGTGGGAGGCAACCCACCGGTTTTGTATCTTTACCTTTATCTTTTTATTCTTTAAGCATTTTATCTTTATTTTTGTAGTTGCAAGTTTTCCCACAACACACCCCTTATCATATCTTGATATTAATTCCTAAATCTACATATAAAATGATAGTAAAATTGCTGAAATTATAAACGAACACCAAGATTTTTTACATGGTTCGATCAATTTGATCTACATCCAAGATTCTTCACTATAATTGTTAAAATTTACATTTGATTTTACATTGATAATCTCCATTAATGGAGTTCTAAATCTGTTTTTGGGGAAGAAGATGATAAAGAAAAATACATTTTCTCTCTCTATAAAATATCTCTCTCTCTCTCTCCTAAAATTGTGTTCCCCCTTTCTCTCTCCTACTCTTCTCTTTATATAGGTATCTTCATAGTGGGTGACAGCTCACATTCAACTCATCTTTCCCATTTTTTAGGATTTCTGCTATGTTCCTTGCAGGCTCTGTTATGCTCCTCGCGAGATCTGCTATCGTGCTCGCGAGACTCTTTTATAACCGCAAAATCTTCATTTCCCGCCTTGCTCTCGCGATCTCCCGCCTTATGCTCGTGAGCATTTTCTCTAATTACAAAATCTTCACACCTTTCTCATGTTTTAAGCTGTCATTGTTTATTACGTCATTCTTTAAACTACTTTGTGACGCTTGCAAAATGTTGTTGAAGAGTTTTCGGTGACGCTCGCAGAAGTGTCGTTAATCTCTCGTGAATATAATTGTGGCGATATTCTGGTCCTACATCTTGCCTCTTTTTTCTTGAATATTGCTTGAAAAGTAATCTTTAAGAAAAAAATTGTTGTGGTAGTAGTCTTTGATCTTTGTTGATGAAGGAACGAGCGAAAGAATACTAGACTTGAAAAGTACGTAATGCCTATATTCTTTTGTAAAGTTCCATATCTTTGCTAAGTAAATAAGAAGTATTAACTCTTGAAGTATTCAAAGTATGAAGTATCCTTGAAGAAATATAAGAAGTACTCAATCTTCAGAATATAAGAAGTATCCGTCCTTGAATGAAAATCGTAAGTATTGCCTCTGTTCATGCGAAATTATTACTTCATTTTTGGTGAAAATCCCTGTCCATTTTGGAAATGATTCTTGCCGAGAAGATAAAGAACATAAAATGTTTTCTTGGTAATCCATAGTTGCCTATGTTCTTTATCTATGGAGGTAGAATCCTTGAGAAAATGTTAAAGGAATGAATTGTTTCTTTATTCTTATCTTGCCTCTGTATCATGCGATAAAATGATCATATTCTGCGAAATAATCACATTTTCTGTGAAATTCTGGAATAGTCTGCGAGGTGCTGAATGAGTTTGAAAATTTCTGAATGTGTCTGCAAGATTCTAAATGTGTATGCGAGTTTCTGAATGTGTCCGCGAGTTGATGAATAGTGCTGCGAGATTGTAGATAATCCTCTTGAGAAACTCTGAATAATATTTCTGAGAGATTCTAAATAGTACTTGCTATCTCTCTTGCGATGAACAAATCTTTCCTGCATTCTTAAAAGAAAATAGTTAAGTTTGAGATTATTTTATTGGTCTTATTTTGCCTTCCTAATTAAAGGTCTTATTTTGCCAATTTTTCTTTTTGCGACAAAATCGCAGGATGTCTTTACATTTGCATGTATTGACCCATTGATCTTGCCTTATCTTTATTCTTTGATTGTATTGCGACAATATGACAAGTCTAAGTTCCCTCGCGAGATCAAAGCCTCATGATATTGCCGTCTTGCGATGAAATCGCAGGACGTCTTTACACTTTCATGTAAAAACCCATTGATCTCATCTTAACTTTTTTCTCTTAAGGCTTGTTGCCTCTGTATAATTTTCGTCACACGACAATATGACAGGCCTAAATGCTCTCGCGAGCATAAAGCCCCATGACATTGCCGTCTTAAGACACTTATCATCTCCCTAATGGAGGGTCCCGCCCTTATCTTCCCCCTGGCTGCCCCTTCAAGGAGGGCACATCGGCCATACAAGACTAGCTCCTCCCATCCAGATTTACCAACAACCAATTATTTTTGCAGCCTATTGTCCTTTATGCCTATATGGCTTATAGTTACAAGACTGCACCCTAAGTGGGGTTTTCTTTGGGCCGAATGCATCATAGCCAAGACTTACCAAGAATGGCCAGGGTAGGTTCATCCGTCCCGGGCACCCTTGGCTCAACCGTGTACCTTGGCGCCTTGGTAATACTCTGCACTCCTTAGAAAAGACCCTCGGTCGTCCAACCAGGGTATAACCTTATAAAGCTGGAAATCCAAGGTACCTCTCCTGGATAGGTATATCAAAGAGATGGACCCCTTTCTATCCATGACTCAGGATCCAGCAGCGGTATAACCTTACCCATGAGCCATGCAATCAGATACCCCCTTATATGATGCACTATTAGGTCTTACATTTGCCTCTTGCGAAATTTTATTCGCGAACTAGGGTGCACGCCATAAAGGTTCGTCACATTCTTATGTCTCTGCGAAATTTTATTCGCGTTTCTCGCGATAGCCTCGCATTTCTTTATTCTTTCATTTCTGTCATTTCTTCTTTAATTCTCATAACGTCATATTTTAATTAGATATTCTTTAAAATCTTTTGAAATTTTAGAAATCTTCTTTTAAATCTTGCGATTGTATCGCGTTGTTAAATCAAAAATCTTTTTCTGTAAAAGTAATATTCTAGAGAAATATATAAATCTAATTTTCTCTGTTTTTTAAAATTTTGAAATCTTTGAAGTCTTGCGATTGTATCGCTTTTTTTAAAATAAATCAAAAAATCTTTTATTTTCTGTGAATAAAATATTGAAGGAAGTGGTACTTAGCTTTCATGCGGTTTTCTGCTGCTGTCGTCTCTTGCGAATTATATGATTTGCTTATGAACTGAGAAGAAATAAACTCTTGATCTGCCTCTTGCATACTCTCGCATCATACCAATTGTTCTAACCCTTCTTGCGAAATTAACTTGTGAAATAATCATCAACTTTCTGCATTCTTGGCGAGATAATCAAAGATCTTGCGAGCTGCTACTCATCTCTTCTTCACGCTGTTATTTGGGAAGAAGTACATATTTTTGCGAAGTACACAAATATCTGCAAGGTGTTCATTGTTGCTTATACGTGTATTCTATCGCCCAGACCAACTGTGCAAATTCCTGTTTTTGCTGGTGAGGTATGACTAGCATGATTCATTATCATTTTAATGTTCCCCTTGTGTCTTCGCTGAAATGGTTGGTTTTCAAGAGGAAACTAACTTGGTCATTCCAGCGTGGTAAGATATTCATGAAACTAACTTGGTCATTGCATTTTTCTTCACTGGGAATTGTTGTCAAAGATTAGCTTTGTTTGCTGGTTTTCTTATAGAGTAAGCTTCACCACTGCCCTTCTTTCATGTTTGAATTTTGTTGGAATTGTTGACGATGTGAACTATCACGGAGCAATTTGATCAAAATTTCTTTGTAGCATACTGGGTCTACTGACAAAGTTTGGAACTGCTGCGATCTTGTCGCTGCTTTGGCGAGAAAGTCTAAAAAATATGGAAGAGAAATTATAACAATGACGTTTTAATTAGCTGTTGTCAACCTCGCTGGAACTGCGACAACCTCGCTGAATTAGTTGTTTTCTTCTCCTGGTCTCCCATGAGATATTTTAATTTTGAATATCTCCATGACTTATTCCACTTTCCCTAATTATTTGTACCTCATCCACGTCTTTATTGGCGAGTAGTGTCTACAAGTCTTGCTGCTGATTTTTAGTGAACTTCATAGGCCGAAAATATGTTGTTTTCTTCAACTCTCTTTGATGTTTGATCTCTTATGATTATATGTGAAAAATACCCTAAGTGGATCTTTTCGCGGTTTTGTTCATGCAGCTTTACCTTATTTTCTTTTCCTTCTCGCTGGATTCCTATCTACGTTGCTTTGAACTTTTACCGTGTGTTGCTATTTTTTTTTTTTGTGAGATGGATCTCCTTACTTCATGCGATGATATTGGGTTATTATTCAGATAACTTCTCTGTGAGTTTCTCTTTCACATTGTCTACATTTCTAGCTTCTCTGGCAACTTCCCTCCTTTTCCCTTTCCATCGTCTCTTAGCTGCTGGAAATGATAATTTCGAACCCCTCACTTCTTTACTATGTTCTCACTCCATAGGAAATGATGCTGCTCGTTCCTGCTCGCAGTATTTCTCTTCGCAAAAATTATTAACTTCACAGGTACTGAATTAGCGAGCTGATAACTGAACTGATAGTATGTTTCATTTGTTGTTTGGCTAATTAATTAATTCGCCAGTTTCGTCGCTGGTATCGGCGGGAATGGAATTCTGTTGTTCTTTGATGGTATTGTTGGCTGACAAATGAGTTTTGTCAAGCTTTGATATCGTTGCTACATGACAAAACAAACTTGAGCTACAACATTGGTGTTTCATCATTTATTGATGGTATTTGTTTGCTACGAGATGAAGCAAACTAGACTATTGTTTTTCTTCTTCGTTGAACCATAAAACAATGGAAGAGCAAATCATGGTTGTAATGGTTTGCTATACTGGCTGCTAACTGATCTTATTTGATTCTATAATCTTTGTTGGGTTTGATGAAAACTCGTTGTTATTAGTTATTTATTTTCATAGCTTCTGAAATCCACATCATTTATTTCTTTACTTTGTTGAGTCTATTGATATATTCTTTCACTTCCTAATTCATATTAGTTCTTTCATATTGTTGGTGTTGATTATCTCTTCGCATTTTAATTTTCGCTATAATTTTCCTTTTCACTCTAACTCCGCATATAAGCTTTCTTCTCAAT
This sequence comes from Papaver bracteatum, assembly GCA_023529315.1. Taxonomy (NCBI): domain Eukaryota; kingdom Viridiplantae; phylum Streptophyta; class Magnoliopsida; order Ranunculales; family Papaveraceae; genus Papaver; species Papaver bracteatum. Next base: position 1,336,798 of record JAJJWX010001728.1, read on the forward strand.
TTATTTGCCTGCGTTGACTTGCTATAAACTTTTTACTTTTGCATTTGTTGCCAAATTTGCCTTCTAACAAGGGACTCTCCATTTTCTTGCTACGAATATATCTCTTTTATGTTCTCTCCACTTGCTCTTCAAGCCAACGATGACCTAAGCAGCCAACATATTTATAACAATTAATTTACCTGCCATCTTCCTTCTCCTTGACAATATAGCGTGTGTCTTTCCTCACTCTTGTAGAAATGTATCTCCATTGTTTAGACTTTTCTTCCTTGTTACTAACGGATGTGACGTGCAAACCTCATTAATTGCAGTTTGCTTCGCAAAAGGGACCTTTGTCATCGCGGGTGCTGCGAAATTTTGACTGAAGTTATTGCTTTCTTCGCAGAAATGTTGCTTTCGTGTAGTATTCCTTAGTCTTTGCCTCAGGTTTGAGAAACTCAATTAATTGTTGCTTTTTAAAATGAGGATTTGTCCTGTTCCTTGTGCTGTAGTTTTTCAATGGATTGGCGATGACAATCGCTGGGATGTTTATTGAAGTGATCTGTTGTGAGTTCTTTGCCTCGCAAGTGACTTATTTTTCTTTACTTTGCTGTGGTCATCTAAACTTTTCAGCTTTCCCCTTTTATTTGGTTGTGTGTGTTTCTTCCTTCATATATCTTCTCAATGATCTTCCTTTCCTCGCTTGAACATTTCTTCTTCTCGCCAGTTTAATTTTACTAATACATCTTCTTATTATTACCATACGTTTGTTCTTTACCTTCGCTGCAAACAACCAATTGATTTAATTAGTAATCTATTTAACTTCAAGACATCATTGCTACTCACAAAATTTAGAGAAGATTCGTAAATTTTTACTTCGCAAATTTAATTTGAAAGAGATAACAATCAAAATTACAATTAAAAACTAATTTTACGGGTGTAAATTTACGATCAAAACTCATTTTAATTTAAAGTATCAACCCAAAACCAATTTTTGTGAAAAACAAAGTTTGATAGTTAAAAGATTCAAAATTTCCCAGATCCAGATTATTAAAATATGATTAAAGAGATAAGAAAGAATTTGTCATGTTTAAACAATTAATTGATGCCGATTCATTTTATTTCATTCCTATAAAGGTTTCTTCGAATCTGCTCCTACTTCCCAATATTTTCTGCTTCTCTTTCTCTGTAAAAATTTCTCTTAAATTGTGTTGGATGTTCTTCATTGTTCTTTCTTTGTATACATATTTTCCCCTGTATCTCATAAATCCAATTTAATTCATCATCAACAATTGCTAATTTCTTTAGATCTTCTTCAATCCAACAAACAGGTAGTGTTTCTAGCACCAAAATGTAGTTGCAAGTTTTGCCACAACACACCCCTTATCATATCTTGATATTAATTCCTAAATCTACATATAAAATGGTAGTAAAATTGCTGAAATTATAAACGAACACCAAGATTTTTTACATGGTTCGATCAATTTGATCTACATCCATGATTCTTCACTATGATTGTTAAAATTTACATTTTATTTTACATTGATAATCTCCATTAATGGAGTTCTAAATCTATTTTTGGGGAAGAAGATGATAAAGAAAAATACATTTTCTCTCTCTAAAAATCTCTCTGTAAAATATCTCTCTCTCTCTCCTAAAATTGTGTTCCCTCCTTTCTCTCTCCTACTCTTCTCTTTATATAGGTATCTTCATAGTGGGTGACAGCTCACATTCAACTCATTTTCCCCATTTTTTAGGATTTCTGCTATGCTCCTTGCAGACTCTGTTATGCTCCTCGCGAGATCTGATATCGTGCTCGCGAGACTCTTTTATAACCACAAAATCTTCATTTCCCGCCTTGCTCTCACGAGCTCCCGCCTTGTGCTCGCGAGCATTTTCTCTAACTACAAAATCTTCACACCTTTCTCATGTTTTAAGCTGTCGTTGTTTATTACGTCATTCTTTAAACTACTTTGTGACGCTTGCAAAATGTTGTTGAAGAGTTTTCGGTGATGCTCGCAGAAGTGTCGTTAATCTCTCGTGAATATAATTGTGGCGATATTCTGGTCCTACAATTTTCTTGTTTTTGCATATCATTTGCGGAATTTCCCACCTTGAACTTTCTTTGGACGATTCAATTTTACATTGAGGACAATGTAAAGTTTAAGTGTGGGGGAGAATTTATATGTTTGTATAGTTTGTTTTAGTTTATTTTATGCCTTTAGTAAAAAAAAAAAAAAAATCAAAAAAATAGAAAAACCAAGAAAAAATTTGTGCTTTTTGAACTCTGAAATCTAGAAAATTGTGCTTTTAGGATGACACCATTAGTGGATGGAACCATTTTGATTGCAGGCGTTGAGGAACCAATTAACTAAAAGGGACGAACGTAGCTCAGAAATCACAAATAATATGATAGTTGTTACCATATCTCGGAATATCACCATATCACATATCCCATTTTATTTTTATTTTTTCATATTTATCTATTGTTTTCTAAGTGCTTTGGTGGGTCAATAAACATCGACTTGTTATTACTGATAGGATGAAATAGAGTGATTGAGTTGCTAAAAAAAAAAAAACCGACCAATTAGACCAAACGGAACAAAAAAGACACTTGGATAGCAATATGTGTGTGTTCTCCCTGTCTCCGTCGCCTAAATAAGCGTGGAATGCAGGATCCAATGGAACTATCATGTAATCTGCTGACAAGAAGCATGCGCTTGGGTCCAAAATATCTACTCATGCTGTTTAAAAAAAAAAAGTGAAAAAGAAAATATTATATTTGTTGAATAAAGTCACTCCTGGTTCCCTTGTATATGCCGGTTGAGTTGATGTAGAAATAATATTGTTGACCACTGGTTCCCTTGTATATGCCAGTATGTTGACACTAGAATTCAGACCAGTAGCTCAATCCAATAGGATGCATAGGTTCATCTTGGCGGTGACCTTCAGAAAAATATGGGAAACATCGATCACTTGTGAACATTCGCCAACATCTACATCTATATCCATCTTCTTAATCTTTTCATTGTGATTGTGGTTTGTTAGTTTCTGAGTATTGTGGCTTGTTCGACTATCTAATTAGATCTTTATTTACAAATATATGAATTAAATTTTCACAAGGTACCTCCTCCTGTAGTCATTTTGGATTCGTTCATTGATTTGTCATAAATAGACGGAGTTGGAAATATAGGTTTTGTAGGCAGACCTCTTGTAAACCTTTACGAGACCAAAACTCGTCCACTAGGGACACCTAGGGGTTCAAAGGCTTGTTATTTATGCTTAGAGTAATTGTAGCCTCGACGAGACGGAGTTGTATGTATGCTTTATAATTATTTTGTTTAATTTGCTCGAGGACTAACAAAGTCTAAGTGTGGGGGAATTTGATAGGTGTCTAAAACACCTTATTATTTATCTATTGTTTATGCTTTCTCTGCTAGTTTTCTTGTAAATTATGTATCTTATGTTTTGTTTTTGAGTATTTAGGTACTTTGGAGTCATTTGGAACAAAAGAAGAGGAAACATGGCAAAAGCGTTGGAGGAGGATTGTGTCTCATTATTTGATTTTATTTCTTCATCTCTGTCTGAAAAGTATGCCATCTTTAGTGATGCGAATTATGTCTGAAAAGCATGGCGTCTTTAATGATGATTAAGACATTGAAGAGAAGAAGTGGACTTGAGATGCAAGAGGCGGATGCAGCTGGTGGAAGAGCATTAGGAGCATAAAGGGTTAAAGCTATCATTTCACGTCGAACACTATCTGGAGCCAGTCAAGTTAAGGGGCATCTCTATTTGGAGGAGTACTAAACACCAATCAGATGAGGTTAAGGGACTGCCAACTTAGTTAGCCCCTATCGGAAGTGACCACCTATTATAAGCACCCAGTCTGGGGGTGGACTTATCCCTGGGGTGTACCAAATCTAGCCCACAACCCTACATGAGAGAACTTTCCTCTCATTCATCACATTTCCGTTTCTCTGAAATTGAGAAAGAACAGCACAACGGCTGCTATTGCCGTGAGATTGAATCCGAGAACGTTTTTGTTAAGCCACGGATCGAGAAGAATAAGAGGTTGAAGATTCCCTGGATGCAACTAATTGAAGTAAAGTGATGAATTGGAGAAATAGACAGAGATGATTCTGCCATCGATTGAGATTGGTTTGGGTTTGATTCATGGAGTTGCTGCTGCTCTCTGAGTTCAAATGAATCGAAATAGAGATGGGTCTTTTATATGGGAGATGAAATTGATGAGGAATCAGAAAATGGGTACTTGAGTTCATATCTTGAAGATAAAGAATCTGTTGCAATGAAGTAATTGGGGTTTGCTGTAATTGAAGCTAATGGCTATGATGGATTCGAAGAACAGGAAGAATTGAGAGTAGGTTTGAGTACAACTTGACTCAGGTGACAGAGAAGAGTAAAGAGGATGGAAATTGGGGTTTGTTTCTGAATTTGAGATGATGGAAGAATGGGTTTTGGTTTAAATCTGCTGCTGCCATGGTGATTGTCATGGGTACGAGAATGGGTTTGACTTTCTGGCATTGTTGGTGGCCGCTGGTAGAAATCAAAAAGCAGTTATGAAGAAATGAAGAGAAGGGGAATTGCAGCTGCTTCCAGTTGAGATATTTAGGGTTGCTGTGAATCTCAGAAGTGGTAGTGACTGAGGTGGTGATGAATACAAGGAGGTGATGCAATTGGATGAGTTATGACATAATTGAGTGAATGGCTTTAGCTGTGTAAACAGATGAATGTAGGTGGAATGGTTGGTCTGAGATGTAGTGCTGCAGGTGATAGTACCGAGAGCTGAGGTTTATTAGAATGGCCGTGAGCTCAAAGAAGAAGGATAGAAATAACAGCTGGTGATGGCAGTATTGTGGTAGCTGAAGCTGAATTTTTGTTGTGTATGCCATTGTCATGTGTGTGGAGTTGCATCTAGGCAAGAAGTCACAAGGAGATGATGATGATGCTATTGTAATGAAGAAAGGCAAGGAATTGAGAAGGAGTTGCAGCTGATGCTGCCATCGAATGATCTTAATGAGATGTTGTTGCTGTTACTTTTCATTAGGTTTGTTGTCTGTCAAGGGTAGATGGTGTTTGAGTATGTGAAGAATGATGTTGGGTTGGTGCTGTTGGTTTGAGGTGGAGATGGCTGGAGTTGAAGCAATGTCTTGTATCTGCAATGGATTAAGACAATGATTGAGATGAAAGATATGAAAAGCAGGCAAAGAAGAGCTGGGATGTTGATATGCTTATCTTTGGTGATCTTTGCAATCGAATGGGTCGATCTTTGGTATTTAGATGCTTTTGCTACCGATGGTTCTTGTGCTGTGTGAAGTGCAGAGAATGGTTATGTTGTGTGTTGCTGCCTGGAGGACATGGTTTAGCAGCTGGAGTTGGAAATGGACCTGGTGATACAAGGTGGTGCAGAACAAAGGGGATCCGGTGGAATTATTGGTTGTTGAGAATGGATTTGAGGTAATGAACTGAAGTGCAGGGAAGAAAGGCAATGCAGGGCCATCTTGGCTGTGCTGCATTTGGACTGAGCTAAGACTAGTCAGCCGAGTTAGTCAGCTGACTCGGTTCTGACTCAGTGTATTTTGACATGGTTGACTAATGATGACCGTTAGGTCAACGGTTAACTTTAACGGCTCCGTGACGGAATAATCTGTCAACATAGAGGAATCTCATGTTACCGACGGCGACTTTTCTAGCCGGATTTCGGCCATAGACCCAGTTTTCCGGCGAGCGTTTTGGGATAGAATTTCTACACGGGTTTCTCTCTCTTGTGGGCCGGGTGTATTTCCAACTAATGGACTTTGAAGACAAAACCTAATTTTGGAAGAAGAAAAAGCTATAAAAAAGGAAGTTTTCTACAACTTTTGGGGAGATCACATTTTATTCTATTCTTAGAGCTTTTGCAGAGAACTACTTCTAGGGTTTGCTTTCTTTTATGTTTCATCTACTTTCTTTGAATATTATGATGATGAACTCCATTAATATGAGTAACTAAATACCATAATTGGTTATGGGATAAAAGTTGATTTCTTCAAGCATGTTATTTGATTCTATGAATTAGTTTTGTCTCAATTTTATTTTTTATGATTCATTGTTTTTATTATCATATGATTTGAATGCTAGTTTGGTTGAGTCCGGAATCAATTGGATTTGTTTTCATCTATATAGCTATATTAGGGTTTTCAATACATAAAAGTTGTTATCTCTGATTTCTAGTAGCATCTTGTGGTTAATACTTGTAGTGATACATCTTTTTAATCGCATATGAATCATAACCTTTGTTAAAATGAATTAGTGCTTTTACACGTTTGTTTGCATTGATTAGTCTTATTTCATAGAACTTATTGCTCTTAGGGAGTTAAACTTAATTGTGCTTTTACACTTTAGGTTGCTTTTAAGTAGATTTCACAATAACATCTTTTAATGTTGTTTGTGATAAAATCAGGAAATAAACGGGATACTCCCGCGATCAAGATATCCTAGGACTTTTGATAATTGCGAGATTAAATTACCAATTCTAATCATTGATGAAAATGCATGTTTGTGAATGATACTATCCCGTGACCAATATCTTCTCCTTATTGATTATTCCAACTATTTGCTTTGCTTTATTTAGCTTTATTACTTTGATAAAAACAAAACACACTCTTGGGTTATTTTGGTTACTTAAGAATCTGAAAATTGCATAACAACAATCGCCTCTCTGTGGATACGAACTCTTTCTTATCACGTACTTCATTCATATTTAGTAGAGTGAGAAAGTGAATTTATTTTTGCTCGGCTGACAACCGATCAGTCCCTCTATCACTCATAATCAATTTTCGGCAATTCTCCAATTGACTGAGGATTGTCCAAAATCAGGGTTTCGAATGAACACTCTGTAAAACCATCATTATAAGCAATTTCGAACACTAATAAGTTTATGTTGATTCATCAATAAACATATGAAATTAATTAAACAATATTCGATAATCCACCAATATTTTACTGGGTCACATCACCAGTAAATAATTCGCTAAATCGAGCAATACTTGCTCAATCACCTGAATATTAGTCAATATTCGACAATTCTCCATATTCGACAATTCTCTAGTATTTGGTGAATTGAGCAATACTTGCTCAGTTGCCCATCAAATCCTTAAATTTGGAGAATTGAACAATACTTGCTCAGTTCCCATCAAAATCTCATAATTCGGTGAATTGAGCAATACTTGCTCAGTTTCTCATTGAATTTTCATAATTCGCGGCAATACTTGCTCATCACTCAACTAGTCAGTAACTTGTCATACTGGCATCTCTCCAAAGAACTACATGTTCGACTCATGAATCGCTGAGCATTCAACATTCATGCTTGATTCACCAAACTTAGATTCAGTGTCTAATCAGTCAACAATTGACTAAACCTAAACACGTCTGCCCCGCAGACTCCACGATTCGTAAAACATCAATCACATCACAAATAGGGGGATATCATTTAAGGTTTTGGTCTGGCGGTCTACGACACGTGGATTCATCCCACGACGAGAAATGTGTGTAAGTCGTGTCAACGGTTGAAGGAGTTAGCAAAGTAGTGGGTGCACGATCAGTCAAGTCTCCACACGACGTGGAACTGACTTTACCACTATCTCCCATTTTCCCACTCTTTCACTCAAGAAACCGTCACACTTACAGGGGTCAGTGGTGTTACTACTCTAACAGTATAAATAAGTCTCTGAATTCGTGATTGAACATCAACATTCGAACACTCGAATACACGTCTAACACTGAATTTCTCGAGTAACTACTCTCAAGAATTCATCAATCACTCAGAATTTATCAGAACTCAACAGTTCACCAATACTGTATAAACCTTCAACACACCCACAATCCTCGATCATCACTGATCCCACACAATTCTCAGCTTCCCTCCTACAGATCAACTCATCTCCCTCTTTGCGACTGAATTGATTATGGAACGGCCATTGTCTTGGTTTAGGCCGGAGTCATATAGATTGATTTCCCGAATCTAAGCACCCCCTTTGCAGCGATGCATCTGTGTGAGGATTAACATCTTGCCCGGTTGATGAGTCTCGACAACTCGCTCGACTCTCCACTTTCCCAAAAAATCGGCGACACGTTTTTCCCCATCCACAGTTCTGACCTCTTCAATGGTTGGAGGTAGCATGAGATTGACATTGTCAGAGTCAGTGATAGTGGTTGGTATGAGGTTGATAATGTCCTCATTGATTACAGGGTTGGAAGTAGATAACAAGTTGGAAAAATGGGAGGTGAGGTAAGAGACTATTAGCTCTCTACCTTCAATCCATTCAGAATTCTCATTAAAGCGACCGATAATGTTATTTCTTCTTTTTCTGATAGAAGCATTTAGATGAAAATAGTGATTTTTTTATCTCCTAAAGTTATGAATTTTTCCTTGCCTTTTATTTTCATCATTTCTTCTTCATAGTTATAGAGTTTGACCAGCTCAGACTTAGTTTTTATAAAATTTGGGTCATTGAGTTTAGCATTGTCTTTATCTAAGTGATCTTTTAGAGTGGAATTTAGAATTTTTATGCTAGTTTGGATGTTATCAAAGTTGTTTCTGTTCCAGTGGATTATATATATTTTAACCTCAACTAGTTCATGGATTAGTTTGAAAGCATAGGATCCTAGAGTGTCAAAACTCCAAGCCTCTTGGATAATATCCCTACAGCTTTGTTCTTCTAGATATAGGCCAAAGAATTTGAAAGGTATGGAACCTTTACTGATAATTGGGTCAGTATTTAACACAATGGGAGAATGATCAGACCCTATAAGGGAAATATGCTTGAACAGGGCATCAGGGAAATTTGTGGTCCATTTAGAATTGGCCATCCCTCTATCTAATCTTTCTTCAATGAGGTTACCATCCTCTTGATGGTTGGACCAGGTGAAAGGGAAGCCATAGAATCCTAGGTCTATCATTCCTAGAATGTTAAACATGTCTCTAAATTTTCTGATTTTAGAGTTATTAGGAACATTCCCCCCTATTTTTTCACTAGGATGAAGGATAAGATGTAGGTCACTAATTATGAGCCAAGGAACATTAACTATGTTAGACATTTTTTTGAACTAGAGACCAGGATTCCTCTTTCTTCTCATTGTGTGGTACCCCATACATACAAGTGAGGAGCCATTCCAAATTTAGTTTTTGAGACCAAACAAGACAGTCAATCTGATTTTTGTCCTGGTGAATAATTTCTAGCTTAACACTATTATCCCAACATAAATCAAGGCCACCAATAGCAGAGCCTACAGGAGGGCAGAAAGGATGATTGAAATAGCTGGATTGGTTGAACACATTTTCCACAAAATCATTTTGGTTTTTTGTTTCAGATAAAAAGATTATGTTGGGGTTTTCCTCTGTGATTATGGTTTTGAGGTTTTTCCTTGTTTCTAGAGTTCCTAATCCTTGACAGTTCCATGAAACAATCTTGATAAACTGCCAGAAATAAGATACTTAGGGATAGATAAAAATAAGGAGAGTTTTAAGGGCATAGTTGCTAACATACTTGCAGGAATTGGTAAACACAAATTCATCATAAGCACACATCAAGAGCAATAATTAAAGTTTATGCAAGTCATGGATGGTATTTAAGGATTGATGGAGATTTCTTACCTGGTTGAGAGGAGAGTTATTCAGACGATTAGGCAAAAGGCTTTTAGGAACAACATAGTTTTCTCCTTCCTTTGTCTCCTTTGTCATACTGTTGTTACCTCTGATCATTTTTTTGGTTTTGATGATTTTGGTTTTTTTGATGCCAGAGTTAGGGTTTGGGAAGGATCCTGAGCTGAAATTAGGGATAAAGGGATTAGATATTTCAGATTCAATTCCGTTACTAGTAGAAACAACATTTGATCAAGCTTGTTTGATATTCTTATTAGTTGGACTGGTGTTTGAGATTTTCCTTTTTCCAGATCTGTTTGAGTCAAAACTCGATTGAGGGGATTTAGTGGGAAAAGAAGGGGTTTGTTTGTTGGTGTTTTCCCTGGTCCATTTTCTAGTTTTTGGCACCAGAATAGAAGTATGTTGTTTATTTGGGGTTTTGTTTTTTTAAAATGGTTCAAATCCTGGTGGATAGTTTGGTTCCGAGAGTGAATCGGGATTGATTGTATTAGTTTTTGGGGTTGTAACGACTCTGTGTTGAAAAGGGTTATAGTTGTAGTTTTCTATGTAGTTAGATTTGAAGGCTAGCCGAGAAGTTTGACCTCTAATGATTAATTTATTTTCCTGATTAGATTGGTTTATTTGCAGATTGTTAAGATGGAGTTTTCCACTGCTTGAGAAAGCTTCAAGTTTTTTGGTGTTTCCTTGTTTTGAGCAGGAGTCGTTGTTACAACCATTTGGTCTTTAGACTGAATCGCAGGAGAACCTAGAACTGCAAATGGATTGCTTCTAAGATGTTGTTTAGCGAGAGAGAAAGCGCAAGGAGTTGGTTCACATAACATTCTCGAGTTGCATAACGCTTGTAGATGCTTAGTTCTATCAAGTTTTTCTTGAGCTAATTTTGCAGCTAGTATGTCTCTTCTCTTTTGGTTGCAGCTTTGCTTCGAGTGATCCAGAGTTCTGCAAAACTGGCATAACTTGAAAGGTTGAAGGGAGTAAGATAATTTAATCCATGTTTTAACCCCTTCAACCATGCTGTCAGATCCATAAGGAAGTCTTTTTGTGACTTCTACTTCTACCATAGTTTCTACATTCTTTTCATCGGGGTCTCTGCCATAAGGGTCTTTGAAGAGAATCAATTTACCAGCTGGACTTGATATTCCTTATAGAGATTTAAAAGTGATGTAATCCTCCGGAACTCTCTTCATAGTTATGTTTAGAACTATTCTTTCAAATTCTGCTTCCTTGATTTTTTGAGGTCCTTCAAAATGGATTTGTATAATTTATAGCATTGAGTTGTTGATGAGCCATGACTTTGGGTAGTTGACAGACGGGATATCTTGAGCATGGTTGAATTTGAAGTGATAAAAAAATTTCCTTTTCTAGTAAGGAGATATTTGGACTTCTTTGTTTAGATTCCAGTGTTTTCTGGCGTAGTTTGAAGCTTCTGAGATCGTAACATTTTCATTTTTGTGCAGTTTACCAATCGCATTCTATTTTTCATCTTGTATTGGCTTTGCTTTGAGATCATATTTGTTTAGAATGACCAAAGGCCTTAGATAATCAGGAATGGTTAAGTTGTTTTGGATATCTTCAGCCAACTCCTTTACTGAGGCATTTACTGTTAGAAAAAACGGAGTTTTGAATAAGCTTGGACCATGATTTGATCCCTAGACCTATTGACCTCTAATTGTTTTTTCATTTGAATAGATAAAACAATAGTCCGTAGACTAAAATCTTAAGAGTTTTAGACATAAATACTATGGGGTTTGCCTAAAGGGCATGGCCCTTTGGGTCTCTATACTTTTTTGTATGGGGAAAGACCTAGACTATTAGTAAAATTGTCTGGTCGGGCTCGAGATCAAGTGCGGGTGAGGGTTAGTTCTTTTCCCTCGTAAAGAATCTGTCAGTCCAGCAGTATGTTTTTCTTCTAACGTTAAAATAAGATTGTGTCGCGCATGCTTACATCGGAAGAATTAATTTTCTGTCGTGTTCATTCTTAATCCTAGCCCTAAAGATAGATAGCATCTGCTTTTGTAAAAGTGGAACAAAGAAAAAAGCAACATCCTTTGGATTTGGAGTCTCCAATGTTAAAATTTTGACCAAACAATTTGTATGATATTAAAAGAGACAAAGAAAGAAATAAGAAGAAGTAAATGATAAAGCAAAGAACCGTTTTGTCTCCCATGTAAAGAATATTCAATGACCCAGGCAAATGAGAACTTAATAAATAAGTAGAAAAAAAAAAAAGGAAGAAAGTAAAGGAGGATAACTGTAAAGATTAAAGATATTTTTTCTTTAAATTACTTTTCATACATAATTAATTATCTGTGTAGTGGATGATGATTATGTTAAAATATCACTATGACCCCCCTTTTTCTCTCTTTATCCTTCATATATCATCTGTCGAGTAGTCCTATGGCGGGTGACTTAGAATCCAAGCAGAGGTTGCTCAGAACAAGTTTTGTTCGTGGTTGAAGCACTTGGTTTTTGAGTAGTAGAGAGCAGTAGAGAAAATAAGAAAAACAAAAATGAACTCTTCATGTTTTGGTTTTCATGTTTTTAAGTGAAAAACAACTCAATATTAACTCCTCTGTTTTTTGGTGGAAAAAGAGTATGAGAGAAAAATGAGAGAACAAGTTTTATTCCTCCATTATTTCTCTATGAGTTTTTTTGAGTGAAACAAGATGTTTTCAATGAGTCGTTTTTCACTGCCAAGTTCTAAGGGCGTTCTCTTGTATGCTACAAGAAGGAATGTTAACGATAGTTGTATTCTGGAGGCAACTCGCTAATAAAGCTATAGCATCTCTCTATTTAGAGGAGTAGCAGGCGATATTGTCTTTAGTTCAGCGTATTTATACGTGCCTCTATCAATTTTTGCTCCACATGCTACTCGACGTGATGCATTCACCAAGTTGCTGCAAATCAAGCTAAGTATCACTTGTGCTTATTCAATTTATTTTCTTTATTGTTGTTAGCTAAGTATCACTTGTGCTTATTCAATTTATTTTCTTTATTATTGTTACTAATTCCAACAATCTAAAGACAATATGTGCTACTTTAATTTTTTGTAACAATAATAAAGAAAAATATTGTTGACAAATTAAACTACTAAGTTTAATGGAAAGTGTGATAAGGCATAACTATGAGTTTTTGGAAACGTTGATCTGAATAAAATATTTAGTTCTGGATCTTATCTTTAAACCCCCTTTTGATTCATCTAATTTGGATATGCGGTTTGAGAGATAAGGTATTTGGAAAATTGTTGTGCATGCTGTCCAGAAAAACGTGAAATGTGTGTAATCTCTTGATTATGTCTAGCAACATTTGATTAGTGATGTGCTATCACTTTGGGAATATCATGAGAACATGTAGCAGTGATTACTTGAAGGATATTTAGTTGAGATTTAATTCTCATGATAACTTAAGCATGTAGCTAGCAATCGATTCCTATGACACGAACAATAATCTTTTGTAGAGATAAATTTGTATTACTTTGTCAAGGAATAACATGATTTTGATAAGTTGTATATCAACTTCGTTTATGTTCAAAATCACTTGGATCATATATGTTTTGTGTAAAATCAATTTGCATAAATCACATGTTTGGTTAACTATTGTGATGTAACAAGATGTTTGTGTGCTTAAATTGATTTGTGAATACACAAAGCATTTGGTTTTAATTACCAATATTTTGTGACCTATTAATGATTGATTGAATCTAATGTTGAGGTACAATAATTTGATCCAACAATAAAGTTGGTTAATGTTCGGGATGCTAGAATGCGAGCTTCAGAAGAAGTGTGTGAGTCTTCTACCAAAAGAACCAAGGTATGAAAGCATTTCTTTGAGAAACTCAACTATCAAAAATAGTTGAAGGAAAAAAGGTAAAATGTTTTCGGGTATGGAAACTTTCGTTCTCCATATGTGCATTATGCTTTAAATATAATTTCCAATGGTTATCTACTTTACTATGAGATATGATATTTGGAAATAAGTTCATGTAATGTTTTTTGAACTCTTAACATAAGAGAACATGAGGAATTAATAGATAAAGTGAAACTTGTATGCTATTAATTGATTATGAATACATGAACATGTTAAATCATAATTTGAGTATGCGGCGTGTGTTAAATGACACAAAATCGCAGCATGTTGAGAAATCTTGATAATTGTGGGGGTGTAAAATAAAAATATTTATTTTAATCTCTCAAGAAGATTGTGCAAGGTGCATAACCTATTTTTGTGTTCTTGACCTGTATACCTAAAATGTGGGGGGTGTATTGGCTATTTCGCCTCCCAATCAAATCAATATTTTGACCTAAGATTATGGATTTTGTATTCCAAACCTATCATAAGCATGCTAGTGCATGTAGGTTAATGGTCATAAGATTTGACATCGATAACATTGGTATGAACACGGTAGTGCAGTCAAGAGATGCTTTATTTATTGAACATATAATTATGTTGAGGATTGGACCTCGAAAAAGGATCCATGACAATTTCGCATATGTTCCTTCGACTAGTTAACCCCGTCTCAAGATGTTGAGACTGGACATAGTAGAAGTAAGAGTGTTAGAACTTAGATAAGTTTTAGCCTCGTCTATGTGACCTTTATGGTAGAATTTGGACACTGAACCCACAGGGAAGTTATATGTTCTTCCGAATAGTCTTCAACAGGAAACCTTGGTACAAATGAAACTGTAGAGAAATACCTAGTATGGTTATGGGTTATAACCAAAAATTAAGGTATAAATTTCTTTAACACTTATTCACTGTCACGAATCACTTCTGTTAGGATGATGATAAATATTGCTTTTATTCATGATTTGAATATATACATCAGATGGATGTTAAGACTGCAATTTTAAATGGTGAATTAAATATAGAAATTTATATGTACCAACTAAAAGGTTTTTTGTTGTGGGAACAAAGTATGCGAATTGATTAAATTTAGGTATGTTTTGAAACATGCACCTAAACGAAGGCATGATAATTTGACCATGTAATGGTATTTAGTGGTTTAAGATTAATAAATCTTATTAATGTGTTTACATTAAATATAAGGATGATGCTTATGTTACTGTGTGCCTATATATTGATGATATGCTCATATTAGACAGTAACATTGATTTTATTAATACCACTAAAAGCATACTAAATGAGAATATTGACATGAAAGACTTAAGCCCTACCGATGTATTCTTAGGGATGAAAATCAGAGAGACGTCTGATGAATATAGTCTTAGTCAATTTCATTTTGCTGAAAGCATATTAAAGAACTTTAATCATGATCTGGCTAAACTTGCTTCTACTCCTTGTAACGATGTTTCTCAAATTATGAGAACAAGGGTGATGATGTTACTCCACTCTTGAGTATTTTTTGTAATCAGTAGTCTTATGTAATTGATTAATTGTATAAGACTTGGTATTGCTTACGTTGTGAGTAGTTTGAGAAGGTACACTTGCAACCCTGAGCAGGATAACATGAATTCTCTCAACAGAGTTTTGCACTACTTGAGAGGCTCTTCAGACTTTTGCTTAAGTTTTGGGAAGATTCCTGCTGCGACATAAGGGTGCTGTGATGCCAACTGGATGTAGGACTCAGATGAGTCAAAATCCACAAGTGGGTACATCTTCATGCTTGAAGATCCGTCTGTGTCATGGAAGACAAACATACAAGTATAGCTCGATCCACAATGGAGTCAGAGTCTATAGCTTCAGAGAAAGCACGAGATAATGAAACAACTACTTTCTACTAGTATTATCTCTCTTGACTTTGTAAGGACCAAGGATAATATTGCAGTTCCTTTGACAAAAGGTTTATAAAGAAAGGTAGTTATCTATACATCGAGGGGGATGGGACTTAAGCTCATAGAATAAATCACCATGAAGGATACTCAACCTTGTGACTGGATTTCCAAGATCAAGGTTCAATGAGATAACTAATTTATGGTGATATCGTGAAAGCACTATCTTTGTCCCTCCCTATGGTGTAGCCGTTTGATAGTCTTTGCTGCACTTGAATTTTGGGATGATCTTTTGAGATCTTAATGGGTTCCATGGCTTTGATTAAAGCGGGGTGTGGCAGGACACTCTTTATGGACTCACCTTTGTGGATGTTGGAAGTGGGGCCACTTCCTATGAGAATTTGAGCTGATTCTCTAGAGACATTCATTAAGTCCAGAATTTTTGCCCACGGCCAAAACGGGCACAACCGCAAGAGCTTGGCAACTTTCGGTGGAGACATCAAGTGTGGTTGTTATTTCTGAATTGCATTCACTGTTGGCGGTTCAAGACATTGTGTTCACCGTTTCAACAAGCATTTCCGGTAACCTCTCACTAAGCTAAGGTTCAATCTTTGGGACACCTTAGCCTATTTTGATGCCTTCTGTTTTCTCGCGTTTTATCAATATGTTTTATCATTCATGTGGGGGATTGTTAGAAAAAATGGAGTTTTGAATAAGCTTGGACCATGATTTGATCCCTAGACCTATTGACCTCTAATTGTTTTTTCATTTGAATAGATAAAACAATAGTCCGTAGACTAAAATCTTAAGAGTTTTAGACATAAATACTATGGGGTTTGCCTAAAGGGCATGGCCCTTTGGGTCTCTATACTTTTTTGTATGGGGAAAGACCTAGACTATTAGTAAAATTATGCAGCCGGGCTCGAGATCAAGTGCGGGTGAGGGTTAGTTCTTTTCCCTCGTAAAGAATCTGTCAGTCCAGCAATATGTTTTTCTTCTAACGTTAAAATAAGATTGTGTCGCGCATGCTTACATCGGAAGAATTAATTTTCTGTCGTGTTCATTCTTAATCCTAGCCCTAAAGATAGATAGCATCTGCTTTTGTAAAAGTGGAACAAGAAAAGCGGTACATCATCGGATTTGGAGTCTCCAATGTTAAAATTTTGACCAAACAATTTGTATGATATTAAAAGAGACAAAGAAAGAAATAAGAAGAAGTAAATGATAAAGCAAAGAACCGTTTTGTCTCCCATGTAAAGAATATTCAATGACCCAGGCAAATGAGAACTTAATAAATAAGTAGAAAAAAAAAGGAAGAAAGTAAAGGAGGATAACTGTAAAGATTAAAGATGTTTTTTCTTTAAATTACTTTTCATACATAATTAATTATCTGTGTAGTGGATGATGATTATGTTAAAATATCACTATGACCCTCCTTTTTCTCTCTTTATCCTTCATATATCATCTGTCGATTAGTCCTATGGCGGGTGACTTAGAATCCAAGCAGAGGTTGCTCAGAACAAGTTTTGTTCGTGGTTGAAGCGCTGGGGTTTTTGAGTAGTAGAGAGCAGTAGAGAAAATAAGAAAAACAAAAATGAACTCTTCATGTTTTGGTTTTCATGTTTTTAAGTGAAAAACAACTCAATATTAACTCCTCTGTTTTTTGGTGGAAAAAGAGTATGAGAGAAAAATGAGAGAACAAGTTTTATTCCTCCATTATTTCTCTATGAGTTTTTTGAGTGAAACAAGATGTTTTCAATGAGTCGTTTTTCACTGCCAAGTTCTAAGGGCGTTCTCTTGTATGCTACAAGAAGGAATGCTAACGATAGTTGTATTCTGGAGGCAACTCGCTAATGAAGCTATAGCATCTCTCTATTTAGAGGAGTAGCAGGCGATATTGTCTTTAGTTCAGCGTATTTATACGTGCCTCTATCAATTTTTGCTCCGCATGCTACTCGACGTGATGCATTCACCAAGTTGCTGCAAATCAAGCTAAGTATCACTTGTGCTTATTCAATTTATTTTCTTTATTGTTGTTAGCTAAGTATCACTTGTGCTTATTCAATTTATTTTCTTTATTGTTGTTACTAATTCCAACATTTACTGAGGAGGAATCCATTAAAGACGAAGCTTGAATGTTTTTGTGAGAGTTAGTTTTCCATCTACACAAGAATATGTTCTTCTAGTTTTTAAAAAGTTTTTGAGTTGTATTACAGACATGTGGGTTATTTGTTGTTGGAAGAGGTTTTGTATGAGAGTGGAAGAGATAAGGGAGTTTTGACCAGTTTTTGAAAACTTGGTGTTCGTTTTTTTGGGTAGTGGGAAAGAAGATAAGAGACACTATTATGTTGTTTTGATTGATAAGGTTTCTCTGATCAGTATAAGTTATGGATATTGTTAAAAAACAAAATTGGCATTTGTTCTTTTTGTTTCATAGTAGTCAGTCATTTCAGGTTTACAGGTCGAAGGCTTGTGGGTGGAATTTTGTTTTGGGTGTTTAATGAAGCATGATGTGAAAAATTCTTAACAAGAGTTGTAAGTGCAGACCGTGACTCTATGAGGTGTTGAGTTTGAACTGGTGTTTTGGTTTTTGGCTATGGGATGTTTTCTAGGAAATTTGTATTTTTGTGTGTCTTGCTTGACGACAATCAGAGGAATGCGACAATAGCTTTTGGGAGTTTGTATAGATGCTTGGAGTCGTCGGCTGTCCGTTGAGGTTTCAGGTCAGAGAAATATGCCGTTCTCTAGAAGACGATTGCCTGAAAGTTCAAAAGACACGACTGTTAGGGAAAACGAGGAAGAAATTTTAACGCGTAAAATAGTTGGATTGATACTAGTAATTATGCAGATTAGGGGGAGGAATTTAAAACGGATTGGTCTAATTAGAATTTAGGTATAAATCTCTGCAAGTTTATCGAAACCCAATAACCTTATAAACTAGTAATGGAGATAGTTCACTACTGTTATCATGAAAAAAACCAAATCGCAATACTCTATTCCGATATTCAGCACTTGGATTCCAGTAGAAAGTATTGATATAGTAGCTAGACCAGATGGTGTTTTGATTCCGATTTCATGGCCAACATTCTTGACCACTGTGGTTGTAGAACATGAGGTCTTCGATCTTGATGGAGATGATGATTCCGTAGCACAACATAGTTAATTAAGGGAGCCGGCAAAGATGATGAAATTAATGAGGATAGTAAGAGGGGTATGAGTATTTTTTTTTTGTTTTTCTTTGAAACTCACTTTCCAGTTTTTGATTCCCGTAGGAGAATATAAGATTTGGGAGATGGATTGTAGCTTTTTAGGGTTATTGTTTCTGAGACCAGATTTTCTAGTGTGTTGAGAAAGAACTAGTTCATTGGATGTTTTAACTTTTAAAAGAATGGTTGTTTTATGTTGTTCTTTTTGTTGTTGATGTGATTGTGGTAATATGTTGTTGAATTTTTGAGAAATTGAATCTGTTTGGGAAGATTTTGGGATTGAAAATCCAGTTACTGGTGTTGTTGTTCTTGATGTTCCGTACATAGAGAGAGAATTCATATTTTTGTCCCTCTTAGCTGATTCCTATACGGGAAGGATTCGATACCACCTAAGTAGTACAACAATACTTTCAAAGAAGCCAAATGACGGGAATAACAAAGTGGATTGATGAGTGTGGATATCATATTCCATTTGTATATAGAGTTTTTCTTATATTTTCTAAAATTAATATGTCTAGACAACAAAGTTCGTTGTGACGGAACGGAAAATTACGCCTAGCGCGCCAGGGCGGGCGGGACATAACTTTCCCGATGCGCCATGCTGATGCTACTTACCGAGCATTAAAACTAGGTAAATGCACGTTCATCTGCCCTTACAAACATGCTCGTGGATCATGATGTATCTAACTTATCTCCCACACCTTTCCAACTTACCACAGAACAAAGGTATAAAGCCTTGCCTCAATGTAGGAAATTTATCACTGAATTTCATATCTAGCTGAGTAACCGTCATTCTTCCAAGTCTTGTCCATGCATAAGGCATGCCTTGGGATTACATATAGGTCATTACATGCCTAATATACCCTCTTCACTTAGCTTAGGAATTGTTGAAAGCATGCACTTGTCTTGCTCGAACCAAGGGTGCATCAATCAGGCTCATGCCGTATTTTCCTTAGGCTTATGCAAGCTCCTCTAACTTGCATATCGATGTAGCTTACTTTCGAGGCCATGCCCAATGCGTCATTGGTACATGCATAAGTCGAATGACTTTATAGGAAATATGAGCATCCAAAGAATGAAATGCAACTTACCTCATCAGGTTTGGACACAATCATCTCTTACGTCGAGCTACCTATCCAGATGATATGAGAGGCCAGTATGCCACAATCATCTCACAATTAGATGATATGAGCGACAAAGTGTTGGACCGGCAATGCTGCAACTCATTGCATATGCCTACATACCTTTTCCTACTCTAATGGGATCAAGCACATACCGTAGTTCATCCTCGAAGGTACAGAAACTTACGTCAACTCGTTTGCAAGGCCGTGGCCTTGAAATAATGGTAATGGCCTAGTCAGTATAGGTCGTTCGACCGAGCAATGCTCTAACAATTATATCTTGATTTCTAGTCTACATTTAGTCAGGTCTCGGATTAGGTTAGAAGTGTGAATTTGAGAATCGGATATCACTGCGTTCTACCATTTGAAGGCGAAGATCAACATGATCTTTGGAGTCAACACCAAAAGGTAAGTGAAGACTGAATCACCTATTTATAAGTTTTCACTTTTGTTTCTACGAGACATTATAACATGACTAAATTAGACAGTACATGCATAACAGAAATTTTAAGTCAAGTTTATCTTGAATATTGTTCTCGAAATAAGACTATTTATGCTTAAGAACATTTGTTCATACCTGATGAATTTGGTTAAGAAAAGTTTATTTTTCATGACTTAAACTATGATTCAAGATTAATCATTTTAAAAATAGCCTAGAACAGTGATATGTGTCATTGATGTTATTCGGGAATGTTTTGAATTGATTATTAGAGAGATATAGAACTACTGTTAATCTGGATACACGAAAGTATGCATACCTTTTTTTTATTACCTTCCTCGCATATGTATAAGACGTTCACATACTGGGAGAACTGTTATAAGTCCAAATCTGCAGTACATTTACTTAGTACACATACCTACATATCTATAATTCGGCAATGACTTTGTGGTATGCATACCCGGTATCCATACCACAAAAAGTCCGTGACTCGTGAACCAGGAAAGGTACGCATACCTAGTATGCAAACCGGAAAATATATGTTGGTTTTAAGACCAAAAATGGCATGCATACCCAGTATGAAAACCATAAAATATCTGTGAGTTCCTGAACTTGTTTTTTTCTTAAGGGTATCCATACCCGGTACATGTACTATGACAAAGATATTCACGAACAAGTATAGTACACGTACATACCCTGTCGAATATTGTCGGATGCATTAAAATTATTTATATGAAATAATCGGTATTTGAACAACTCTCTAAAAACACTATCTAGACATTTTTGATCATATGCGTGACTCAAGAAAAGTCTTAAAGTGTTATATGAAAATGCTTAAGCATATAGTTCGAATGGCTAGTTTCGGCTAACCTTTCATGAAAAAGTCATTGTACATGGTTTCGTTACGATTCATCCTAACCAGAGTGTATATTCTACTATGTTAATCTCAAGTCAAGTTTTTCATCTAATGGTGATTATTGATTGCTTGGTTCCAAACTATCTTAGCTTAAACCTAAAACAACCTTGACCTTGGAAGTATATAAAAGGAGAACCTCAAACAACTGGAATTTTTGAATCATTGACACTATTCATATATAGCCTAGTTATAAACTAGAGTCATCCTCTCCTTCAAAACCTTCTAGGGTTTAGTGAATAAAAATACTTCACATATGGATTCGTGAAGCCGGGTCCAATTATCTTTATCTTGATAGTTCGTGTATCCTGATATTGGTTTGATTTTTGAGCTTTGATCCAACAGGCAAGATAGATAAAATTCACAAAATATCTTCGTCTTAGATTTTGTGATTCCACAAGTTTTGACTTGTGAAGTGAATAAAAATCTAGGATGCACTTCGGGAGTCATAAAACCAGATTTTGAGGTTTTCTAGTCTTTGTCTATTGCAATCGATTTCTCTCCTCACCTTGATCTTTGATTAGAACGAAAATCACAAATAGACTTATCTTCAGAAGGAAAATTGGTTTAAAGTCTTCAATTGAATTGAAGCAGCTCTTAGGATGTAAAGGACGTCATCTAAGGGAATCAATTGTGTGAATTCCTATTAGGATTTAAGAGGCATAAGGAACATGAATGTAATTGAATTGTTGTGATGGTTTAATTCGGTCTCAACTACATCCCAGTCCGAATTTCTGATAGTAGGCTAGTGTCTGTAGCGTCTTAATATAATTTGGTGTTTAATCTGGACTAGGTCACGGGGGTTTTCTACATTTTTGGTTTCCTCGTTAAAATAAAAATCTGTTATTTGTGTTATTTCTTTTTTCGCATTATATTGTTTATCTTTATAATTATAATATCACAGGTTGTACGTTAATCAATCAATGTAGATATATCCATCCTTGTTTGTTGGATATGACTTGATTGGTTCTTGGATATTGATCTTTGGAATCGTCCAAGTACTCTCATACATAATCAGGTTCATGGACTTGCTTCTATTAACATTATAATTGTGAGAGAAAAAGATATAATCTCTCCATATAATTCTTGTTTGAGAGATTCATTAAGTTGACCTTTCAGAATTGTATTCGAGTTTAGTCCATACGGGTTGCATAAGAAAATGTTGGTGGTGTATTTTGGTGCCCCCTCGTTTTTAGTCTTTGATAAGTTTTGATACTCGTTCTTTTTCAGAACTCAGTGAGAGTTCGGTTTTCACAAGACATTTGTTAAGCTTTTCTTTATCACTCAAAGAGCTTAATCTGATTTGATCAAGAGATGATTTTATTCCTTTGATTTCAGATTCAAGAGACTGAATCTTTTTATCTTGACAAAGAAAATCTTGTGGAAAAACCTTAAAAGTGAACTCTTCTAGCATATCTAAAGTTGAAAGTATATATTATAAATTTAGATCTCTGCAATGGTTGCAATATAATATGTCTTGTAGTCTTGATTGTTCTCGTCAGGTTATAAGTCAAGAGTTACAACATATGCATTTATTTTCCATTGAATATACCTTGTAGGACAGTCTGGAGAGATATGACCAAAGCATTCACATTTGTCGCATTGGGGAATATTACTATCATCATCCCATGCATCTTTTGTCTTAGAAGTATAAGAATGATTTCTACTTGATACAGAATGATTCTTGCTGAGTAATAAGAGATAAGTGATGATTTAATTCAGCTTATTCATCATCATTTAGAGCTACATGATCTTTGGAGTTTTCCGTACTAAAATTCGACGGACTTGCAATGACTTTGAAAGCCGTGCTTGTGTCTTTTTCCCTTATAAACAAACACCGATGATCAAAAATCTTTAGTTTCCCTACAAGAGTACTTCTTGATGAGGATGAAAGATCGTTAGCTTCAATGATAGAATGTTTCTTAGACTCATATCTAGATGGTAACGATCAGAATCTTGCAAACTATATTTTTTTCTTCAGAAATAGTCTTTCCGAGAGAGAAATAAGCATTGACGATCTCAGGGAGCTTAACGTGAAACTCTTCAAAAGTATCGTTATCATCCATATGAAGATTTTTCCAATCATAAGTGAGGGTTTGAAGTCTAGCTTCCTATTCTGATGTATTACCTTCGAATACAGTCTGAACTCTGAAGATTATTCCAAGCTTCCTCAGAAGTTTGACACTTAGAGACGTGATGCTTCAAATCTCGGCTTACAACATGTATGATAGCATTCAAACCATCTACATTCTGATTTGCAAGTGTCTTTTCTTCATTTGTATAATTATCTAAGTGTTTTAACATAGTTTCCCAAAAATATATCCATCAACGACTAATAACCAAGTATTAAAATCGCGTGATTGAAGAAAAGATTTCATAGCAGATTTCCACCACAAATAGTTTGTTTCGTCAAATCTTGCCGGTATGTTAACTGAAATGGATTTGTGCGAACTCGAATTCATTTCTTATAGGTTGGATCCCACAAAACATAGATTGTTAGATCTTTTCGTGTTTGCCTGCTCTGATACCAAATGAAAAGACGAGGGTACCCCAAATACACCACAATCTTTTTGTTTTAACCTATAAGTCTGATACAAAATGTGATCATCTATGGACAAAGTCGACACAATACGTAAACTTGATATTTACTGGACAATAGTTACGATACAAGACTGATTGACTATAGGATCAGAGTCGGGTGATTAGGATTAACTTACAAGTGTATTGAGTTTTAATTATAATAAACAATTATAATTACCAAAAATAAAAGTTAACACACACAAGATTTTGTTAACGAGAAAACCGCAAATGCAGAAAAACCCCGGGACCTAGTCCAGTTTTGAATACTCTCATAATTAAGCCGCTACACAAAGTACAATGCCAACTTCGTATAGTTGAGACCAAGTAAACTACCCCCAGTTACATATTTCCTTTAGTATCCATGCGTCTGCGACTTTTTGGTCACGCACGTGAATCCCAAGACATAAAATCAATCTTGAGTTACTTTACCGATGTAAAGTCTTAAACACTCAACTCTTTTTGATCGTCTTCCGAACAGTAAAGGAACAAAGCTATTTGGTATCTACTCCAATAATCTTTTAGAAGAAGATTCGTTGAGTTATGACAAAGGCTCTCCCGTTTAAAAAATTAAACTCCTTTGTCGGGTAAGATTGATAGGAGCCTAAAATACATCTTTTGAATGTCAATTTCTTATGTTTTTCTTAACTATGTCTCTCGTATTTGTGTATATTACGCTTGTTTTATATTTTGTAGGTACTATGGAGTCATGTGACGAATTAATTCATTATTTGGCGAGCTCAAGAGTCGATGAACCCGAAGTAGAGCACATAAGTCTACGATGCGCTGTAAATATAGATTACAGGAGCACTGACACCATTGTCTCAGACAGCCAGTAAAAGAAACTTGCAGTTTATTACTGATAGATGCATTTATGTGTCTAATTTGTCCTCAATGTTCCGTATTGTTAGTACTCGTTTTCGTCCTTATTATGGTATTTTGTGTGTTTGTAGGTATTTCTTGGAAATAAAGATTGTTGGAAAATTCGGCTCGAAAAGTTGCTCGGAACACCCCGGAGGACATTTGCTATTCGGACTCCCACTTTGGATAAGGGGTAACCCAATTGCTAAGGGGAAACCCAGAGTTATTCAGCACCCACGGCTTTGGTTAAGGGGCACCTTCTTCATCATTTCAAAAATCAAAATTGGCGGGAAAAAATATGTTCACAGCGTACTCACATCGTACTTCCCTGGATTCATATTTAGACAATATTTGGTCGGATTCCTTGCTTGGTTTGCATATATACCAGCCTGTTATATCAAAACAGGATTGGTAAGTGCTTTGAATTCAACCAGGGGGAAAGATTTCACGTAATCTCTACTAAATAGGGCAATCATATTCTCGAGATTCTGTTGAACGATTTGTGAAGATTACGTGTTTGGAGTGTGTAGATATTCCCCTTTCACGTGTTTAATTCAATTAGAGGCAAGTTTTCAGTGTGTTTGGAGTGTGGAGACTTCTACAAACGCAAATGGAGTTAAATAGGGAAATTATTCCGGAGATATTACGTAGAAATAAAGAGAAAATTATCTCGAGTTATGGAGGGGATTTCTGGTGCATGAGAGGCTATTTAAAGTGTTGAGGAATAATAGAAGGAGGACGGAGAGTTTTGGGAGAAGTTTGAGCATCAACTGAAGTGATTGAACGAGTTGCAGAGGAAGAATAGTTTGATGTTGCTGAAGAACCAAACGAAGAACATAAGACGCACTCTGACAGTCGTTCATGCTATATAAGAAACGACAACAAAAGGAGGGTCATATAGGAACAGTGACAATGACGTTGTGTTAATATCGTTCTTTGTAACACATATTTTTGTAACAATTATAATAGTTACAAAGACCCGGTTTTCACCATTTTCTCCCCAATTCATCTTTGTAAACAATTTTTGGAGCATGAATCAATACTTTGAGAAAGTTTACACTATGATGAGCTAGACCCAACCTCTGGGGCGACGGAGGAAGCCAACTTTCACAAATGTGGTAATTCTATCAATTCTTGTTTAGACTATTTGCACTATTATTCAAATGATTAATGATTTTCATTGAATGGTTGTGATTACAATTGATGGGTCATGCTTAGCTTAGATGTTTTGATGTCCCATGCTTTAGTTTTACACCCATTACTTTCGAAATCTATCTTAGGCAATGAACTAGAGTCAATAAAACTTTATAATTTGAGATTTCATTGTTTAGAATTGATATATGAACCATATGAGTGTGGAAATTGGTGGAATCCTAGACATGGTCTCTCCATATATTTTTTTTACAACACTTTTTAATTGAGTTTGCCATTTTTATTTATAAGAATTAAGTCTAAAAATTCTGCTTTCACAAGTCTCAAGAACCTTCTTACTACAACATCATTGATAAATATCATCAATTTTTGGCGCCGTCGACATGGAGCTTGTCTTTAGGCTAGAGTTTTTAGATTTTTATTTTTATTTATTTTTATTTTTTTGTTCTTCTTTACGTTTTTGTTTTTGTCTTTTTACTAGAGAATTTGGAATTTCGAGCGAAAGAAAAATTTGCCAAAGCTTTTGGTGAATACTTAAAGATTTGGAGTTAAAGACAAAGTAAAAGGCGAAGCGAAAGAAGAATATTTTTTTTTATATATAAAAAAGAGAGGGAAAAAAAGAGTTTATTTTTTTTAGATTGGATTAGGATTTTTCTATTCTTGTAATTTTCTTTTTCTTTAGCACTTTACTTTACTTTTTTTTTGACTTTGGACTTGGACATTTGGACATTCTTTTATTTTTAAACCCTACGGAAGGGTAAAATTAAATATTAAATTGTTTGCAGAGAAGGACGGTGATTAGGATATCACCTCAGCCCCTCGGGTTCGTACATGACATAGGAGTCGTGGCCCGAGTCGACTACAAAGGTTCATCCCCCGTCTGGTACGGGAGGTAAGTTTGTCGAAGCACTCGCGAATCCCCTGTCAGCGAGTTATTGTATTCCTTCGTTTGCATATATGCCGAGGAACTGAAAACGGCTGTTTTAAATTCCTAGTAAAGGGAAAGGACTGGCCATACAAGATAAGGGTTCGGATTTCATCACCGTTCTCTTCTTGCTCGCCTTAGGAAAACGAAACTTAACGCGAACCTAAGCCTTAAAATTTGGAATAGAACGAGACCGATAGGGTAACGAGCTTAATAGGAAACTCGTTCGAAAAATATTGGTTACTCTTTTGAGCATTCTTTGAAGTTCATGATAGTTTCTGTGAGTTGAATGCGTGACTGCGCTGCCCTGTAATGCGGTGAGGCCTTGGGTATCATAGCTCCAACAGCTTCCCTCGCCTCTATTCAACTTACTTAAACGCAGATTGATTCCAGAGGGGTTTTCTCAGATTGTAACGATTTCCTTTTTGAAAGAATAGAAGCTGGTCTAGAAACAATCTAAGTGGAGCCATCATGCTTTTTGTTTGCTAGAAAATTCTAGGTTTGTTTTGGTGGAGTCAGCCTGCTTTGTGTTTGCTTAGAACCTCCCTTCTTTTTAGGATTTTTTTTTTCTAGTGTATGCCCGAGGTCATTAGAGAACGGGCTTGGAAGAGAAACACTCTAGGTCATTTGATTAGTGACAAACCTAGTAGTCCTTCTTGTGAAGACGGGGAGCTCGAAGACTCTTCTTTTGAGAGCCCCATTTTTTTGGAAACTTCAGCTTTGAGAATCTATCTCTTCATGAGGAAAGTACCCCTAGTACTTTAGCTGTGCCAAAAATGGCAACTTTGAAAGATTACATGTTCCCAACTAGGACCAACCGAGCATCGTGCATTAAATTACCAGTCAATACGGCTAATTTCGAGATAAAACCTAGTATTCTTCAGATGATCCCTATATTCTTAGGAAAAGATGATGAGAACCCTTATTTTCATATTAGGGACTTTGAGGAAATTTGTGGGACAGTTAGAATAAAAGACCTTACTGATGAAGTTTTGAAACTTAAAATATTCCCATTTTCCTTGAAAGATAAAGCCAAGACCTGGCTGAACAACCTACCATCTGAATCCATAGAAACATGGCATGAACTTATTGCTGCTTTCTATTTGAAATGGTACCCTAAGCATAAAACTGCAGTTTTTAGGCAGAAAATTAGTTCCAGTATGCAACAAGAGGGAGAATCTCTTTATAGGTTTTTAGAGAGATTCACTGATCTCCTATCCGAATGTCCTCACCATGGGTTTGATAAAATGAAACTATTCAACCAAAGCCATGGTCGAGTCTATGTGCGCTGGTGAGTTCACTAGTAAAAATGCTGATGATGCTTTTAAGTTCTTAGGAGTTATCGTTGAAAAATCCCAACAGTGGGAGCCTTGTGTTGAACCTCCTAAAAGACTTTTGGCCAATATAAGTAGCACCAATGTGGTAGATACAAGCTTTGGGTCAGATGCTAAGTTTGCTGCTTTGTCTAGAAGGTTAGAAGCTTTGGAGATGGGTCAGTCTAAAAATAGGTCCCTTGAACCTAATGATAGAATTAGAACCTCTCAAGTCTCTAGTTATGGAATAGAACCCAATAGCTCGTTTTGGGAAGGTTAGGTTAGTGAAGAGCAAGCCCATGCTCTCTATAACAATGCTAGGTTTGAGAACCGTCAGAAGTTTGACCCATACTCATATACCTACAATCCTGGTTGGAGAAACCATCCTAATTTTTCTTGGTCTAAGAGCCAGAATCAATGTCAGTCTAGTAATTCTCAGCCTCCCCCAGGTTTTGATTATGCTAAGAACTCTTCAGGTCAAGCCCAGTTCCCGAACCCTTCTGAGAATAGAATGACTAGCTTAGAGGAATCTCTTAGTATATTAAAAAAGAGCCAGGATATGCTATCCCAAATCCAGGAAATGTTGATAAAGAGCCAGGTTAATTTTCAAGAGGAAACCAAGCAGAATTTTAAGAATAATTCCCAGTCTCTTGATAAATTAGAACTTTAAGTCGGCCAAATAGCTAAGTTTATCAGTGAGAGAGAAGAAGGAAGCTTCCCTAGTCATACTGAACCTAATACCAAAGGAGAGAAATCGTACAATCATGTGAATTCTATAACAACCCTTAGGAGCGGTAAAACGGTAGACAATAAGGTAGTCATGCCTAGTGGACATACTGTAGTTCCACCTTCTACTTCACCAGAGGAACCCATAGCTGAGGAAACTGAAACAATTCCTGAGGAGTCCCAAGAAATTCCCGATAGGACTACCTTTGTGCCTAGAGCCCCATATCTAAAGTTGTTAGCCCCAACTAAGAAGGAGTCGATTTTCAACGAGATAATGGAAACATTTAAACAGGTGAATATCAACATTCCATTATTAGAAGCAATTAGGCAAATGCCTGCTTATGCCAAGTTCCTGAAAGATCTTTGTACACGAAAGCGTAAGCTTAATGTCCATAAGAAAGCCTTTTTAGCTGGTCAAGTAAGTTCAATTTTTCTGAACCAAACACCCCCTAAGTATAAGGACCCTGGATGCCCCACCATATCTTGTGCAATTGGTAAGCACATGGTCGATAAGGCATTACTTGACTTAGGAGCTAGTGTTAACTTACTCCCGTATCATGTGTACACCCATCTAGGTCTTGGTAAGTTGAAACCGACCAAAATGTTACTTCAATTAGCTGATAGGTCTGTCAAAGTGCCTCGTGGTGTCATAGAAGATGTTCTTATTGAGGTTGATAGGTTCATATACCCAGTGTATTTTGTTGTTCTAGATACCCAGCCTGTTCAGGATCCAAGTGCTCAAATCCCGGTGATTTTAGGTCTCCCATTCTTAGACACATCTAATATTGTCATCAATTGTAGAACCGGACTTATGAACATATCTTTTGGTAACATGACTACTGAGCTAAATATATTTAATGTTATTAAGTCTTCTGAGATGGATGATTTAGAAGTGGTGAACATGATTAGCACTCTAGTTCCTGATCCTTTAGCCTGCACTATGTTTGATAATCCATTATTTGATGAACCTTTCAGTGATTCGGAGGAGGTAACCATGACGAACACCTTAGATGATGAGCCTTCATTGGAGATTTTCTTTGATAATCCCTTATATGATGATGTTGTTCGTTTAGATGACCAGGCTCCTAAAGAAGCTAGTTTTTGTGCTAACTTTATGGACCCTAGAATCCATCCCATAGATTTTGGTCCATTTGAGGATATTGTTCACCCTAAGTTTGGGGGTAATGATGACTCTAGTGATCGTCATGTATCCCTAATTGAAGTCCCTAACTTGGGACTCGAGCTTTGTGTGTCTAAGATACTACTTGAGTTTCTTCAAACTTTGCTACCCGATCCTCCAGATGTTGTCCATGAAGAAACCCAGACCTTAGAGACATGTCATTCGGTTGAACCTGTTGTCCTAGACACTTATATAGAGCCCAAAGAGACACCCCAGATAAATCTAGTTTCCTTAATAAAATCCCTAGATCAAGCTATGCTCCGTCTGCTCATTTTTCTAATCCAAGATGGTAGTCTTTCATTTGTGTCTGCTCTATTTGGTTCCGAGGACCCGCAACTATTTCAGCTATTGGTATATGACTTTGGAATGTGACAATCCTTTTTGAGGTATTAGATGTCTACCTAAAGACTTTAAATTTAGCATTTTCTGGGAGGCACCCATGCTCATGCATACGGTAATATCCTTCCTTATTTCTTTTCCCTCAAGTGGTAACAGTTTCTCCTTGTTCATGTTTTTAATTTTATCTTTAGAACATTGAGGATAATGTTAAATTTAAGTTTGGGGGTAAGGGAGAAACTTCTAGCGTCACTTGGTATCCGGTTATCTAAGTTTACATACTGTTTCTCACCGAAAAGATAGAAATTGGAATGCTAGGGATAACAACCTATTGAGACATTAGAGAAAAAGACATTGAGATCCTTGAAATTCAGGAGAGAACTTGTTCCTTTTAGAGGGTAACCGTGATGGACCTAACCATCCATGATAGAAAGGCAAGTAGGTCAGGAAATGCCAGAAAGACAAAGCAACCTCACAATGTAGCATTAGTTACTGGATTGCGACACTCTCTCAGTAGAATCTTATCGGAGCGACATCAAAATCTATGAAGAAAGTGGAAGACGTTTAAGGTTTAGAAGCAACAATAGAAAATCAGAATTCAAAATCAAGGGTTACAAGAAGATATAAGAGCAAGAAAAATCAAACGATATAAGTTGTTGAAGTTCATGATACTAAGACATTACAAGTTGCGAAAATCCAACTGTTAAATTCCTTCTGTGATGGCCATGTAAATTTTTGTCTTGTTATTACTCATCAAAAAAAAAAAAATTTGAAAAAAAAAATGAAAAAATATAAAGTTTAAATTTTAAATTTTGTTCAATAAGGCCATAGGGAAATAGAAATCTATAAGGAAGTTTCAAGTGAGGAATCGAATCGAAGAGTTAATTGTCAAGGTTCTACGAGGTTCAAGAATTTATCATCAACAGTTGAAGCCGAAGAAGATGTTGTTTCTACTGAGCACTATGAGAGAGTCTAAAAAAGATACATTTAGTTGCTTTGTTAGTCCGCTTTCAATCTGGCACAAGATATTTCTAGCACTGGTTTAACTCATCACACGTAATTAGTCCAATTTGTGTAGCAGATGTCCCTCTCATCTTTTTCTCTCTCCTAATCTTATCCATTGTAGAATCATGGACGCATCTTACAATGTTTATCTAGCTGTGTAGCGGATATCTCTTTATCTAGCAGTGTTGCGGATGTGTCTCCCCTTTTCTTCAGTCAGCTTTAGAGCTGTCACCTTTAATTTCTCTGGCATTCTAGTCACTTGGAGATAGGTTGAGAATTTGTATGTCCTCATAGCTCTTTGGATACTTGTGACCAATTAGAAGTACAGATTTTGTGGGTACACCTCTGGTAAACCCTCCGGAGACAACACTCCGCCACTAGGGCCACCTAGCGGTTTAACGGCTTGTTGCACGTGCTAAGTGTAGTCATTTTATTTTCTAGATTAGATTTGCTCGGGACTAGCAAATAATAAGTTTGGGGGTATTTGATAGACGCATTTATGTGTCTAATTTGTCCTCAATGTTCCGTATTGTTAGTACTCATTTTCGTCCTTATTATGGTGTTTTGTGTGTTTGTAGGTATTTCTTGGAAATAAATATTGTTGGAAAATTCGGCTCGAAAAGTTGCTCAGAACACCCCCGGATGACATTTGCTATTCGGACTCCCACTTTGGATAAGGGGTAACCCAATTGCTAAGGGGAAACCCAGAGTTATTCAGCACCCACGGCTTTGGTTAAGGGCACCTTCTTCATCATTTCAAAAATCAAAATTGGCGGGAAAAAATATGTTCACAGCGTACTCACATCGTACTTCCCTGGATTCATATTTAGACAATATTTGGTCGGATTCCTCACTTGGTTTGCATATATACCAGCCTGTTATATCAAAACAGGATTGGTAAGTGCTTTGAATTCAACCAGAGGGAAAGATTTCACGTAATCTCTACTAAACAGGGCAATCATATTCTCGAGATTCTGTTGAACGATTTGTGAAGATTACGTGTTTGGAGTGTGTAGATATTCCCCTTTCACGAGTTTAATTCAATTAGAGGCAAGTTTTCAGTGTGTTTGGAGTGTAGAGACTGCTACAGACGCGTGAGGAGTTAAATAGGGAAATTATTCCGGAGATATTACGTAGAAATAAAGAGAAAATTATCTCGAGTTATGGAGGGGATTTCTGGTGCATGAGAGGCTATTTAAAGTGTTGAGGAATAATAGAAGGAGGACGGAGAGTTTTGGGAGAAGTTTGAGCATCAACTGAAGTGATTGAACGAGTTGCAGAGGAAGAATAGTTTGATGCTGCTGAAGAACCAAACGAAGAACATAAGACGCACTCTGACAGTCGTTCATGCTATGCAAGAAACGACAACAAAAGGAGGGTCATATAGGAACAGTGGCAGTGACGCTGTGTTAATATCGTTCTTTGTAACACATATTTTTGTAACAATTATAATATTTACAAAGACCCGGTTTTCACCATTTTCTCTCCAATTCATTTTTGTAAACAATTTTTGGAGCATGAATTAATACTTTGAGAAATTTTACACTATGATGAGCTAGACCCAACCTCTGGGGCGACGGAGGAAGCCAACTTTCACAAATGTGGTAATTCTATCAATTCTTGTTTAGACTATTTGCACTATTATTCAAATGATTAATGATTTTCATTGAATGGTTGTGATTACAATTGATGGGTCATGCTTAGCTTAGATGTTTTGATGTCCCATGCTTTAGTTTTACACCCATTACTTTCGAAATCTACCTTAGGCAATGAACTAGAGTCAATAAAACTTTATAATTTGAGATTTCATTGTTTAGAATTGATATACGAACCATATGAGTGTGGAAATTGGTGGAATCCTAGCCCTGGTCTCTCCATATATTTTTTTACAACACTTTTTAATTGAGTTTGCCATTTTTATTTATAAGAATTAAGTCTAAAAATTCTGCTTTCACAAGTCTCAAGAACCTTCTTACTACAACATCATTGATAAATATCATCAACTACGGAATCATCTAATTCTGCTAAGGGACACCATAATAATCCTATAAACCTGAACCATGCCAGGACTAGGAGAAACGAATTTCTTTTCTCTATTTCTTCCTCTCGACCAAGATAGCTGCACTAAGTACCCAACGATGGTGAGTCATGTGGATCTCGTGGTTGTTTGTCGAAGGCTAGTTAGGGTCTAGTTGAGAAGAACATGGAGAGTTTGTTGGTTCGGGAGATCTCAAATTTTCAAATGCTGACAAAAACTTAAGTTGAAGCCAAGAGAAGTTGCTGCCATTATTTCTTTGTGTTGAATGAATACTGAAATGTTTTAGAGTCTTGAATGAATGTTTAGATCTCTGGGTTTGTCTCAATTATAGGGAAGGAATATTTGCGGCTTTCAATATGTGCAATCAGTGCATAGCCATCATCAGTCTGCACAACACACAGAAGATGTTTGAGAAAATGCCTGAAAGATCGTTTCTTCACAAATCAGAGATTCATCCGAAACTAGTTTACTGCCCCAAGTCTGCCATGGAGTGGCGAGTTTTTGCACAGGTTTATAAGAGGATTAATAAGCCAACAGGAAGAAGGTATACGTGGCTCTGACCTGGATTCATATTGCAAGCAGAGTGGCTCGAGTTTGCATGGTAATTGTATCTCAAGACTGCGAACTGAATTGGTTCAATTTGTGGACTGAGTTCGATGGGTTTGATAGATATCAGAAGCCAGGTGAAATACTTAATGAAGCCATGGTTCCCGTGGGAGATTTCCAAGAACTAGGATAAGTAACTGAAGCCTGAGATGAATAAGGAAGTTGGGTATGTTTTGTTCCTGAAATGCAGTCAGATAGAAGTCATTGCTGGTTTGATTTTGGAGAAATTACAATGGGTGCTGGCAGATATATCGAAGATAGGATATGACTGAATATGAATTGAGAAAATGGAAGTATACAAACTAATCTGGAGTGGTTATATAGCCATGGCTGGTGGGTCTAGTTTCGCAGTTAAGGAAGGGGTTTTGTGGTCGTTCAAGAGCAGTACACGAGAGTTTCTAGACGGGAGTTGTGATTATATTTAGAATATATGAAGACTATGGGACTTTGGGTGCATAGTGTAATGATGATTTGGATAGAATTTGTATGGATTTGGGTCCATCTCTTACCGACAAGTCAGCCAGGAAAGGAGATTTGAATGTGTTGTAGAGTTGTAGGTGGTACTGATAATTACAGGTGCGAGACAATGGGAAGAGTTGCTGCGGCTGAAGCAACTGTAGGAATAGGTGGAAGTGCCGGTTCCATTGAGTTGCAGAAGTGCAGGGAAGGATGATCTGTAAGTGCTATGACTGAATTGAGACTTGAGGCTACTGCAGGCAAGAGAAATTGAACACATGGAGAATGATAAAATCAGAAGGTGATGGCTTGAGTTGAGATGGTGATGGGAATGAATGGGGTTTTCTCGGATTCAGTTCCAATGTTGAGAAACAAACTAATTCAGGGAACTTAAAGTACAAGGAAATCATCCAAGCTGGTGTTTACTATTGAAGTGGAGATGGACTTGAAGGAATTTGATGTGACTGAATGCATTGAGCAGGTACTAGTACAAAGAGCATGTGGTGTTACAGACAGAATATGGAGGCTGCAGTGGTATGTGTTGTTGCTGTTGGCTTTGCATGAGTTGCAAGATAGTGCTGCAGTGGAGGTCCTGGTGGTTGTTGTTCAACAAGGAAAGTGTGCTGAGCTGCAATAATTTAGTTAATGTAATGGCTAGATTGATGTTGCTGTTGAGTTGCAGGGAAACAATGGGTTGGCTGAGTTATATCAGATGGTGCTGTTGTTCTTGAGCTGAGATGGTTTGCTAGATTGGTTGAAGCAGTAGCTGAGCAACTGATGATGATGATGTGTCAATGGTTGTGATGCTCAATTGGAATGATGGCATAAAGCTATAATACTGGTGGTATGTGAATTAGATGGCTGGAAGTTGGAGAAAATAAGTTGAAGATATGTTGGCAGTTCTCTGGAACTGACAAGCAATAGTGGACTTGGACCTGTTTTTGATGGGCTTGACTTACGGGCTACAAAGAGCTGGTTTTTGGCAGATGGTCGTGACCTAAACAAAGAATGGGTGGAGAAAGAAAGAGAGATATAAAAGGGACTGGTTTCTCATATATCTTATCTTCTACTTTTGTTCGAGGGTTTAGAAACATGATAGGCTTTCTCTTTCTCCTTGTTATGAACTCCATGAGCATGAGTACTTAATTTTATTATTGGTTATGGATTAGTTGGATTTTACAAAGCATGTTTCTTGTTCAATAAATTAGTTTTGTTTCAATTTTATCGATTATGATTCACTAGAAATATCACCATGTATGATTGAATGTTTGTTTTGTCAAGTTGCAAATTGGTAGAACTCACATATATATCTATTGCTAGATTAGGGTTATTATACGCAAAAGTGATAATTCTTGATTTCAAGTATCATAAATATGATTATAGTTTGTAGTGATATATTCTTATGATCATATGTGAACCATAACCTTTGTTAAATCGGATTAGTGCATTTTCCACGTTCGATTACTTTGATTGGCCTGATTTCATAGAACTTAATGCATTTAGGGAATTAAACTTGATTAGTGCTTTTACAAGTTAGGTTGTTCTCTTATATAGAATTCATACTCGTATCTTTTAATGTGTTTATTGATGTTAAGAGGAAATTAGCGGGATATTCTTGCGATCAAGGTATCCTAGGGCTTTTGATAAAAGTTGAGATTAAATATCAATTCTAGTTATTAAGAAAAGAACATGTTAGTGAATGAAAGCGAGATCCTTAACCAATATCTTTACATCTTTGATTTGCGTGCTTTATTTCTTTGTTTTGCTTTTATTTTATTTTAGTATATTAAAAATCAGAAAAATCCCCCTTTTTTTATATAAGAAATCCAAACAAAAGCCAACCTAGTCCTCTCTGTGGGAACGATTCTTTCTTGCCCTTGCTATATTTATATTTTGAGTAGTAAGAAAGTGTAATTATTTTTGATACATATGACAGCGATCAAAGATCAATCCAAATCATAAGCTGGATGAAGATTCACAACTATCTGATTTGGATATTGAAGAATATTACTGTTAGAGCACTACTCGGTCAAACTCGCAAGCGTTGTTATCTCAAGCTTGTGTGTCAAGTTTAGTGATCAAAACTATAAATCTTGATTTCTAGTCTACTTATAGATATGTCTCAGACTAGGATAGATTGTGTAGTTGAGCTTTATACTTCACGGCATTCATCAATTAAAGACGAAGAATTACTAAGGAGAGTTGTGGAACTTCATCAACAAAAGGTATGTGGAGACTGAAACTCATCTATCACTCGGAAAGTCAATTTCTACTCTATCTCCTATATTGAGACAAAAGTCGTATAGATATATAGTATTCGATTATACACATATTTCGAGCTGAGTTTAACTCGCATACATATTTCTCGAAATATGTGTTAGTAAGCTTTTGCTTTAACCAAATTCATCTTATACTCTTGACGAAAGTCAAAAGATGATCATATGAAAATAGCATTGTAACATCTCATTTGATGTAGACTTGGAATGTTTCGTATTGATTATGTCAATCACTTGGAAATAGCTTTGATGCTAATAGTTTGTGAAAACAACTATTGTCATCCTCTAAGAATGTTTCAATGATTAAAATAGAGTTTAGTATACTTAACCATAATTGGATTATAAACATAGTATGCGTTTTGTTTTTTGCTTAACAATAAAATTCATTAATGATAAATGATGTTCAAAAAGGGTACAACTCAAAGAAATGAATAAATAGAAAAAATGAAAATACTACAAAAGAAGCCTATTATGGAGCTTTTAACAAAATCTAAAGTAATTTTTTTCTGGGCTTTCCAGACAGCCCAAGAACTCTGGTTTGGAAAAATAGATTCTTCTTTCACCCCTACCAAGCTCTGCACCCTTTTTTGCCATATTGTCCGCAGAGAAGTTAACTTCTCTGTAGCTATGATGCAGACTCCAGGAAGACACTGGAGCACAAATTCTTTCCCACCTTGTTGTTGCAAACCAAGGGATTCTATTTGTTTGAAAAGCATTGATGAAAACTTGAGAATCTGTGTTGATAACCAACTCTTTAAATCCCTTCTGAACTGCCCACTCCCCTGCCACTATAACAACAAGTACCTCTACATAATAATTGGTACATATCCCCAAACCTCCTGAGATTGCAACCACACAACCACCTGTGTGGTCTCTGCCCACTATCCCATACCCAGCATTACCAGGATTTCCTCTGGAGGCCCCATCACATCATAGTAAAATTTTACACTGGCTTGGTAGTTTAAAATACACTTGCTTAGCTATCAGATTCTCCACCCTTCTGGTTTTTTTGACCCAAGCTTTTGAGAACTTGAAGATCATATTGGTTGTTCCACATATTTGCTCTCATTCTTAAGTCACAATCATTTATGACTTTCAAGATTCTCTTCTTAGAAATATTTAAATCATCTTTACCACCCCTATAAGTGCAGTTATTTCTCAAGAACCACAGTTCTTTCATAGCTACACAGGCACACAACAGCCAAACTTCTTTCATAGTTGGACTTTTGCCTTTTGCCATCTGGAAGATCTCTTCAAAAGATGTTGGGCTCTTGAAATTAAATATACCAGCAAGCCATCTCCAAATGATATGATTATAATTACAATACCAAAGGATATGGTCTCTTGTTTCCTCCCTTACTCTGCATAGAATACATCTTGATGCCATCTAAAACTGTCTCTTCTTCATATGTCATCAGTAGCACAGATGTTTCTACCCAATTTCCAAATGTTACTAGAAATTCTAGGATGAATAGAACTATGCCATACCTTTTTTTTCCCAATGAAGAGTTGGAAATTTCTGCCTCAAGACCTCTACAGCTGAAGCAAATGTAAAATGTCTTGTGATAGTACCAGTCCATACTTTTCTGTCACCACCTTCACCCACAACTGGTAAATCATTTATACTAATCATTTCCAATATTTCAGTTGGAACAACCCATTCTCCCTCCAGTAATAAATCTGACACTTTCATTTCTGGAAATTGCAGAATATAATGATTTTCAGGATACATTTCTAGCAATGTTGTCTCCTTCACCCATTTGTCTTTCCAAGCAGAAATATTGTGACCATCACCCACAATCCATCTAGTATTTCCCCCCATTGCACCTATTAGTCCTTTTAAACCTGGTCATATAGAAGATTTCTTATAATATGTAATCCATTCTCCCTTTTTATTTTTGTATTTTGCTAGAAAGAATTTAGACCATTTATCATCACCAGTTTGAATTCTCCACAGTAGCTTCATTAAAAGAGCTTTATTGATGATCTCAAGTCTTCTCAAACCCAGACCACCTTCACTTATTGGAGAACAAGTCTTATTCCAATTTAGTGTAATCATTTTCCTTGTTGCAGGGTCCCCAGACCATAATTTTTTTTTTATTATCCTTTCACACTCCTTAATTACTCTTTTTGGCCATTTGTAAACTGACATTGAATATATTGGGAAACTACTCAAAACAAACTTCACTAAAATGAGTCTTTCTTGGAAAGAAAGTACCTTCCCAATCCACCCTGCCAACCTTTCTTGCATCATGTCCACCACATTCCACACATTTTGAGTTTTCACACTTCCTTGAACCAACCATACACCCAAGTATTTGTCTGGGAATTCATCTAACTGCACATTACATTCCTCAGATATCTTAACTTTTTTGTTTTGACTAGTTCCACCCATAAAGCATTTACTCTTCTCAAGGTTTAGTTGTTGACCAGAAGCATCTTGATATTTGTTAAGCAGATTCATTAACTTTTTAACATTCCTTTTCTCCCCATTAAAAAAAGGAAAATGTCATCTGCAAAAAAGATGTGAGAAGGTTGAGCTCCTCCTCTATTCACCATAGCCTTCAAACTCCCTTCTTGAATCATTTTTGTAATATTTCTGCTCAGAAGATCTTCAGCAATGATAAAAAGTAAAGGTGACAGTGGGTCACCCTGCCTTAGTCCTCTACCCACTGTAAAGTATCCTTCAGGACCTCCATTGACTAGAACATAAATTCTAGCTGATTATAATAGTACTTGCAGCCAGTGCAAACCTTTATCTGATAGACCAAAGTTGTGTAAGACCTTAAATTAAAATTTCCAGCTAAGTGAATCATAAGCATGTGTTATGTCAAGCTTTAAGCCAAAATTACCACCTCTCCTTTTTGTTTCAAGTTCATTTATCATTTCTGAAGCTAGAGCAACCTGATCTTGAATTGTTCTTCCCTTAATAAAAGCTCCTTGCTTTCTGGTCACCATTTTATTTACAATCTTCTCCAACCTTGAAGCCCAAATTTTGGTAAACACTTTGAAGATGAAATTCATCAGCCCAATAGGTCTGAATTGCTTAGCTTTTTTTGCATTATTCACCTTGAGGAGTAGTTTTAAGAAATTAGCATTTAAACTATTAGGAATGAAACCTTTACTCCAACAAAATTGAACTGCCTTAGAGAATTCCATACCAATTACATCCCAAGAAAATTTATAAAACCATCCTGCAAAGGCATCAGGTCCAGGAGCACTTTCAGGATTCAATTCAAAAACTGCATTTTTAATTTCTTCATCAGTGGGAGTTTCATTAATCATATAATTGTCTTCTCTTGTAATAACATGGGGAATACTTTCAAAGATGCTCTCATCAATATTTACTTCCTGATATTTGAATTTTTCTTCATAATGCTTTACTAGTTCATTTGCTATCTCACTTTGATCAGTGAGCATAACATCAGCATCATTTTCAAGCTATGTTATCATACTGTGTGCTTGTCTTAACTTCATCTGAATATGAAAATACCTTGAGTTAGAAGCACCTTACTTCA
Source organism: Papaver bracteatum (assembly GCA_023529315.1). NCBI lineage: Eukaryota > Viridiplantae > Streptophyta > Magnoliopsida > Ranunculales > Papaveraceae > Papaver > Papaver bracteatum. The sequence continues at coordinate 1,376,812 of JAJJWX010001728.1, forward strand.
ACCAACTAACTCTAGACTTTTGTTGCACTATCTCCCTTTGTTGCTGAAGTAAAATCTCTTGTTTTCCCCTTGTTATAACTAGATCATTTAAAAGATTTAAATCGGAAGGATCATTATCTGAAGCTGCAGTAGCTAATTTGACTTCATCTTCAATATTTTTTAGCTTCTTATTAACATCACCAAATAATGACCAATTCCATTCCTTCAAGTCACTTTTTTAACCTTTTTAATTTACTCATAAAGACAAAGATAGGATTACCTTCAAGATATTTTCCCCAAGAATTAGATACAACATTCATAAAATCAGGATGAGTTTTCCAAGCCTTCAAAGCTCTAAAAGGAGTATTTGTTGGTTTTGGGATATCAGCTGAGCCTCCATATAAAGTATTGTGGTCTGAAATCCCCCTACTCCCCACTTTATATCCCCAGCTAGAGAACTTGTCTAACCATTTATCATTGAATAATGCTCTATCCAAATTACAAACAATTCTCTTTTTACCAGCTCTATTATTAATCCATGAAAATTCCAGACCAGTTTTTGGTGATTGTATAAGACTACAGCTGTGTAAACAATTGTTAAACTCCAACATTGAAATTGGCAAAGGCTTTAGTCCCCTTTTTTTCATCTTCACTAATTATTGTGTTGAAATCCCCCATTACCAACCAAGGTTTATTTGATGTACTAATAGCAACTAAATCTTCCCACAAACTTCTTCTATTTATTGTTAAGGAAGCAGCATGAATACCAGTAATTAAAGAATCACCAACTTCCACTGTAATTGATTATTCAGATAAGCAGATAAGCTTTGGTTTCTGAATGGATGATCTCCACAAAATCCAAATGTTACCTTTATTATCATTACTTGAGTTGTGTATGGATTCATAATGCATTTTAGAGAGCTTCAACTTTTTGCGAACTCTCTGAGAATAGTGCACTTTTGGTTCTGTTAAGAATTACTAAAGAAGGATTAAAAGTTCTTACTAAATTCCTAAGTTTTTCTCTGGACCTGATTCTTCTCAGGCCTCGAGATTCAGTAAAACTACTCTCATTTAGAATGTTGATCTTGAGAAGCATTTCTTCTCAATATCTCTCTTTTACCACCAATAACCCCAAAAATTGCAGACTTGCTTTTTAGTAGTCTTTGTGCTATCTGGTATGAATTTATGCTTACCTTTAGGAGCATTATCACTAGTAACTTTACTACCTATGGGAGGTATAATAGTAGTATTATTCATAGTGGTAGCACTAGCAGCAGCACTTCAAATATTTTCTACAAATAAAGCTGGAAATTCAATGTTGGAAGTACAAATATCTTCATTTAAATCCTGTAGAACTTGAAATCTACCTGAAGTATTAGATATGATATGTGAGGATGCCAACAAATTTACTTAAGGAGTAACTGGGTCACTTGCCTCTGATGTAGGTGGAACCTCAGGTTGACAGATATCAAATCCCACCTGAATTGGCTTCTTTTTTGTTACAACTTTCCACACCTGTTTAGGTTGATTCACAACTTCACCAGCTGAATCTTTATCTTCCCTCTTCATATTTCTGCATTTTACTGTGTTATGTCCAACAATTTTGCAGTGATAACAAAATTTAGGCATATTTGGTATATTAACTGCTTGCTTAAAGGTACCATACTTAGATTTAACACAGATCTTACTAGGAATTTCTTTATCCAAATCCATTTCCACCAGTATATTTGCATAGTAACCTGATTCCTTCTTAAGATTAGTTTCATCAACTTTAATTGGTCTACCTAGAGCTTTTGCAATATTCATCAAGATCTTTTCCTTCCAGTATTCAATGCTTAGTCCTGGAAGTTTCACCCACACATAAGCCATAGATGTTCTTTGTGTCTCAGGGTTAAAATTTGGCTCCCATTTTCTGAGTTTAAGAATTTGTTATTCAACCTCCCAATCACCATTCCATATCAAATTCATATCAAGTTCATTTTCTAGCTTAATAATGAAATACCCTTTTCCAATTGGGATTAGCTGTAATTTACCTGAAGTTGTCCATTGCCTCCTCAAGGATGATTCAGCAATTCCAAACTTGAGCTTAACTAGGTCCAAACACCCGATCAAACTATACTTCCATTCCTCTAAACTTTCATCCATGTCCTCATCCGGAATGAACGAAACAAAATCAGAAGATTTGTGATGAAGTTCTTCAGGTGCTTCATCTGGGTTTGAATGAGATCCAGAAAACCCACCTGACTTATTTTACGACATATTAATTGATTAATGATAACAAAATATAGAATTATTGACACCGATCATCGAAATAGATCGGAAAAAAAACACTTGAGAAACCTGAATTAATGAAGCAATTCGTGAGAAACGAGAAATTTTTGAAGCTGAGTCAAACCGATTTTTCGCCTGAGTTTAACCGATACGGAGATCTCTTCTCTGACCAAACGATTTTAGAAATCTAACTTTCAAATGCTATATAAACATAGTATGCGTACTTGCATATATGTTGATCCAAGACCGGTATAGTATGCATACCCGTATGCGTACTGGCGAGGTCAGGTAAAGTCCGGGAGCCTTAGTATGCGTACCCATATGCGTAATGGCTAACTCAGTTGAAGTCCGTGAACTATTGTGTGTGTACTGAATTCAATTGATATTTTGGATGTGTGATAGTATGCGTACCCATTCGTGTACTGTCGGACGCAGTCCAAGTTCGGCTACTTAAGTATGCGTACCCGTTTGCATACTTGAGTGGGTTAAGTTCTAGATTTGGTTGTGCCATGAACTAATACATTTATATATAATAAGGAATGCAATATTTTGCAAATCGTGGCTATAATGTTCATGAATTGATTCGAGTGAATCAAACCGATTTTGTTTCAATTGTGTTCTTATATACTTCTATGAGAATATAGCAATTGAACAACTCTATAACTAGTTTCATTTGAGTCATTTGAACTAGTTCTGGTTAAGATGAATAAGGTTGATATGAAAGTGTTCATATGTATAACTTCGGTTAACTATTATTGAGCCAACTTAGTGTACACGTTAGGTATAGTTACCCATATTAAAATGAAGGTACATTTCATTTGTGTGTAACAAGATAAGATCATTTAACAGTGGAGAGATATTGCTTTGGTTTCAAGTAAACTTAGCTTGGCTCTTATATCAGGTTTCATCTAACAGTGAATATTGATTGCTTTGTTCTAAAGCTATCAAACCCTGATTTGAAGACTATATAAGAGATAACTCTAGCAACTGGGAAACCTAATCCCCACACCTCATGTGTGATACTAGTTCCGACTAGAGTCGATTCTCCTTTAACCTTAGGTTTATTCCAAAACCCTGTAGGTTAATGACTTAAAGGCTTCATTGGGATTGTGAAGCCAGACCCAACTATTTTCTCTATAGTTGCGTATTCTGATCTTACTTATACTATCATGATTAAGTATTATCTTTTCTAAGATTTTCTTGAGATTTATCTTTAATAGGTAAGATTAAAAGAAGTTACAAACATCTTCGTCTCATCGTTTGTGATTCCATAATATCTTGTTTCGCTTCCATATGATTAAGATTATTGTGAGGTGATTGATAATACTTGGTTGTTCTTCGAGAATATAAGTCAGGTTTATCAATTGGTTCTTGTGCACCTTGATTTATCATAAGACGGAACAAAACTCATAGGTATTTCTGTGGGAGACATATTCATCTATATCAATAGACTTTTCTGTGTGAGAAAGATTGGTTTATCAAGTCTTCGACTTTGGGTCGTAGCAACTCTTAGTTGTGGGTGAGATCAGCTAAGGGAATCAAGTGCGTGGAATCCTACTGGGGTTCAGATACGTAAGGAGTGCAACTGTACCTTAATCACCGTGAGATTATTTAGGTCTCAACTACATTCCAGTATGAAGTTTATTGGTAGTAGGCTAGTGTCTGTAGCGGATTAATACAGTATGGTGTTCAAAGCTGGACTAGGTCCCGAGGTTTTTCTGCATTTGCGGTTTCCTCGTTAACAAAATTTTTGGTGTCTGTGTTATTTCTTTTCCGCATTATATTTTTTTTATATAATAGAAATAGTGTTAAGTTCAATCATTTCTTGAATCCAGACTTTGGGTTGTTGATTGAATTGATTGACACTTGGATATTAGTTAGTGATACCGTCTAAGTTATTTCTCTTATTCAATCGGGCTCGCAAATACCTATTTGTTTGATTGCGGATTGAATTGAGATATAACTCTTTGATATACTTTTCTAAAGATTGAGTCTGACTGTCTAGTTGATTATCTTGAAAGTATATTGGAGTTAGTACATTTAAATTGTCGAACAAAATATTAGGTGTGGTTGTTAGACCCCCGCTTTTTCAATTGGTATCAGAGCAGGCAAACACTTTTAAGACCTCATAAGTATGTGTTTGTAGCGATTTGACTATGGATGATAATATCTCTGACAACGCATCACCAGTTCAGAAACATTCTGACTTGGTCCAAAGTCTTATTTTTTCTGAGAAATCTCTCACGTCTTCTCGGTCCTCTAAATCTGTGTATAACTGGGAAGAACGCCTAGATGAACAATTGGATAAACTTTCTGATGAAAGTGATTCATAAGAGGGACAAGATGTTGATAAGGAAGTCTTACAGTACATCAAGCTTTTCGATCATCTCCTAAAAAAAAAGAAGTCAACATCTTGTTTGGCTGAGTTTTTGACTCATCTCTGTCTAGAAAACAGAAAAATGAAAAACTCTTTAAGGGGTATGATTATGGTTATAGTTTATTGCAATATCTTTTTAAAGATCGCGAGGAAGATGTACGTTTAAAAGATTCCGAATGTGAAACTCTTCGTCGAAATATCTTTGTGTTGAAAGAAAGACTTGCAGATACCGAAGCAAGGTATGACTCTCGACAAACTTGTTTCAGTGACAGAGAGAAAGTTTTTCTCTCCCGAGAGAAGGAATTGAAGACTGACCTTTCGATTTTGCACTTGAGAAGGTTAAATCTACGGAAGAAAATCTGAAAAGATTCAATTCTAGTTCCACAAAATTATCTTCCATCTTTGGGAGCATGTAAAGAACATCGTGATACACGTGGTCCGGGCTATAAAGGTATAAACGCACTAAATCTTTGGTAACATCAATTTTTTTCATGGTAAAAACTTTCTCAAACTGAAAATATCACTTTGGTAGTGAAAGTGTTAAACCTCTTTCAAAGAGAAATGTCCTGGTTTTCAATCTTCAAGTAATTCTCATTTGAGAACAGTTAAGAACATTCCGCTCCATTGTTATTATTGTGGAAAAAAAGGTCACATCGAAAGAAGTTGTCATTTTCGCTTACAGAATGAAAAACTTCGTAACATTCTTGTATGGGTATTTATATAATTAATCAAACCTGATTCTCAGTGTACAGTTAGAAATTCATCTCACAATCAGGAAAATTGATGTTATGGGCCATTTCCTGATTATAAATATAACATAACTTATGCTTACAATCGTAAAAAGAACAATGTTATATGGATGACTGATAATTCTGATAGGTCTGTGAAGAGAAAAAGTTTTCGAAGAAAGAAAAAATCTCCAAACTCTTATCTTTCCCTCAAAGATGATCTTGCTCCCAAAATGGGTGTTCCTAATTATTTTCACATCAATAATCGTGTTTCAGAACTCAAGACCAGTATCAACAGTCTCAAGCGCAAGATCAAGAAGGCGAGAAAAGCAGCAACTTCAGGTAACTCATGTCCTTGTCCTGTTAATTCTTTTGAAAATTCTCATAAAGCCTCTATTTTCTATCAAGAAAGTGAAAAGGAAAATATCAATACCCTTGATGAGCTTCACGCTCAACAAATTACAACTTGACCATTTCCTTACGTGTATCCTCTTTGAGACCATGAGAAGATACACATAACTCTCAAGTAGATATTCCTTTCTTGAAAAATAGTTTGTGTTGTATTATTATTATTTTTCTTTGTGGCTTTGTTTCTCCTCTTTGAGCCTTGCTCCGGATAGTTGTTGTGTTTTTTACGTCTGTTTTTTTTTTTTAATATTTTGTTCTTCCTTAATTACAGTTGATTTCCAACTTTGTGTTGTACTCTTTATGAGCCAAAGTTTCATGTCGTTTGTTCAAAACTTGTTTTTCTCAAAACATGCTTTTAAACCTTTAGCTCCATTGGTTCCCTAGCCTTTGCTTTTTATATCATAACCATGAACTCTGTACACCCGATGATAGGTGTCCAAAACACCTTATTATTTATCTATTGTTTATGCTTTCTATGCTAGTTTTCATGTAAATTATGTATCTTATGTGTGAGTTTGAGTTTATTAGGTACTTGGGAGTCATTATGAGAAAAAGAAAGAAGAAAGCGTTCATTCGGAGCGCAAAGCAGCACGAAGGTCAATTCACATACGAGTTGTACTTGGAGCGGGATAATGCGGAGAAAAGAAGAAAAAATCATCCAAATTACACAAGAAGGGCAAAAAGGTCATTTCACAGGCAATTACTATTGGGAGCCGATCTAATGATAAGGGGATGGAAACTTGGCTAGCCCTTATCAGAACTAATTACCTATTAAAGGCACCCAAACTGGGGTGGCTCCTATTTGGGGTACAAACAGATGTCCCAATTTAAAGCCTTAGTTAGGTCGAGAAGAATTTTCTTTCTCAATCATTTACAGCCGAAATTGTGAAGAGATGGAAAACAACCATTGCTGCTGTCCGAGAAATCGAGTGAATAAATTTGAAAATGAGAGAACTTAAGATCGAGAAGGAGTCCAGGGTTTCTGGTAGTGTGGAAGATCAAGGAGGAGTTAGGTTGATATTTCTGATCGATTAAAGAAGGGTTTGAGAAGCTGATGTTCTCGATTTAGAGAAATTCATGGTGATATGGAAGACAGATGTTTTGGAGAAGGAATTTGGGGATGGAATAGATGTGTTTGTTGAATCTGAGAGTGAGCAGATGATACTTGAAATGTAATGTAAAATTAGGAGTTGGGTTTGGTGATTATAGAGCTGTGGAAGGTACTGAAGACAAGGGTTGATTTCAATTGCTCATGAGGAGAAGAATAACGAGTTTATGAAGTTGGTTAGGGTTTTAATGAATGAATGTGGGTTTTGAATAAATTGTTGAATCTGAATTTGAAGGTGCTGTTGGAGGACTCAGAGATGGCAAATGCAGGAGGTGTGCTGCTACTCAGAGATTGCATTGCAGGTGGTGATGTTTGGAGGAGAAAAGCTGACATTGCAGATGGTGTTGCTACTGATACAGATAATGGGAAGGTGTTGCTCAGAAAATGAGTTTGAAGAATTGGTGGTTGTTTTGAGTACTGGTTGAATCAGTGGCTCGAATTTGAGCTGTCATAGCAAATCTGCAAGGTGTTAGAGATGAGTAGGCAGCGATCTGGTTGGTCGTATGTCGAGCAATCTTTCTTGTGTTATGGATTTGGTGAGCTGAAATGGAGGAATTAGTTATGAACATTATGGGTTTGTGTAAGATTGAAATACATTACGAGAAGGCGACAAAGGATGGCAGCCGTGCAAGTCTTTGGGAGCGAGGCAATTTCTTGGTGATCTGGTGTGCGGCTGAAGCGGCTCAAATGTTTGTTAATGGAAGTGGTAGTTCTTGCTTTAATTGGAGTTGCAGCTGATTTGAATCTGAGAGTTATGAAGACTAAAATGGAGCTGGTCAGATGGAGTTGAAGTGATGTTGTTAAATAGTAGAAGGTGGTCACTGATGGAAGGTGTTCTCAAGTTGCAGCTAAAGTGAAGTTGTGAAGCTGCAATACAACAACAGGTGGAGGTTATGGAATGGGCTAACAAATTGTGATTGTATTCTAGCAGGGAGAAGATGGTGGTATTGAAATGCGGGGTATATAGCCATCTTGGCTGTGCACTGAGCTTGGCTCAACTCCAACCCAGACCAGTCAGACGAGTTAGCTAGCTGACTCGGTTCTGACTCGGTCTAACTCAGTTTTCTTGACTCGGTTGACTAACAGAAGACCGTTAAGTCAACGGTTGACTTTGACGGAGTCATGACGGAATATTCCGTCGAATATACCAGTGACGGTGAATAATTCAGATGACCGGCGACGACTTTCTGGCGCCGGATTTCAGCCAATTTCCGGGCAAAAACCCAGTTTTCCGGCGAGCGTTTTTGGGACAGAATTTCTACATGGGTTTCTCTCTCTCGTGGGCCGGGTGAATTTCCAACTAATGGACTTTGAAGACTTGGACCTAATTTTGGAAGGAAGAAAAGCTATAAAAAGGAAGTTTTCTACACTATTTAGAGAACGTTTTATTCTATTCTTGGAGCTTTTGCAGAGAACTACAACTAGGGTTTGCTTTCTTTTATGTTTTTCATCTTCTTTCTTTGAATATTATGATGATGAACTCCATGAATATGTGTAGCTAAATTCTATTATTGGTTATGGGATAAAAAGTTGATTTCTTCAAGCATGTTATTTGATTCTATGAATTAGTTTTGTCTCAATTTTATCGTTTGTGATTCATTATTTATATTATCATATGATTTGAATGCTAGTTTGGTTGAGTCCGGAATCAATTGGGTTTGTTTTCATCTCTATAGCTATATTAGGGTTTTCAATACGTAAAATTTGTTTATCCCTGATTTTTAGTAGCGTCTTGTGGTTAATACTTGTAGTGATACATCTTTTTAATCGCATATGAATCATAACCTTTGTTAAAACGAATTAGTGCTTTTACACATTTGTTTGCATCGATTAGTCTTATTTCATAGAACTTATTGCTCTTAGGGAGTTAAATCTAATTGTGATTTTACACTTTAGGTTGCTTTTCAAGTAGATTTCACAATAGCATCTTTTAATGTTGTTTGTGATAAAATCAGGAAATATACGGGATACTCTTGCGATCAAGGTATCCTAGGACTTTTGATAATTGAGAGATTAAATACCAATTCTAATCATTGATGAAAAATACATGCTTGTGAATGATATTATCCCTTAACCAATATCTTCTCCTTATTGATTATTCCAACTATTTGATTTGCTTTATTTTATTTTAAATGTACTGTGTTGCTCCGTAAGTTTTCTTATGTTGAGCATGGCCAATTGAATTGATCATTTCCTTTGCGGTTAATTCAATTAAGATTTTTGGATGCAAATCCATGTTTCATGTGATTTGATTATGTCCAAAGAAATCCTTCTTTTCTTGTAAAGGTCGCTCTTGTTGTTCTTTCGTGGAATGACATTTTATATGGGGAGAGTTCTTAATTGAACTTGTGCTTAATTGTTATATATTTTTAGGGAGTGTTTTTGTGGAATATTGTAGGAATTTTCTTGTATCTCTATAAACTCCTTGATGAATACACTAAGTTTCGACTATGTGAAATCATCGAAACAAAGTTGATATGTTCTCTTTTGGTCATGAAGTATTTCTATGAAAATTTCATTAGGATCCCACTAGTTTTCGTACCTTTGCCAATTTATATTGACAAAAGGGAGAGAATTAATGTGTAGTTCACACTACAAATACATATGGTTTACGGATCATTATGTAAGGGGGAGCGGTTTTCATGTGAGATGAAGTATTGACTAAGGGGGAGTGATACATATCACCATAGTATTGTTGTAAAAGTTGTGATACAAATTGGACTTTGATACTGCGTAATAATACTATGACACTGTTGTAGAAATCGGGATAAGCACGGGTCAAGATCCGGGATTTTTCGATCCCTAATTGTTATGGGGGTAAAGCCTATGTGCTCATCCGTATGTGGATGTTTATCGCACAAGTTCATGCAGATGTAACTTCTTATTAGTTTGTTAGTAAGAAAGCAAACTCTCCAAAGAAAAAAGAGGTGTTTTGAAGTCGCCACCTGACTAAGGGGAGTCATGACCCTTTTAACTAGTTTGAATTCTTTCGGAAAACAAATCTAGTTATGACTTACATGTTTATGGTCCACTATCAGAGAGTCTGAGTAAGGAGATTCTAGTACGGGTTGGGAAGGTGTTAGGCACCCATCAACTGCCCAATCATAAGATTGGCATCTGTTAAATGATTAAAGGGAGGAATGTTTATAATTTATTTTACCAAAACATATATATGAAAATTGTGATATCAGAATTTACTGGAAATTGAGAATAGATTTTCATGCATGATCTATTTAGAATAGAGACATAGTTATAAGCTGGGCGAAGCTTTGGCTATGAATTTTAGTGATCAAGAGTCTATGTTAACTCTTAATATTTTGGGCGTCTAGGGGGCTTTGGCCAACTCCTAAATTTATTTAAGAGTCTAGTTCGACTCCAAATTAATCATGATAGTAAAGGATTAAGGGAAATCCTAAACATGATAAATATCATCTAAAGTCTAGATCGACGATAGACTTAAAAACTGAAATTTTGGAGATATTCATGGTGTGATAGCAGGGAATTTATGGTCAATTCTAAACATGAAAGGGTGTTGCCTAATACTTTAGTTTGACTTTAGGCTTACATATTTAGAATTATGGGAAATTCTTGGACTAAATTTATAATTGGTTTAGCACCAAATTTATAATTGGTTTAGCAAGGATTTGAAGACAAATCGATGTATGATATAATTTTGGTGAATACTTTAATTTGACCATAGATCCATAATTTAGATCTAAATTAATTCCACGTTCAAATTCGAAATTTGGATGAAATTTTGAAATTAAATAATTAACCTGCAAATTGGCTCAACAGAAATGGAGGTTAATGTATCAATTATTATTTTTGAAAATGGGTCTAATGTGGGAGGGAATTCCGCTTTATACCTACACTTTGATTTATCCCACTTGGAAATTAATAATTAATCACAATTCTTAACGTAACAATAGTAGTCGCGGTGTTACTACAAGATGGAAAATCATCTCGTTCCCGCATGACTACATAATTTACCAAAGGGATGGTAAAAATTGTTATACCTGAAATATGATATTAAAATTTCAAAGGATTCTTGCAGTGATTTCTTACTACCGATAAGTATGCCAAAAGTAATTAAAGTATCAGCAATTTAATGCTAATCTTTTAAAAACTTAGGGACGATACTTGAACCAATAATTGAAAATTCAACTGTTATTTTAACTAAACCAACGACTAATGTTTTAACTAATTAGTACTTAGATTGATCAATATCTCTTCATTAGGGATATAATTGAACATGATTTGATTAATTAAGTACACACATATATATGTGTTGATAATGAACAATAAACAGAACTATCATTTAAAAAAAAAAACTCTTCCTCCTCACTTCAAGTACCTCACTCTTTCTTATGCTATTACTTATGAATGTGAGAATATTGTCGCTAATGAAGATGATGCTCATATTGTGTGGATGTTCGATCATTCTTTCTTCTTCTCCCCTTGTATTTATAGCCCTTTTAGTTTGGATTTGGTGGGGGAAAACCAAAATGGGAATAAAAGTGTAGATTTTTATATTATTTTTGGATTTGGAATGGAGAATGCACCAAAGAAGTAATGGGTAATTTCTTCTCCTTTTAGGCCAAATGACTCCAAAGTATCTGTAAACTCAAAACTAAACTTAAGAGACACAATTCACAAAGACAATAGCAAAGAAAGCATAAATACTAGATACAAAATTAGGTATTTTAGACACCTATCAAATTTCCCCACACTTGTACTTTGCTAATCCTCGAGCAAATCAAACTAAACAAATTTAAAAGTGTACATACAACTCCCTTTCGTTAGGATACAGTCACACTTAGCACGTATAACAAGTCTTTGAACCTCTAGGTACCCCTAGTGGATGAGTTATAGTCTCGTGAGGGTTTACAAGAGGTATACCCACTGCAAGGTAGTTAATATCGCGTATCGGTATCGTATCGGTCGGGTCATATACAACTATACAAATGATAATATTTGTTTTTACAGGCGATACATCATTTAATATAGAATTTCAAATAATTATAAAACAATAGTAAAAAATAATAAGAATCATATGTGGTTTATTAGAGCTTCTCCAATGGTCATTGTGTGTGTTTCCTATGTGGCAACATAAATAAAACATCCTCAATCCTTTTTTACTTAAAATTAGGGAGAGAAAAAAATCTATCTCCAATAGTATTGCATGTAACATCTTATTTTAATTAGTATAAATTTTATTTTCCATAATTAAGAATTTATTAGAGCTAAAAATAGTTAGTTAATATATTAAAGTCAATTCAATTAAGTAAAAGCTGACTAGAATGGTAGACAATGTCTAAGGCATCATGGTTGAAGAATGATTTTAGAAAAAATGGATGTGTATCCTAGGTGGATTTTGAGATTTATCTCCACACACATGCCATTGGAGAAGCTTTTATCCAACGTTGTGATTGTTGTCCCATTATGCCAGTAATTTTTTTTTGTTATCCTTCATATTTATCTTTTATATTTCTCTGCCTTGCAATCGAAATATGGTTTCCATCTTATATCCTACTATATAGTCATTGATTTTATATTATAAATATATTAGAGTTTTTTATCTTCTCCAATTGACATTATACTTGTCTGTAAAGATTAGATGCATGTTGATGAAAAATTTATTCACGAAACCAATATTATCGGTGTACAAGCAAAACTGATATATCTGTATGTACCGGCCTGCACAACCGATAATATCATTTCGTCTTTGTATCGCCGATATTTTCGATATCGTATAAGTATTTTCCGATATCCGATAAAAACCTGTAATTAAGTACACACACAAGATTTTGTTAACGAGAAAACCGCAAATGCAGAAAAACTCCGGGACCTAGTCCAGTTTTGAATACTCTCATAATTAAGCCGCTACACAAAGTACAATTCCAACTTCGTATAGTTGAGACCAAGTAAACTACCCCCAGTTACATATTTCCTTTAGTATTCATGCGTCTGCGACTTTTCGGTCACGCACGTGAATCCCAAGACATAAAATCAATCTTGAGTTACTTTACCGATGTAAAGTCTTAAGCACTCAACTCTTTTTGATCGTCTTCCGAACAGTAAAGGAACAAAGCTGTTTGGTATCTACTCCAATAATCTTTTATAAGAAGATTCGTTGAGTTATGACAAAGGCTCTTCCGTTTAAAAAATTAAACTCCTTTGTCAGGTAAGATTGATAGGAGCCTAAAATACATCTTTTGAATGTCAATTTCTTATGTTTTTCTTAACTATGTCTCTCGTATTTGTGTTTATTACGCTTGTTTTATATTTTGTAGGTACTATGGAGTCATGTGACGAATTAATTCATTATTTGGCGAGCTCAAGAGTCGATGGACCCGAAGTAGAGCACATAAGTCTACGATGGGCTGGAAATATAGATTACAGGAGCACTGACACCATTGTCTCAAGACAGCCAGTAAAAGAAACTTGCAGTTTACTACTAATAGATGCATTTATGTGTCTAATTTGTCCTCAATGTTCCGTATTGTTAGTACTCGTTTTCGTCCTTATTATGGTGTTTTGTGTGTTTGTAGGTATTTCTTGGAAATAAAGATTGTTGGAAAATTCAGCTCGAAAAGTTGCTCGGAACACCCCCGGAGGACATTTGCTATTCGGACTCCCACTTTGGATAAGGGGTAACCCAATTGCTAAGGGGCAACCCAGAGTTATTCAGCACCCACGGCTTTGGTGAAGGGGCACCTTCTTCATCATTTCAAAAATCAAAATTGGCGGGAAAAAATATGTTCACAGCGTACTCACATCGTACTTCCCTGGATTCATATTTAGACAATATTTGGTCGGATTCCTCGCTTGGTTTGCATATATACCAGCCTGTTATATCAAAACAGGATTGGTAAGTGCTTTGAATTCAACCAGGGGGAAATATTTCACGTAATCTCTACTAAACAGGGCAATCATATTCTCGAGATTCTGTTGAACGATTTGTGAAGATTACGTGTTTGGAGTGTGTAGATATTCCCCTTTCACGAGTTTAATTCAATTAGAGGCAAGTTTTCAGTGTGTTTGGAGTGTGGAGACTGCTACAGACGCACAAGGAGTTAAATAGGGAAATTATTCCGGAGATATTACGTAGAAATAAAGAGAAAATTATCTTGAGTTATGGAGGGGATTTCTGGTGCATGAGAGGCTATTTAAAGTGTTGAGGAATAATAGAAGGAGGACGGAGAGTTTTGGGAGAAGTTTGAGCATCAACTGAAGTGATTGAACGAGTTGCAGAGGAAGAATAGTTTGATGCTGCTGAAGAACCAAACGAAGAACATAAGACGCACTCTGACAGTCGTTCATGCTATATAAGAAACGACAACAAAAGGAGGTCATATAGGAACAGTGACAATGACGTTGTGTTAATATCGTTCTTTGTAACACATATTTTGTAACAATTATAATAGTTACAAAGACCCGGTTTTCACCATTTTCTCCCCAATTCATCTTTGTAAACAATTTTTTGAGCATGAATCAATACTTTGAGAAAGTTTACACTATGATGAGCTAGACCCAACCTCTGGGGCGATGGAGGAAGCCAACTTTCACAAATGTGGTAATTCTATCAATTCTTGATTAGACTATTTGCACTATTATTCAAATGATTAATGATTTTCATTGAATGGTTGTGATTACAATTGATGGGTCATGCTTAGCTTAGATGTTTTGATGTCCCATGCTTTAGGTTTACACCCATTACTTTCGAAATCTACCTTAGGCAATGAACTAGAGTCAATAAAACTTTATAATTTGAGATTTCATTGTTTAGAATTGATATATGAACCATATGAGTGTGGAAATTGGTGGAATCCTAGCCATGGTCTCTCCATATATTTTTTTACAACACTTTTTAATTGAGTTTGCCATTTTTTTTTATAAGAATTAAGTCTAAAAATTCTGCTTTCACAAGTCTCAAGAACCTTCTTACTACAACATCATTGATAAATATCATCAATTTTTGGCGCCGTCGACACAAAGCTTGTCTTTACGCTAGAGTTTTTAGATTTTTATTTGTTTATTTTTTTTATTTTTTTGTTCTTCTTTACGTTTTTTTTTTGTATTTTTACTAGAGAATTTGGAATTTCGAGCGAAAGAAAAATTTGCCAAAGCTTTTGGTGAATACTTAAAGATTTGGAGTTAAAGACAAAGTAAAAGGCGAAGCGAAAGAAGAATATTTTTTTTTTATATAAAAAAGAGAGGGAAAAAAAAAGAGTTTATTTTTTTTAGATTGGATTAGGATTTTTCTATTCTTGTAATTTTCTTTTTCTTTAGCACTTTACTTTACTTTTTTTTGACTTTGGACTTGGACATTTGGACATTCTTTTATTTTTAAACCCTACGGAAGGGTAAAATTAAATATTAAATTGTTTGCAGAGAAGGACGGTGATTACGATATCACCTCAGCCCCTCGGGTTCGTACATGACATAGGAGTCGTGGCCCGAGTCGACTACAAAGGTTCATCCCCCGTCTGGTACGGGAGGTAAGTTTGTCGAAGCACTCGCGAATCCCCTGTCAGTGAGTTATTGTATTCCTTCGTTTTCATATATGCTGAGGAACTGAAAACGGCTGTTTTAAATTCCTAGTAAATGGCAAGGACTGGCCATACAAGATAAGGGTTCGGATTTCATCACCGTTCTCTTCTTGCTCGCCTTAGGAAAACGAAACTTAACGCGAACCTAAGCCTTAAAATTTGGAATAGAACGAGACCGATAGGGTAACGAGCTTAATAGGAAACTCGTTCGAAAAATATTGGTTACTCTTTTGAGCATTCTTTGAAGTTCATGATAGTTTCTGTGAGTTGAATGCGTGACTGCGCCGCCCTGTAATGTGGTGAGGCCTTGGGTATCAAAGCTCCAACAACTTCCCTCGCCTCTATTCAACTTACTTAAACGCGAATTGATTCCAGAGGGGTTTTCTCAGATTGTAACGAATTCCTTTTTGAAAGAATAGAAGTTGGTCTAGAAACAATCTAAGTGGAGCCATCATGCTTTTTGTTTGCTAGAAAATTATAGGTTTGTTTTGGTGGAGTCAGCCTGCTTTGTGTTTGCTTAGAACCTCCTTTCTTTTTAGGATTTTTTTTCTTCTAGTGTATGCCCGAGGTCATTAGAGAACAGGCTTGGAAGAGAAACACTCTAGGTCATTTGATTAGTGACAAACCTAGTAGTCCTTCTTGTGAAGACGGGGAGCTCGAAGACTCTTCTTTTGAGAGCCCCGTTTTTTTGGAAACTTCAGCTTTGAGAATCTATCTCTTTGTGAGGAAAGTACCCCTAGTACTTCAGCTGTGCCAAAAATGGCAACTTTGAAAGATTACATGTTCCCAACTAGGACCAACCGAGCGTTGTGCATTAAATTACCAGTCAATACGGCTAATTTCGAGATAAAACCTAGTATTCTTCAGATGATCCCTATATTCTTAGGAAAAGATGATGAGAACCCTTATTTTCATATTAGGGACTTTGAGGAAATTTGTGGGACAGTTAGAATAAAAGACCTTACTGATGAAGTTTTGAAACTTAAAATGTTCCCATTTTCCTTGAAAGATAAAGCCAAGACCTGGCTGAACAACCTACCATCTGAATCCATAGAAACATGGCATGAAATTATTGTTGCTTTCTATTTGAAATGGTACCCTAAGCATAAAACTGCAGTTGTTAGGCAGAAAATTAGTTCCAGTATGCAACAAGAGGGAGAATCTCTTTATAGGTTTTTAGAGAGATTCACTGATCTCCTATCCGAATGTCCTCACCATGGGTTTCATAAAATGAAACTAGTAGAGATTATTTATGATGGTTTAGACTATTCAACCAAAGCCATGGTCGAGTCTATGTGCGCTGGTGAGTTCACTAGTAAAAATGCTGATGATGCTTTTAAGTTCTTAGGAGTTATCGCTGAAAAATCCCAACAGTGGGAGCCTTGTGTTGAACCTCCTAAAAGACTTTTGGCCAATAGAAGTAGCACCAATGTGGTAGATACAAGCTTTGGGTCAGATGCTAAGTTTGCTGCTTTGTCTAGAAGGTTAGAAGCTTTGGAGATGGGTCAGTCTAAAAATAGGTCCCTTGAACCTAATGATAGAATTAGAACCTCTCAAGTCTCTAGTTATGGAATAGAACCCAATAGCTCATTTTGGGAAGGTCAGGTTAGTGAAGAGCAAGCCCATGCTCTCTATAACAATGCTAGGTTTGATAACCGTCAGAAGTTTGACCCATACTCATAGACCTACAATCCTTGTTGGAGAAACCATCCTAATTTTTCTTGGTCTAAGGGCCAGAATCAATGTCAGTCTAGTAATTCTCAGCCTCCCCCAGGTTTTGATTATGCTAAGAACTCTTCAGGTCAAGCCCAGTTCCCGAACCCTTCTAAGAATAGAATGACTAGCTTAGAGGAATCTCTTAGTATATTAAAAAAGAGCCAGGATATGCTATCCCAAAGCCAGGAAATGTTGATAAAGATCCAGGTTAATTTTCAAGAGGAAACCAAGCAGAATTTTAAGAATAATTCCCAGTCTCTTGCTAAATTAGAACTTCAAGTCGGCCAAATAGCTAAGTTTATCAGTGAGAGAGAAGAAGGAAGCTTCCCTAGTCATACTGAACCTAATACCAAAGGAGAGAAATCGTACAATCATGTGAATTCTATAATAACCCTTAGGAGCGGTAAAATGGTAGACAATAAGGTAGTCATGCCTAGTGGACATACTGTAGTTCCACCTTCTACTTCACCAGAGGAACCCATAGTTGAGGAAACTGAAACAATTCCTGAGGAGTCCCAAGAAATTCCTGATAGGACTACCTTTGTGCCTAGAGCCCCATATCCAAAGTTGTTAGCCCCAACTAAGAAGGAGTCGATTTTCAACGAGATAATGGAAACATTTAAACAGGTGAATATCAACATTCCATTATTAGAAGCAATTAGGCAAATGCCTGCTTATGCCAAGTTCCTGAAAGATCTTTGTACACGAAAGCGTAAGATTAATGTCCATAAGAAAGCCTTTTTAGCTGGTCAAGTAAGTTCAATTTTTCTGAACCAAACACCCCCTAAGTATAAGGACCCTGGATGCCCCACCATATCTTGTGCAATTGGTAAGCACATGGTCGATAAGGCATTACTTGACTTAGGAGCTAGTGTTAACTTACTCCCGTATCATGTGTACACCCATCTAGGTCTTGGTAAGTTGAAACCGACCAAAATGTTACTTCAATTAGCTGATAGGTCTGTCAAAGTGCCTCGTGGTGTCATAGAAGATGTTCTTATTGAGGTTGATAGGTTCATATACCCAGTGGATTTTGTTGTTCTAGATACCCAGCATGTTCAGGATCCAAGTGTTCAAATCCCGGTGATTTTAGGTCGCCCATTCTTAGCCATATCTAATGTTGTCATCAATTGTAGAACCGGATTTATGAACATATCTTTTGGTAACATGAATACTGAGCTAAATGTATTTAATGTTATTAAGTCTTCTGAGATGGATGATTTAGAAGTGGTGAACATGATTATCACTCTAGTTCCTGATCATTTAGCCTGCACTATGTTTGATAATCCATTATTTGATGAACCTTTCAGTGATTCGGAGGAGGTAACCATGACGAACACCTTAGATGATGAGACTTCATTGGAGATTTTCTTTGATAATCCAATATATGATGATGTTGTTCGTTTAGATGACCAGGCTCCTAAAGAAGCTAGTTTTTGTGCTGACTTTATGGACCCTAGAATCCATCCCATAGATTTTGGTCCATTTGAGGATATTGTTCACCCTAAGTTTGGGGGTAATGATGACTCTAGTGATCGTAATGTATCCCTAATTAAAGTCCCTAACTTGGGACTCGAGCTTTGTGTGTCTAAGATACTACTTGAGTTTCTTCAAACTTTGCTACCCGATCCTCCAGATGTTGTCCATGAAGAAACCCAGACCTTAGAGACATGTCATTCGGTTGAACCTGTTGTCCTAGAAACTTATATAGAGCCCAAAGAGACACCCCAGATAAATCTAGTTTCCTTAATAAAATCCCTAGATCAAGCTATGCTCCGTCTGCTCATTTTTCTAATCCAAGATGGTAGTCTTTCATTTGTGTCTGCTCTATTTGGTTCCGAGGACCCACAACTATTTCAGCTATTGGTATATGACTTTGGAAGGTGACAATCCTTTTTGAGGTATTTGATGTCTACCTAAAGACTTTAAATTTAGCATTTTCTGGGAGGCACCCACGCTCATGCATACAGTAATATCCTTCCTTATTTCTTTTCCCTCAAGTGGTAACAGTTTCTCCTTGTTCATGTTTTTACTTTTATCTTTAGAACATTGAGGACAATGTTAGATTTAAGTTTGGGGGTAAGGGAGAAACTTCTAGCGTCACTTGGTATCCGGTTATCTAAGTTTACATACTGTTTCTCACCGAAAAGATAGAAATTGGAATGCTAGGGATAACAACCTATTGAGACATTAGAGAAAAAGACATTGAGATCCTTGAAATTCAGGAGAGAATTTGTTCCTTTTAGAGGGTAACCGTGATGGACCTAACCATCCATGATAGAAAGGCAAGTAGGTCAGGAAATGCCAGAAAGACAAAGCAACCTCACAATGTAGCATTAGTTACTGGATTGCGACACTCTCTCAGTAGAATCTTATCGGAGCGACATCAAAATCTATGAAGAAAGTGGAAGACATTTAAGGTTTAGAAGCAACAATAGAAAATCAGAATTCAAAATCAAGGGTTACAAGAAGATATAAGAGCAAGAAAAATTAAACGATATAAGTTGTTGAAGTTCATGATAATAAGACATTACAAGTTGCGAAAATCCAACTGTTAAATTCCTTCTGTGATGGCCATGTAAAATTTTGTCTTGTTATTACTCATCAAAAAAAAAAAATGAAAAAATATAAAGTTTAAATTTTAAATTTTGTTCAATAAGGCCATAGGGAAATAGAAATCTATAAGGAAGTTTCAAGTGAGGAATCAAATCGAAGAGTTAATTGTCAAGGTTCTACGAGGTTCAAGAATTTATCATCAACAGTTGAAGCCGAAGAAGATGTTGTTTCTACTGAGCACTATGAGAGAGTCGAAAAAAGATACATTTAGTTGCTTTGTTAGTCCGCTTTCAATCTGGCACAAGATATTTCTAGCACTGGTTTAACTCATCACACGTAATTAGTCCAGCTGTGTAGCAGATGTCCCTCTCATCTTTTTCTCTCTCCTAATCTTATCCAACTGTAAATCAGTGGACGCATCTTACAATGTTTATCTAGTTGTGTAGCGGATATCTCTTTATCTAGCAGTGTTGCGGATGTGTCTCCCCTTTTCTTCAGTCAGCTTTAGAGCTGTCACCTTTAATTTCTCTGGCATTCTAGTCACTTGGAGATAGGTTGAGAATTTGTATGTCCTCGTAGCTCTTTGGATACTTGTGACCAATTAGAAGTACAGATTTTGTGGGTACACCTCTGGTAAACCCTCCGGAGACAACACTCCGCCACTAGGGCCACCTAGTGGTTTAACGGCTTATTGCACGTGCTAAGTGTAGTCATTTTATTTTCTAGATTAGATTTGCTCGGGACTAGCAAATAATAAGTTTGGGGGTATTTGATAGACGCATTTATGTGTCTAATTTGTCCTCAATGTTCCGTATTGTTAGTACTCGTTTTCGTCCTTATTATGGTGTTTTGTGTGTTTGTAGGTATTTCTTGGAAATAAATATTGTTGGAAAATTCGGCTCGAAAAGTTGCTCAGAACACCCCCGGATGACATTTGTTATTCGGACTCCCACTTTGGATAAGGGGTACCCAATTGCTAAGAGGAAACCCAGATTTATTCAGCACCCACGGCTTTGGTTAAGGGCACCTTCTTCATCATTTCAAAAATCAAAATTTGCGGGAAAAAATTTGTTCACATCGTACTTCCCTGGATTCATATTTAGACAATATTTGGTCGGATTCCTCGCTTGGTTTGCATATATACCAGCCTGTTATATCAAAACAGGATTGGTAAGTGCTTTGAATTCAACCAGAGGGAAAGATTTCACGTAATCTCTACTAAACATGGCAATCATATTCTCGAGATTCTGTTGAACGATTTGTGAAGATTACGTGTTTGGAGTGTGTAGATATTCCCCTTTCACGAGTTTAATTCAATTAGAGGCAAGTTTTCAGTGTGGAGACTGCTACAGACGCGTGAGGAGTTAAATAGGGAAATTATTCCGGAGATATTACGTTGAAATAAAGAGAAAATTATCTCGAGTTATGGAGGGGATTTCTGGTGCATGAGAGGCTATTTAAAGTGTTGAGGAATAATAGAAGGAGGACGGATAGTTTTGGGAGAAGTTTGAGCATCAACTGAAGTGATTGAACGAGTTGCAGAGGAAGAATAGTTTGATGCTGCTGAAGAACCAAACGAAGGACATAAGACGCACTCTGAAAGTCGTTCATGCTATGTAAGAAACGACAACAAAAAGAGGGTCGTATAGGAACAGTGGTAGTGACGCTGTGTTAATATCGTTCTTTGTAACACATATTTTTGTAACAATTATAATATTTACAAAGACCTGGTTTTCACCATTTTCTCCCCAATTCATCTTTGTAAACAATTTTTGGAGCATGAATCAATACTTTGAGAAAGTTTACACTATGATGAGCTAGACCCAACCTCTGGGGCGACGGAGGAAGCCAACTTTCACAAATGTGGTAATTCTATCAATTCTTGTTTAGACTATTTGCACTATTATTCAAATGATTAATGATTTTCATTGAATGGTTGTGATTAAAATTGATGGGTCATGCTTAGCTTAGATGTTTTGATGTCCCATGCTTTAGTTTTACACCCATTACTTTCGAAATCTACCTTAGGCAATGAACTAGAGTCAATAAAACTTTATAATTTGAGATTTCATTGTTTAGAATTGATATACGAACCATATGAGTGTGGAAATTGGTGGAATCCTAGCCCTGGTCTCTCCATATATATTTTTTTACAACACTTTTTAATTGAGTTTGCCATTTTTATTTATAAGAATTAAGTCTAAAAATTCTGCTTTCACAAGTCTCAAGAACCTTCTTACTACAACATCATTGATAAATATCATCAACTACGGAATCATCTAATTCTGCTAAGGGACACCATAATAATCCTATAAACCTGAACCATGCCAGGACTAGGAGAAACAAATTTCTTTTCTCCATTTCTTCCTCTCGACCAAGATAGCTGCACTAAGTACCCAACGATGGTGAGTCATGTGGATCCCGTGGTTGTTTGTCGAAGGCTAGTTAGGGTCTAGTTGAGAAGAACAGGGAGAGTTTGTTGGTTCGGGAGATCTCAAATTTGCAAATGCTGACAAAAACTTAAGTTGAAGCCAAGAGAAGTTGCTGCCATTATTTCTTTGTGTTGAATGAATACTGAATTGTTTTAGAGTCTTGAATGAATGTTTAGATCTCTGGGTTTGTCTCAATTATAGGGAAGGAATATTTGCGGCTTTCAATATGTGCAATCATTGCATAGCCATCATCAGTCTGCACAACACACAGAAGATGTTTGATAAAATTCCTGAAAGATCGTTTCTTCACAAATCAGAGATTCATCCGATACTAGTTTACTGCCCCAAGTCTGCCATGGAGTGGCGAGTTTTTGCACAGGTTTATAAGAGGATTAATAAGCCAACAGGAATAAGGTATACGTGGCTCTGACCTGGATTCATATTGCAAGCAGAGTGGCTCGAGTTTGCATGGTAATTGTATCTCAAGACTGCGAACTGAATTGGTTCGATTTGTGGACTGAGTTCGATGGGTTTGATAGATATCAGAAGCCAGGTGAAAGACTTAATGAAGCCATGGTTCCCGTGGGAGATTTCCAAGAACAAGGAAGTTAGGTATGTTTTGTGCCTGAAATGCAGTCAGATAGAAGTCATTGCTGGTTTGATTTTGGAGAAATTACAATGGGTGCTGGCAGATATATCGAAGATAGGATATGAATGAATATGAATTGAGAAAATGGAAGTATACAAACTAATCTGGAGTGGTTATCTATCCATGGATGGTGGGTCTAGTTTCGCAGTTAAGGAAGGGGTTTTGTGGTCGTTCAAGAGCAGTACATGAGAGTTTCTAGACGGGAGTTGTGATTAGATTTAGAAGCTATGAAGACTATGGGACTTTGGGTGCATAGTGTAATGATGATTTGGATAGAATTTGTATGGATTTGGGTCCATCTCTTACCGACAAGTCAGCCAGGAAAGGAGATTTGAATGTGTTGTAGAGTTGTAGGTGGTACTGATAATTATAGGTGCGAGACAATAGGAAGAGTTGCTGCGGCTGAAGCAACTGTAGGAATAGGTGGAAGTGCCGGTTCCATTGAGTTGCAGAAGTGCAGGGAAGGCTGATCTGTAAGTGTTATGATTGAATTGAGACTTGAGGCTACTGCAGGCAAGAAAAATTGAACACATGGAGAATGATAAAATCAGAAGGTGATGGCTTGAGTTGAGATGGTGATGGGAATGAATGGGGTTTTCACGGATTCAGTTCCGATGTTGAGAAACAAACTAATTCAGGGAACTTAAAGTACAAGGAAATCAGTCAAGCTGGTGTTTAGTATTGAAGTGGAGATGGACTTGAAGGAATTTGTTGTGACTGAATGCATTGAGAAGGTAATAGTACAAAGAGCATGTGATGTTACAGGCAGAATATGGAGGCTCCAATGGTATGTGTTGTTGCTGTTGGCTTTGCATGAGTTGCAAGATAGTGCTGCAGTGGAGGTCCTGGTGGTTGTTGTTCAACAAGGAAAGTGTGCTGAGCTGCAATAAGTTAGTTAATGTAATGGCTAGCTTGATGTTGCTGTTGAGTTGCGGGGAAACAATGGGTTGGCTGAGTTATATCAGATGGTGTTGTTGTTCTTGAGCTGAGATGGTTTGCTAGATTGGTTGAAGCAGCAGATGAGAAACTGATGATGATGATGTGTCAATGGTTGTGATGCTCAATTGGAATGATGGCATAAAGATGTAATACTGGTGGTATGTGAATTAGATGGCTGGCAGTTGGAGGAAATAAGTTGAAGATATGTTTTCAGTTATCTGGAACTGACAAGAAATAGTGGACTTGGACCTGTTTTTGATGGGCTTGACTTACGGGCTACAAAGAGCTGGTTTTTGGCAGATGGTCGTGACCTAAACAAAGAATGGGTGGAGAAAGAAAGAGAGATATAAAAGGGAATGGTTTCTCATATATCTTATCTTCTACTTTTGTTCGAGGGTTTAGAAACATGATAGGCTTTCTCTTTCTCCTTGTTATGAACTCCATGAGCATGAGTACTTAATTTTATTATTGGTTATGGATTAGTTGGATTTTACAAAGCATGTTTCTTGTTCAATAAATTAGTTTTGTTTCAATTTTATCGATTATGATTCACTAGAAATATCGCCATGTATGATTGAATGTTTGTTTTGTCAAGTTGCAAATTGGTAGAACTCACATATATATCTATTGCTAGATTAGGGTTATTATACGCAAAAGTGATAATTCTTGATTTCAAGTATCATAAATATGATTATAGTTTGTAGTGATATATTCTAATGATCATATGTGAACCATAACCTTTGTTAAATCGGATTAGTGCGTTTTCCACGTTCGATTACTTTGATTGGCCTGATTTCATAGAACTTAATGCATTTAGGGAATTAAACTTGATTAGTGCTTTTACACGTTAGGTTGTTCTCTTAGATAGAATTCACACTCGTATCTTTTAATGTGTTTATTGATGTTAAGAGGAAATTAGCGGGATATTCTTGCGATCAAGGTATCCTAGGGCTTTTGATAAAAGTTGAGATTAAATATCAATTCTAGTTATTAAGAAAAGAACATGTTAGTGAATGAAAGCGAGATCCTTAACCAATATATTTACATCTTTGATTTGCGTGATTTATTTCTTTGTTTTGTTTTGCTTTTATTTTATTTTAGTATATTAAAAATCAGAAAAATCCCCCCTTTGTTTATATAAGAAATCCAAACAAAAGCCAACCTAGTCCTCTCTGTGGGAACGATTCTTTCTTGCCCTTGCTATATTTATATTTTGAGTAGTAAGAAAGTGTAATTATTTTTGATGCATATGACAGCGATCAAAGATCAATCCAAATCATAAGCTGGATGAAGATTCACAACTATCTGATTTGGATATTGAAGAATATTATTGTTAGAGCACTACTCGGTCAGACTCGCAAGCGTTGTTATCTCAAGCTTGTGTGTCAAGTTTAGTGATCAAAACTATAAGTCTTGATTTCTAGTCTACTTATAGCTATGTCTCAGACTATGATAGATTGTGTAGTTGAGCTTTATACTTCACGACGTTCATCAATTAAAGACGAAGAATTACTAAGGAGAGTTGTGGAACTTCATCAACAAAAGGTATGTGGAGACTGAAACTCATCTATCACTCGGAAAGTCTATTTCTACTCTATCTCCTATATTGAGACAAAAGTCGTATAGATATATAGTATTCGATTATACATATATTTCGAGCTGAGTTTAACTCGCATACATATTTCTCGAAATATGTGTTAGTAAGCTTTTGCTTTAACCAAATTCATCTTATACTCTTGACGAAAGTCAAAAGATGATCATATGAAAATAGCCTTGTAACATCTCATTTGATGTAGACTTGGAATGTTTCGTATTGATTATGTCAATCACTTGGAAATAGCTTTGATGCTAATAGTTTGTGAAAACAACTATTGTCATCCTCTAAGAATGTTTCAATGATTAAAATAGAGTTTAGTACACTTAACCATAATTGGATTATAAACATAGTATGCTTTTCTTTTTTGCTTAACAATAAAATTCATTAATGATAAAGGATGTTCAAAAAGGGTACAACTCAAAGAAATGAAGAAATAGAAAAAATGAAAATACTACAAAAGAAGCCTATTATGGAGCTTTTAACAAAATCTAAAGTAATTTTTTTTCTGGGATTTCCAGACAGCCCAAGAACTCTGGTTTGGAAAAATAGATTCTTCTTTCACCCCTACCAAGCTCTGCACCCTTTTTTGCCATATTGTCTGCAGAGAAGTTAACTTATCTGTAGCTATGATGCAGACTCCAAGAAGACACTGGAGCACAAATTCTTTCCCACCTTGTTGTTGCAAACCAAGGGATTCTATTTGTTTGAAAAGCATTGATGACAACTTGAGAATCTGTGTTGATAACCAACTCTTTAAATCCCTTCTGAACTGCCCACTCCCCTGCCACTATAACAACAAGTACCTCTGCATAATAATTGGTACATATCCCCAAACCTCCTGAGATTGCAACCACACAACCACCTGTGTGGTATCTGCCCACTATCCCATACCCAGCATTACCAGGATTTCCTATGGAGTCCCCATCACAGCATAGTAAGATTTTACACTGGCTTGGTAGTTTAAAATACACTTGCTTAGCTATCAGATTCTCCACCCTTCTGGTTTTTTAGACCCAAGCTTTTGAGAACTTGCAGATCATATTGGTTATTCCACATATTTGCTCTCATTCTTAAGTCACAATCATTTATGACTTTCAAGATTCTCTTCTTAGAAATATTTACATCACCTTTACCACCCCTATAAGTGCAGTTATTTCTCAAGAACCACAGTTCTTTCATAGCTACACAGGCACATAACAACCAAACTTCTTTCATAGCTGGACTTTTGCCTTTTGCCATCTGGAAGATCTCTTCAAAAGATGTTGGGATCTTGAAATTAAATATACCAGCAAGCCAGCTCCAAATGATATGACTATAATTACAATACCAAAGGATATGGTCTCTTGTTTCCTCCCTTACTCTGCATAGAATACATCTTGATGCCATCTGAAACTGTCTCTTCTTCATATTGTCATCAATAACACAGATGTTTCTACCCAATTTCCAAATGTTACTAGAAATGCTAGGATGAATAGAACTATGCCATACCTTTTTTTGCCCAATGAAGAGTTGGAAATTTCTGCCTCAAGACCTCTACAGCTGAAGCAAATGTAAAATGTCCTGTGATAGTACCAGTCCATACTTTTCTGTCACCACCTTCACCCACAACTAGTAAATCATTTATACTAATCATTTCCAATATTTCAGTTGGAACAACCCATTCCCCCTCCAGTAATAAATCTGACACTTTCATTTCTGGAAATTGCAGAATATAATGATTTTCAGGATACATTTCTAGCAATGTTGTCTCCTTCACCCATTTATCTTTCCAAGCAGAAATATTGTGACCATCACCCACAATCCATCTAGTATTTTCCCCCATTGCACCTATTAGTCCTTTTAAACCTGGTCATATAGAAGATTTCTTATAATATGTAATCCATTCTCCCTTTTTATTTTTGTATTTTGCTAGAAAGAATTTAGACCATTTATCATCACCAGTTTGAATTCTCCACAGTAGCTTCATTAAAAGAGCTTTATTGATGATCTCAAGTCTTCTCAAACCCAGACCACCTTCACTTATTGGAGAACAAGTCTTATTCCAATTTAGTGTAATCATTTTCCTTGTTGCAGGGTCCCCAGACCATAATTTTTTTTTTATTATCCTTTCACACTCCTTATTATCATTTCTGAAGCTAGAGCAACCTGATATTGAATTGTTCTTCCCTTAATAAAAGCTCCTTGCTGTCTGGTCACCATTTTATTTACAATCTTCTCCAACCTTGAAGCCCAAATTTTGGTAAACACTTTGAAGATGAAATTCATCAGCCCAATAGGTCCGAATTGCTTAGCTTTTTTTGCATTCTTCACCTTGGGGAGTAGTTTTAAGAAATTAGCATTTAAACCATTAGGAATGAAACCTTTACTCCAACAAAATTGAAATGCCTTAGAGAATTCCATACCAATTACATCCCAAGAAAATTTATAAAACCATCCTGCAAAGGCATCAGGTCCAGGAGCACTTTCAGGATTCAATTCAAAAACTGCATTTTTAATTTCTTCATCAGTGGGAGTTTCATTAATCATATAATTGTCCTCTCTTGTAATAACATGGGGAATACTTTCAAAGATGCTCTCATCAATATTTAATTCCTGATATTTGAATTTTTCTTCATAATGCTTTACTAGTTCATTTGCTATCTCACTTTGATCAGTGAGAATAACATCAGCATCATACTATGTGCTTGTCTTAACTTCATCTGAATATGAAAATACCTTGAGTTAGAAGCACCTTACTTCAACCAACTAACTCTAGACTTTTGTTGCACTAACTCCCTTTGTTGATGAAGTAAAATCTCTTGTTTGCCCCTTGCTGTAACTAGATCATTTAAAAGATTTAAATCGGAAGGATCATTATCTGAAGCTGCAGTAGCTAATTTGACTTCATCTTCAATATTTTTCAGCTTCTTATTAACATCACCAAATAATGACCAATTCCATTCCTTCAAGTCACTTTTTTAACCTTTTAAATTTACTCATAAAGACAAAGATAGGATTACCTTCAAGATATTTTCCCCAAGAATTAGATACAACATTCATAAAATCGGGATGAGTTTTTCAAGCCTTCAAAGCTCTAAAAGGAGTATTTGTTGGTTTTGGGATATCATCTGAGCCTCCATATAAAGTATTGTGGTCTGAAATCCCCCTACTCCCCACTTTATATCCCCAGCTAGAGAACTTGTCTAACCATTTATCATTGAATAATGCTCTATCCAAATTACAAACAATTTTTATTTTTACCAGCTCTATTATTAATCCATGAAAATTCCAGACCAGTTTTTGGTGATTGTATAAGACTACAGCTGTGTAAACAATTGTTAAACTCCAACATTGAAATTGGCAAAGGCTTTAGTCCCCCATTTTTTTCATCTTCACTAATTATTGTGTTGAAATCCCCCATTACCAACCAAGGTTTATTTGATGTACTAATAGCAACTAAATCTTCCCACAAACTTCTTCTATTTATTGTTAAGGAAGCAGCATGAATACCAGTAATTAAAGAATCACCAACTTCCACTGTAATTGATTATTCAGATAAGCAGATAAGCTTTGGTTTCTGAATGGATGAGCTCCACAAAATCCAAATGTTACCTTTATTATCATTACTTGAGTTGTGTATGGATTCATAATGCATTTGAGAGAGCTTCAACTTTTTGCAGAACTCTACAGAATAGTGCACTTTTGGTTCTGCAAGAATTACTAAAGAAGGATTAAAAGTTCTTACTAAATTCCTAAGTTTTTCTCTGGACCTGATTCTTCTCAGGCCTCTGAGATTCCAGAAAACTACTCTCATTTAGAATGTTGATACTGAGAAGCATTTCTTCTCAATATCTCTCTTTTACCACCAATAACCCCAAAAATTGCAGCTTGCTTTTTAGTAGTCACTGTGCTATCTGGTATGGATTTATGCTTACCTTTAGGAGCATTATCACTAGTAACTTTACTACCTATGGGAGGTATAATAGTAGTATTATTCATAGTGGTAGCACTAGCAGCAGCACTTCAAATATTTTCTACAAATAAAGCTGGAAATTCAATGTTGGAAGTACAAATATCTTCATTTAAATCCTGTAGAATTTGAAATCTACCTGAAGTATTAGATATGATATGTGAGGATGCCAACAAATTTACTGAAGGAGTAACTGGGTCACTTGCCTCTGATGTAGGTGGAACCTCAGGTTGACAGATATCAAATCCCACCTGAATTGGCTTCTTTTTTGTTACAACTTTCCACACCTGTTTAGGTTGATTCACAACTTCACCAGCTGAATCTTTATCTTCCCTCTTCCTATTTCTGCATTTTACTGTGTTATGTCCAACAATTTTGCAGTGATAACAAAATTTAGGCATATTTGGTATATTAACTGCTTGCTCAAAGGTACCATACTTAGATTTAACACAGATCTTACTAGAAATTTCTTTAGCCAAATCCATTTCCACCAGTATATTAGCATAGTAACCTGATTCCTTCTTAAGATTAGTTTCATCAACTTTAATTGGTCTACCTAGAGCTTTTGCAATATTCATCAAGATCTTTTCCTTCCAGTATTCAATGCTTAGTCCTAGAAGTTGCACCCACACATAAGCCATAGATGTTCTTTGTGTCTCAGGGTTAAAATTTGGCTCCCATTTTCTGAGTTTAAGAATTTGTGATTCAACCTCCCAATCACCATTCCATATCAAATTCATATCAAGTTCATTTTCTAGCTTAATAATGAAATACCCTTTTCCAATTGGGATTAGCTGTAATTTACCTGAAGTTGTCCATTGCCTCCTCAAGGATGATTCAGCAATTCCAAACTTGAGCTTAACTAGGTCCAAACACCCGATCAAACTATACTTCCATTCCTCTAAACTTTCATCCATGTCCTCATCCGGAATGAACGAAACAAAATCAGAATATTTGTGATGAAGTTCTTCAGGTGCTTCATCTGGGTTTGAATGAGATCCAGAAAACCCACCTGACTTATTTTCCGACATATTTATTGATTAATGATAACAAAATATAGAATTATTGACACCGATCATCGAAATAGATCGGAAAAAAAACACTTGAGAAACCTGAATCAATGAAGCAATTCGTGAGAAACGAGAAATTTTTGAAGATGAGTCAAACCGATTTTTCGCCTGAGTTTAACCGATTCGCAGAGCTCTTCTCTGACCAAACGATTTTAGAACTCTAACTTTCAAATGCTATATAAACATAGTATGCGTACTTTCATATATGTTGATCCAGGACCGGTATAGTATGATTACCCGTATGCGTACTGGCGAGGTCAGGTAAAGTCCGAGAGCCTTAGTATGCGTACCCATATGCGTAATGGCTAACTCAGTTGAAGTCCGTGAACTATTGTGTGTGTACTGAATTCAATTGATATTTTGGATGTGTGATAGTATGCGTACCCATTCGCGTACTGTCGGACGCAGTCCAAGTTCGGCTACTTAAGTATGCGTACCCGTTTGCATACTTGAGTGGGTTAAGTTCTAGAATTGGTTGTGCCATGAACTAATACATTTATATATAATAAGGAATGCAATATTTTGCAAATCGTGGCTATAATGTTCATGAATTGATTCAAGTGAATCAAACAGATTTTGTTTCAATTGTGTTCTTGTATACTTCTATGAGAATATAGCAATTGAACAACTCTATAACTAGTTTCATTTGAGTCATTTGAACTAGTTCTGGTTAAGATGAATAAGGTTGATATGAAAGTGTTCATATGTATAACTTCGGTTAACTATTATTGAGCCAACTTAGTGTACACGTTAGGTATAGTTACCCATATTAAAATGAAGGTACATTTCATTTGTGTGTAACAAGCTAAGATCATTTAACAGTGGAGAGATATTGCTTTGGTTTCAAGCAAACTTAGCTTGGCTCTTATATCAGGTTTCATCTAACAGTGAATATTGATTGCTTTGTTCTAAAGCTATCAAACCATGATTTGAAGACTATATAAGAGACAACTCTAGCAACTATGAAACCTAATCCCCACACCTCATGTGTGATACTAGTTCCGACTAGAGTCGATTCTCCTTTAACCTTAGGTTTATTCCAAAACCCTGTAGGTTAACGACTTAAAGGCTTCATTGGGATTGTGAAGCCAGACCCAATTATTTTCTCTATAGTTGCGTATTCTGATCTTACTTATACTATCATGATTAAGTATTATCTTTTCTAAGATTTGCTTGAGATTTATCTTTAATAGGTAATATTAAAAGAAGTTACAAACATCTTCGTCTCATCGTTTGTGATTCCATAATATCTTGTTTCGCTTCCATATGATTAAGATTATTCTGAGGTGATTGATAATACTTGGAATTTCTTCGGGAATATAAGTCCGGTTTATCATAAGACGGAACAAAACTCATAGGTATTTCTATGGGAGACAGATTCATCTATATCAATAGACTTTTCTGTGTGAGACAGATTGGTTTATCAAGTCTTCAACTTTGGGTCGTAGCAACTCTTAGTTGTGGGTGAGATCATCTAAGGTAATCAAGTGCGTGGAATCCTGCTGGGGTTCAGATACGTAAGGAGTGCAACTGTACCTTAATCACTGTGAGATTAGTTAGGTCTCAACTACATTCCAGTATGAAGTTTATTGGTAGTAGGCTAGTGTCTGTAGCGGATTAATACAGTATGGTGTTCAAAGCTGGACTAGGTCCCGAGGTTTTTCTGCATTTGCGGTTTCCTCGTTAACAAAAATTTTGGTGTCTATGTTATTTCTTTTCCGCATTATATTTTTTTTTATATAATAGAAATAGTGTTAAGTTCAATCATTTCTTGAATCCATACTTTGGGTTGTTGATTGAATTGATTGACACTTGGATATTAGTTAGTGATACCGTCTAAGTTATTTCTCTTATTCAATCGGGCTCGCAAATACCTATTTGTTTGATTGCGGATTGAATTGAGATATAACTCTTTGATATACTTTTCTAAAGATTGAGTCTGACTGTCTAGTTGATTATCTTGAAAGTATATTGGAGTTAGTACATTTAAATTGTCGAACAAAATATTATGTGTGGTTGTTAGACCCCCGCTTTTTCAATTGGTATCAGATTAGGCAAACAAGTTTAAGACCTCATAAGTCTGTGTTTGTAGCGATTTGACTATGGATTATAATATCTCTGACAACGCATCACCAGTTCAGAAACATTCTGACTTGGTCCAAAGTCTTATTTTTCCTGAGAAAAATCTCACGTCTTCTCGGTCCTCTAAATCTGTGTATAACTGGGAAGAACGCCTAGATGAACAATTGGATAAACTTTCTGATGAAAGTGATTCATAAGAGGGACAAGATGTTGATAAGGAAGTCTTACAGTACATCAAGCTTTTCGATCATCTCCTAAAAAAAATAAGTCAACATCTTGTTTGGCTGAGTTTTTGACTCATCTCTGTCTAGAAAACAGAAAAATGAAAAACTCTTTAAGGGGTATGATTATGGTTATAGTTTATTGCAATCTCTTTTTAAAGATCGCGAGGAAGATGTACGTTTAAAAGATTCAGAATGTGAAACTCTTCGTCGAAATATCTTTGTGTTGAAAGAAAGACTTGCAGATACCAAAGCAAGGTATGACTCTCGACAAACTTGTTTCAGTGACAGAGAGAAAGTTTTTCTCTCCCGAGAGAAGGAATTGAAGACTGACCTTTCTGCTGCACTTGAGAAGGTTAAATCTCTGGAAGAAAATCTAAAAAGATTCAATTCTAGTTCCACAAAATTATCTTCCATGCTGGGAGCATGTAAAGAACATCGTGATACACGTGGTCTGGGCTATAAAGGTATAAACGCACTAAGTACTGGTAACATCAATTTTTTTCATGGTAAAAACTTTCTCAAACTGAAAATATCACTGGTAGTGAAAGTGTTAAACCTCTTTCAACAGCAAATGTCACTGGTTTTCAATCTTCAAGTAATTCTCATTTGAGAACAGTTAAGAACATTCCGCTCCATTGTTATTATTGTGGAAAAAAAGGTCACATCGAAAGAAGTTGTCATTTTCGCTTACAGAATGAAAAACTTCGTAACATTCTTGTATGGGTATTTATATAATTAATCAAACCTGATTCTCAGTGTACAGTTATAAATTCATCTCACAATCAGGAAAAGTGATGTTATGGGCCATTTCCTGATTATAAATATAACATAACTTATGCTTACAATCGTAAAAAGAACAATGTTATATGGATGACTGATAATTCTGATAGGTCTGTGAAGAGAAAAAGTTTTCGAAGAAAGAAAAAATCTCCAAACTCTTATCTTTCCCTCAAAGATGATCTTTCTCCCAAAATGGGTGTTCCTAATTATTTTCACATCAATAATCGTGTTTCAGAACTCAAGACCAGTATCAACAGTCTCAAGCGCAAGATCAAGAAGGCGAGAAAAGCAGCAACTTCAGGTAACTCATGTCCTTGTCCTGTTAATTCTTTTGAAAATTCTCATAAAGCCTCTATTTTCTATCAAGAAAGTGAAAAGGAAAATATCAATACCCTTGATGAGCTTCACGCTCAACAAATTACAACTTGACTATTTCCTTACGTGTATCCTCTTTGAGACCATGAGAAGATACACATAACTCTCAAGTAGATATTCCTTTCTTGACAAATAGTTTGTGTTGTATTATTATTATTTTTCTTTATGGCTTTGTTTCTCCTCTTTGAGCCTTGCTCCGGATAGTTGTTGTGTTTTTTCCGTTTGTTTTTTTTTTTTTAAATATTTTGTTCTTCCTTAATTACAGTTGATTTCCAACTTTGTGTTGTACTCTTTATGAGCCAAAGTTTCATGTCGTTTGTTCAAAACTTGTTTTTCTCAAAACATGCTTTTAAACCTTTAGCTCCATTGGTTCCATGGCCTTTGCTTTTTATATCATAACCATGAACTCTGTACACCCGATGATAGGTGTCCAAAACACCTTATTATTTATCTATTGTTTATGCTTTCTATGCTAGTTTTCATGTAAATTATGTATCTTATGTGTGAGTTTGAGTTTATTAGGTACTTGGGAGTCATTATGAGCAAAAGAAAGAAGAAAACGTTCATTCGGAGCGAAAAGGAGCACGAAGGTCAATTCACATACGAGTTGTACTTGGAGCGGGATAATGCGGAGAAAAGAAGAAAAAATCATCCAAATTACACAAGAAGGGCAAAAAGGTCATTTCACAGGCAATTACTATTGGGAGCCGAGCTAATGATAAGGGGCTGGAAACTTGGCTAGCCCTTATCAGAACTAATTACCTATTAAAGGCACCCAAACTGGGGTGGCTCCTATTTGGGGTACAAACAGATGTCCCAATTCAAAGCCCTAGTTAGGTCGAGAAGAATTTTCTTTCTCAATCATTTACAGCCGAAATTGTGAAGAGATGGAAAACAACCATTCTTCTTGTCAGAAATCGAGTGAAGAAATTTGAAAATGAGAGAACTTAAGATCGAGAAGGAGTCCAGGGTTTCTGGTAGTGTGGAAGATCAAGGAGGAGTTAGGTTGATATTTCTGATCGATTAAAGAAGTGTTTGAGAAGCTGATGTTCTCGATTTAGATAAATTCATGGTGATATGGAAGACAAATGTTTTGGAGAAGGAATTTGGGGATGAAACAAATGTGTTTGTTGAATCTGAGAGTGAGCAGATGATACTTGAAATGTAATGTAAAATTAGGAGTTGGGTTTGGTGATTATAGAGCTGTGGAAGGTACTGAAGACAAGGGTTGATTTCAATTGCTCATAAGGAGAAGAATAATGAGTTTATGAAGTTGGTTAGGGTTTTAATGAATGAATGGGGGTTTTGACTAAATTGTTGAATCTGAATTTGAAGGTGCTGTTGGAGGACTCAGAGATGGAAAATGCAGGAGGTGTGGTGCTGCTCAGAGATTGCATTGCAGGTGGTGATGTTTGGAGGAGAAAAGCTGACATTGCAGATGGTGTTGCTACTGATACAAATAATGGGAGGGTGTTCCTCAGAAAATGATTTTGAAGAATTGGTGGTTGTTTTGATTACTGGTTGAATCAGTGGCTCTAATTTGAGCTGTCACAGCAAATCTGCAAGGTGTTAGAGATGAGTAGGCACTGATGCAGTTGGTCGTACGTCAGAGCAATGCTGCTGTGTTATGGATTTAGTGAGTTGAAATGGAGGAATTGGTTATGAACATTATGGGTTTGTGTAAGATTGAAATACATTACAGAGAAGGCAGCAAAGGATGGCAGCTGCAAGTGCTGGAGCTGAGGCAATTTCTTGGTGATCTGGTGTGCAGCTGAACTGGCTCAAATACTGAGCTGTTAATGGAAGTGGTAGTTGCTGCCAGAATTGGAGTTGCAGCTGATTTGAAGCTGAGAGTTATGAAGACTGAAATGGAGCTGGTCAGATGGAGTTGAAGTGATGTTGTTAAAGAGTAGAAGGTGGTCACTGATGGAAGATGTTCTCAAGTTGCAGCTAAAGTGAAGTTGTGAAGCTGCAATACAACAACAGGTGGAGGTTATGGAATGGGCTAACAAATTGTGATTGTATTCTAGCAAGGAGAAGATGGTGGTATTGAAATGCAGGGTATATAGCCATCTTGGCTGTGCAACTGAGCTTGGCTCAACTCCAACCCAGACCGGTCAGTAGAGTTAGCTAGGCGACTCGGTTCGACTTCGGTCTAATTCAGTTTTCTTGACTCGGTTGACTAACAGAAGACCGTTAAGTCAACGGTTGACTTTGACGGAGTCATGACGGAATATTCCGTCGAATATACCAGTGACGGTGAATAATTCAGATGACCGGCGACGACTTTCTGGCGCCGGATTTCGGCCAATTTCCGGCCAAAAACCCAGTTTTCCGGCGAGCGTTTTTGGGACAAAATTTCTACATGGGTTTCTCTATCTCGTGGTCCGGGTGAATTTCCAACTAATGGACTTTGAAGACTTGGACCTAATTTTGGAAGGAAGAAAAGCTATAAAAAGGAAGTTTTCTACACTATTTAGAGAACGTTTTATTCTATTCTTGGAGCTTTTGCAGAGAACTACAACTAGGGTTTGCTTTCTTTTATGTTTTTCATCTTCTTTCTTTGAATATTATGATGATGAACTCCATGAATATGTGTAGCTAAATTCTATTATTGGTTATGGGATAAAAAGTTGATTTCTTCAAGCATGTTATTTGATTCTATGAATTAGTTTTGTCTCAATTTTATCGTTTGTGATTCATTATTTATATTATCATATGATTTGAATGCTAGTTTGGTTGAGTCCGGAATCAATTGGGTTTGTTTTCATCTCTATAGCTATATTAGGGTTTTCAATACGTAAAAGTTGTTTATCCCTAATTTTTAGTAGCATCTTGTGGTTAATACTTGTAGTGATACATCTTTTTAATCGCATATGAATCATAACCTTTGTTAAAACGAATTAGTGCTTTTACACATTTGTTTGCATCGATTAGAATTATTTCATAGAACTTATTGCTCTTAGGGAGTTAAATCTAATTGTGCTTTTACACTTTAGGTTGCTTTTCAAGTAGATTTCACAATAGCATCTTTTAATGTTGTTTGTGATAAAATCAGGAAATAAACGGGATACTCTTGCGATCAAGGTATCCTAGGACTTTTGATAATCGAGAGATTAAATACCAATTCTAATCATTGATGAAAAATACATGCTTGTGAATGATACTATCCCTTAACCAATATCTTCTCCTTATTGATTATTCCAACTATTTGATTTGATTTGCTTTATTTTATTTTATTTACTTTGATAAAAACAAAAACACACCTTGGGTTATTTGGTTACTTGGCTACTTAAGAATCTGAAAATTGCATAACAACAATCGCCTCTCTGTGGATATGAACTCTTTCTTATCGAATACTATATTCATAATTAGTAAAGTGAGGAAGTGAATTATTTTTGACGCATACGACACGCATCACCCGACCCGTTACCAAACACTTTAAGTAACCCTAGGGTTCCCTTGTGAAAATTACAAGTATATATCAAGGATCCCTTTTGATATATACTCGTTCAGTAATGTCAAGACTTTCCTTGGAATTATGGTCTACACAATGGAAGGATGTAAAAAAGGAAGACAAATTTGATGATGCCAATGTTTTTCAACTTCACGAAGAACCCATCTCCATAATTTGCATTCAAGCAATTGATCATGAAAAAGATCTTCCAGTCCATATGTCTCTTCAATTGGTTGGATATCTTCTTCGAGATTTTGAGGTCGTATGTGAACAACTTGAAATTGCATCAAGGAAGCTTGCTTTTCTAAAAATCAAACTTAAGAGAGCATCTAATGAACTCACCCTTGTCCGTTCTCTGGTTGCTGGACGTGTTTAAGTTTTTCTTAGAGTTGTTTGGTTTTCTTTAGTTTTGTCTAGAAAACTTCTTATGAGAATTTATTCTTGTGTTTTAAGAAGGATAACTAGGGGTTGGAATAGAAATTATTGTGATTACACATAGCTATTGCCAACGTTTTTCATCTTGCAATGTTTTTAGATTTATTTATTTAAATTCTAAAGTTTGTTTGGAAGATGTTTTTGCAGTATTAGTCTTTATGTTTTTATATATTGCAACTTGTTATGGGATATGTGTGTTTGCGTCCGTGAACTATGATTGTCCCGTATATGCTCAAAAGTTAAGTCTATTACATGTCATTATGCAAATAATGATAAAAGATAGAATGAACTTTTGACAACAAAAGTTAAGCATATTATGTCATTATGCAAATAATTGATGGAAGATAGGATGAACTTTTGTTTACAAAGATTAAGTCTATTACATATCTCTAGGCAAATAATGATAAAAGATAGAATGAATCTTTGATTATTCCGCAGTATTGGTCTTTCCCTGATCCACATCTTTGTGAATGTACTGTGTTGCTTCGTAAGTTTTCTTATGTTGAGCATGGCCAATTGAATTGATCATTTCCTTTGCGGTTAATTCAATTAAGATTTTTGGATGCAAATCCATGTTTCATGTGATTTGATTATGTCCAAAGAAATCCTTCTTTTCTTGTAAAGGTCGCTCTTGTTGTTCTTTCGGGGAATGACATTTTATATGGGGAGAGTTCTTAATTGAACTTGTGCTTAATTGTTATATATTTTTAGGGAGTGTGTTTGTGGAATATTGTAGGAATTTTCTTGTATCTTTATAAACTCCTTGATGAATACACTAAGTTTCGACTATGTGAAATCATCGAAACAAAGTTGATATGTTCTCTTTTGGTCATGAAGTATTTCTATGAAAATTTCATTAGGATCCCACTAGTTTTCGTACCTTTGCCAATTTATATTGACAAAAAGGGAGAGAATTAATGTGTAGTTCACACTACAAATACATATGGTTTACGGATCATTATGTAAGGGGGAGCGGTTTTCATGTGAGATGAAGTATTGACTAAGGGGGAGTGATACATATCACCATAGTATTGTTGTCAAAGTTGTGATACAAATTGGACTTTGATACTATGTAATAATACTATGACACTGTTGTAGAAATCGGGATAAGCACGGGTCAAGATCCGGGCTTTTTCGATCCCTAATTGTTATGGGGGTAAAGCCTATGTGCTCATCCGTATGTGGATGTTTATCGCACAAGTTCGTGCAGATGTAACTTCTTATTAGTTTTTTAGTAAGAAAGCAAACTCTGCAAAGAAAAAAGAGGTGTTTTGAAGTCGCCACCTGACTAAGGGGAGTCATGACCCTTTTAACTAGTTTGAATTCTTTCGGAAAACAAATCTAGTTATGACTTACATGTTTATGGTCCACTATCAGAGAGTCTGAGTAAGGAGATTCTAGTACGGGTTGGGAAGGTGTTAGGCACCCATCAACTGCCCAATCATAAGATTGGCATCTGTTAAATGATTAAAGGGCGGAATGTTTATAATTTATTTTACCAAAACATATATATGAAAATTGTGATATCAGAATTTACTGGAAATTGAGAATAGATTTTCATGCATGATCTATTTAGAATAGAGACATAGTTATAAGCTGGGCGAAGCTTTGGCTATGAATTTTAGTGATCAAGAGTCTATGTTAACTCTTAATATTTTGGGCGTCTAGGGGGCTTTGGCCAACTCCTAAATTTATTTAAGAGTCTAGTTCGACTCCAAATTAATCATGATAGTAAAGGATTAATGGAAATCCTAAACATGATAAATATCATCTAAAGTCTAGATCGACGATAGACTTAAAAACTGAAATTTTTGGAGATATTCATGGTGTGATAGCAGGGAATTTATGGTCAATTCTAAACATGAAAGGGTGTTTCCTAATACTTTAGTTTGACTTTAGGCTTACATATTTAGAATTATGGGAAATTCTTGGACTAAATTTATAATTGGTTTAGCACCAAATTTAATCCGGTGATGTACAAGGATTTGAAGACAAATCGATGTATGATATAATTTTGGTGAATACTTTAATTTGACCATTGATCCATAATTTAGATCTAAATTAATTCCACGTTCAAATTCGAAATTTGGATGAAATTTTGAAATTAAATAATTAACCCGCAAATTGGCTCAACAGAAATGGAGGTTAATGTATCAATTATTATTTTTGAAAATGGGTCTAATGTGGGAGGGAATTCCGCTTTATACCTACACTTTGATTTATCCCACTTGGAAATTAATAATTAATCACAATTCTTAACGTAACAATAGTAGTCGCGGTGTTACTACAAGATGGAAAATCATCTCGTTCCCGCATGACTACATAATTTACCAAAGGGATGGTAAAAATTGTTATACCTGAAATATGATATTAAAATTTGAAAGGATTCTTGCAGTGATTTCTTACTCCCGGTAAGTATGCCAAAAGTA
Organism: Papaver bracteatum; assembly: GCA_023529315.1. NCBI lineage: Eukaryota > Viridiplantae > Streptophyta > Magnoliopsida > Ranunculales > Papaveraceae > Papaver > Papaver bracteatum. The sequence continues at coordinate 1,416,925 of JAJJWX010001728.1, forward strand.
ATTAAAGTATCAGCAATTTAATGCTAATCTTTTAAAAACTTAGGGACGATACTTGAACCAATAATTGAAAATTCAACTGTTATTTTAACTAAACCAACGACTAATGTTTTAACTAATCAGTACTTAGATTGATCAATATCTCTTCATTAGAGATATAATTGAACATGATTTGATTAATTAAGTACACACATATATAGGTGTTGATAATGAACAATAAACGGAACTATCATTTAAAAAAAAAAAAAAAAAACTATTCCTCCTCACTTCAAGTACCTCACTCTTTCTTATGCTATTACTTATGAATGTGAGAATATTGTCGCTAATGAAGATGATGCTCATATTGTGTGGATGTTCGATCATTCTTTCTTCTTCTCCCCTTGTATTTATAGCCCTTTTAGTTTGGATTTGGTGGGGGAAAACCAAAATGGGAATAAAAGTGTAGATTTTTATATTATTTTTGGATTTGGAATGGAGAATGCACCAAAGAAGTAATGGGTAATTTCTTCTCCTTTTAGTCCAAATGACTCCAAAGTATCTGTAAACTCAAAACTAAACTTAAGAGACACAATTCACAAAGACAATAGCAAAGAAAGCATAAATACTAGATACAAAATTAGGTATTTTAGACACCTATCAAATTCCCCCACACTTGTACTTTGCTAATCCTCGATCAAATCAAACTAAACAAATTTAAAAGTGTACATACAACTCCCTTTCGTTAGGATACGGTCACACTTAGCACGTATAACAAGTCTTTGAACCTCTAGGTACCCCTAGTGGATGAGTTATAGTCTCGTGAGGGTTTACAAGAGGTATACCCACTGCAAGGTAGTTAATATCGCGTATCGATATCGTATCGGTCGGGTCATATACACCTATACAAATGATAATATTTGTTTTTACAGGCGATACATCATTTAATATAGAATTTCAAATAATTATAAAACAATAGTAAAAAATAATAAGAATCATATGTGGTTTATTAGATCTTCTCCAATGGTCATTGTGTGTGTTTCCTATGTGGCAACATAAATAAAACATCCTCAATCCTTTTTTACTTAAAATTAGGGAGATAAAAAAAATCCATCTCCAATAGTATTGCATGTAACATCTTATTTTAATTAGTATAAATTTTATTTTCCATAATTAAGAATTTATTAGAGCTAAAAATAGTTAGTTAATATATTAAAGTCAATTCAATTAAGTAAAAGTTGACTAGAATGGTAGACAATGTCTAAGGCATCAGGGTTGAAGAATGATTTTAGAAAAAATGGATGTGTATCCTAGGTGGATTTTGAGATTTATCTCCACACACATGCCATTGGAGAAGGTTTTAGCCAACGTTGTGATTGTTGTCCCATTATGCCAGTAATTTTTTTTTGTTATCCTTCATATTTATCTTTTATATTTCTCTTCCTTGCAATCGAAATATGGTTTCCATCTTATATCCTACTATATAGTCATTGATTTTATATTATAAATATATTAGAGTTTTTTATCTTCTCCAATTGACATTATACTTGTCTGTAAAGATTAGATGCATGTTGATGAAAAATTTATTCACGAAACCAATATTATCGGTGTACAAGCAAAACTGATATATCTGTCTGTACCGGCCTGTACAACCAATAATATCATTTCGTCTTTGTATCGTGATATTTTCGATATCGTATAAGTATTTTCCGATATCCGATAAAAACCTGTAATATCGTCTTGTACAACCGATATTGACTACCTTGACCCACATAACCTAAATTTTCAACTTACAAATTTTCCGAAATGATGGAATCCAACTTGCTAAGAAGATATAAAGATTCTGCACACTAGTCATAAGAAGTTAAACATATCAAAGAATACAATCTCATGCTCAAAAGTTGAGAGATAAATAACAATCCCTTATCGAAAAAATTCAGGTTCGAGAGTGGTCGAAAGTTTCGACTCTGCCTCAACAGAAAGGGTTTTACGAAATTGATCTCAATAATAAACAACGTTTTTATGGGTCACACATGTGTCCAGGTAGGAATGAAGAGAGAAATCTTGCGACACGTTGAATGTTAGGAAGGAAAAAACCATCTGAATCGTTCTGAAAACCCACATCTTTTATAATTTTGGAAACCCATTTTTTCCTGAAGATTTCTAAGAAATAAAATCAACCACTTAACGACAAAAGGGGGGATAATTAATGTGTAGTTCACACTACAAATACATATGGTTTTCAAATCATTATGTAAGGGGGAGTGGTTTTCATGTGAGATGAAGTATTGACTAAGGGGGAGTGATACATATCACCATAGTATTGATGTCAAAGTTATGATACAATTGAACTTTGATGTTGTGTAATAATACTATGACATTGTGTAACAATGATTGGGAGCTTTCGTTTTCTCATTGTTTTGGCTACGGATCTTCAACAACGGTGATGCTGCATTGAATATCTTTGGAATTATTGGAGTACTTGGAAGTGACGAATATTTCGAGTAATGTTGAATAACCAAGGAGATCATGCATGTGGAAGAGAAGATGCAAAGTTTATTTATTTTTTATTCCATATGTATTGATAGTTTTGTCACTAAAATTGACAAAGGGGGAGATTTTTAGAGCATTGCTCGGTCGAACTCGCAAGCGTTGCTATCTCAAGCTTGTTGTCAAGTTTAGTTTCCAAAACTATAAGTCTTGATTTCTAGTCTACTTATAGCTAAGTCTCGGACTAGGATAGAAAGTGTAGTTGAGCTCTAGATTCCACGACGTTCATCATGCAAAGACGAAGAACTACTCAAGGAACTGGTGGATCTTCATCGACAAAAAGGTATGTGGAGACTTGAACTTATCTATCACTCAAAAGTCTATCTACTCTATCTCCTATCTTCAGACAAAAGTCGTATTGCTATATAGACTTTAATTATATACATTTGCTATTTCGAGCCGAGTTTATCTCGCTTATCTATTTCTCGAAATATGTGTTGGTAAGCTTTTGCTTTGGCCAAGTTCATCTTTACAAGTGGAGAAAGTCATGTTGAATATTTCAATATCTTGAAAATTGCTTTAATGAAAAATGGTGTGTGAATAACCTCTATTTAACGTCCTCTAAGAATGTTTCAGTGATAGAAATAAAGAGTTTAGAACATGTAACCATCTTTGGATATAAGCATATAATGTGTTCGCACATTAGTGAATAATTCCAAAACCGAGAACCAAATGTATGCATACTTGTGTACTAAATGGTTGATGGAGACTGGGTAAGTATGCGTACCCGTACGCATACTAGCGGAAGTTCACGTCCGTGAATTTCTGCTGAGTTTGGAAATCAAAACCATCTCAATCCGGTTACCTAAGTATGCGTACCTGTATGCATACTGGCGAAAAGTTCACGTCCGTGAATTTCAGCTGAGTTTGAAAACCAAAACAAACTCAAATCTGGTTACTTAAGTACGCATACCCGTACGCATATTTAAGTGTGTTACTTTCTAAAATTGGTTTGTTCATGAACTAAAACATTTATATATTAAGGAATGCAATTTGCAAACCGTGGCTATAATGTTCATGAATTGATTCGAGTGAATCAAAACCAATTTTGCTTCGATTGTGTCTTGTATACTTCTATAAGATCTAAGTAATTGAAGAACTCTCGAACTAGTTCATTTGAGTCATTTGGACTAGTTATGGTGAAGATGATTAAGGTTGATATGAACCAACTAAGGATACACGTTTAGGTACGGATACTCAAACCTAAATGACGTATATTTTATTTTTGTATAACAAGCTAAGTTCGATCTAACGGTAGAAAGATATTAGCTTGAATCTAATCAGGTTTTCATCTAAGGGAGAATATTCAATGCTTCTTACCAACGTAACTTAGATTGCAAACCTGATTTGGAGACTATATAAAGGAGAACTCTAGCAACTGGGAAACCTAATCCCCACAACTCATGTGTGATACTAGTTGTATAAGCTAGAGTCGATTCTCCTTTAACCTTAGGTTTCCACCGAGACCCTGTAGGTTAATGACTTAAAGACTTCATTGGGATTGTGAAACCAGACCCAACTATTTTATCTGTAGTTGTGTGATCTGATCTTGCTGTTTATATCGTGATTGAGTGCAATCATAAGATTGGCTTGAAATTAATTTCTCTGATAGGAAAGATAGAAAAGTAGTCACAAACATCTTCGTTTCATCGTTTGTGATTCCGCAATATCTTGTTTTCGCTAGTCTATTAAGATTATTGTGAGGTGATTGATGCTTCTAGGCTGTTCTTTGGGAATATAAGTCTGGGTTATCGATTGGTTCCTATTCACCTTAATTTATCAAAATACAGAACAAAACTTGTAGTTATTTCTGTGGGAGACAGATTTATCTATTCTTGTAGACTTTTCAGTGTGAGACAAATTTGTTTATTAAAGTCTTCGACTTTGGGTCGTAGCAACTCTTAGTTGTGGGTGAGATTAGCTAATGGAATCAAGTGCGTAGTATCCTACTAGGATCAGAGACGTAAGGAGCGCAACTGTAACTTGGATTAGTGTGATATTGATTGGGGTTCAACTACAGTCCAGACCGAAGTTAGTTTTTAGTAGTCCTATGTCTGTAGCGGATTAATACAATGTGTGTTCAATCTGGACTAGGTCCCGAGGTTTTTCTGCATTTGCGGTTTCCTCGTTAACAAAACTTCTGGTGTTTGTGTTATTTCTTTTCCGTATTATATTTTATTATATAATTGAAATATCACAGGATGTGCATTTGCATCGATCAATTGGTAAATCCAACCTTTGGTTGTTGATTGAAATTGATTGATCCTTGAACATTGGTCTTAGGTACTGTTCAAGTTTATTTCTCTTGTATTCAATCTGACTCACATATTTCTATTTGTTTGAGTTGGGATTGAATCGAGAAATTGAGATATAACTCTTTGATATACTTTCTATTAAGATTGAGTCTGACTGTCTAGTTGATTCTCTTAAAAGTATATTGGAGTTAGTCCATACACACTGCTAAGTGAAATATTGGGTGAGGTTGTTAGACCCCCGCTTTTTCAAAAAGAATACCCTAATGGGCTTCCTACACGAACGTCTAGTTAAGTATATCCAAGGGATAAGTTTGTGAGATCTATAAACTTCACTATTTATGATGACGGAGGTAGTTTGAAAAACAAGAAATTACCAAATCCGAAAATAATAAAGATATGCGATAAATATTTATTTTCGATTTTGTTAATGTTCCAACCTCATACACCAAAATATATTTTTGATGACAATTAATATTATATAGTTGTCGATGGTGGATTTTGGTTCAGGGCTAAAGTTGTTAAACCAATATTTTGTACAACCGTCCTGCAGAGGATAAGGCTATTTGATAAGTGATGAATACTTCTTCGCTTTATTGATTCACCTAGAATAGAGCATGTAGCAACAATCCCCAAATATTCTGTGAATCTCAGCATTACTAATTAATGCATAAAACGCCTTGTATTTCCTGTGTTGTTCCCAGCAGAACTCTTATTTTTAGTGCGGCATGATGACTGATTATTACTCTCAGCAGGATAGCATGAATATCCAAGTACCAACAATGAGGCATGCACGAAATGCATGTACAGGCTACACCATTCTCTAACAAATAGAATCATCTCTCGGTGTGTTATACTAGCCCGATTGAGCATATATCTCTCGGTATGCTATACCAGCCCGATTGAGCATCCGGACTGTCCATAGCAGTCTCAGAAACAATCACGGCCACGCAAGTTGGACGCATGATTTAACCAGCCTAGACGAACCCTAGCAGGATCAGGCTATCACCACAATGACCACCAGCGGGCCCGTTTATGCCCTGATCGGTCAAACATATATCACATCTCCCAAAATCCACCAAACACCATCCTAAAGAAGGATGGTCGTGAACCAGCTTGAAGGAAACATGAACGGGCAAAGACTGCTAGCAGCGGTCTTAAAATCAGCCACGACCGTCCAACTTCGCCGGCGCGATCGGACGACGTGGATCATCCTATAGCTGGTCGGACAAGCTTGTCCTGCACACTGGCGGGCCCCTTTCATACTTACCTGACCGACCTTCTCACGAGCAAAGCCTTAGAGCAACAAACGTTTACTCAAAACAAGGATGGCGTGATTCTTTAAAGGGTTATGTGTCGCAGTTTGATCACAACCATCCAACTTCAGCGGCTTGTTTGGATGGCTAAGATCAAACCTATGGCCATGGAACAGGTACCAACATGTTCAACGCCTGCTCAATGTGGGCCCTACACGATCGGCCTCCCTAAGGTAGAAGCATAACATGCAAAACTGATCGGGCGAAGTTGCATAGGCGTGAACTATACGAAACCCTAATTAGAGTTTTTGCGACATGTTACATGTGCTACAAATCGATCACGAACGTCCATCTTCGCAAGCTTAGATGGAGGGTGTAGATGTAGACTTAAAAGGTCCCGAGCATGTCAACATGATCACCATGGGACCATCTACACGCATGACTGATCGACCAAGGCCAACCATGTCCAAATGCCTTGAAACGCGCGCCTAAAATAGGCATGTCACGCGGTTTCCAATTCCTTTGCGGCATTGGATTTCTATCGCAAATCGATCTCGACCACTCAACTTCGCCGGACGAGTTGAGTGGCCCAGATTACACTTTCACGACACAATGGGGTATGGGCGCCTGCACCATCATGATGTCTACACGCATGCACGGTCGGCCCTGCCAAAACCATATCCCAAGCTTGAATTCGACCATGCTGAAGAGTGATGCTTGCGCACCTCTTCATAAACCCTAACGGTCGCAGATGAGTGTCTCAAAGATCATCTCGTCCGTTCAACTTTAGCTGCTTGGTTATACAACCCTAGTCAGGAGATAATTGGTAAATGAGGCATCATGATGATTACCATCCGCCACTTTACCACACCATGTGGTCGGCCAAGGGAGGGCTTGCTAGCTCAGCCTCCAAACCATCACATGAAGTAGGTAGGACATGATGCTCAACAACGATGCTTCATACATGTTGAATACATTCGATGCATTACCTGCGTAGAATACACACGATACTTCACAAGTATCGGCTTTCTAAATAACTTAGTTATTTAACCTAGCATCACATGCTACCTTCTGTGGGTCCCACTATCCACACACTCGAGACATCAATCATGTCACAAACTTGGGGATACATACTAGGGTATTCGTCTGGCGGTTTATAGCGTGCAACGCGCCATCACAAGAATATGTCAGGAAGACATGGACGGTTAGTCATGATGGGAGAAGTGGGCAAGACTGATCGTGTGACGCTAACACACAACTCCACTACTCCATCACTCCACTTCCCATGAGAGATGTGAATAAGGCTCAAATGACTTGTATAAATAGGTTCTCATCCCTATTACCAATACAGAACACAACACATAAACCAAGTGTTAATACGAAACATATTCAAACACCCAGAGCCTGCTTGGATTAATTGTAAGACTGCTTACCTTTCTATTACAAGTCATAAACAAGCCTACACCTTCACAATCTAAACACCTTCTTCGCTTCCCTCCCTAAGATCAACCCATCTCCTTCACTTTGTGACCGAAACAAGTCTGGAACGACCATTTCTTAGTTTAGGCCAGAATTGTATAGATTGATCTCTCGAATCAAAATCACTCCCGTGCAGTGCATTTGTTTAGGGTTTAGATTCACTTCTCATCCACACACCCCAAATTACCTAAACCAGCAGAAGTAGTTTTTACCCATAAAAAATAACATACAACATATACTTTACTAATATAGTTACAATAGATATGCTTTTTCACTGGGATGTGAATAGCATATAAATTCCAACATCCAAAACATATTTAGAATATTTCAGTTCGGGATCTAAGCTTGAGTTTCAAGGAAAATATTTGAACATTAAGTAATAAGAGTTTAGCCCATGTTTAAAATTTTACGTCGACATCTTATGAACTTTCCATATCAACCAAATACATTTTCGGTAACTATGCAAACCCTAAAACAATAGAACGTTTATATTGGTTAACCTAAGGATCAGTTATGCTAGGGATCCATGGGATCAGTTCTAATAGTGATTCTTGGATACAGTCCTAGTAGAGATCCTTGGTAAGGGATTTTCCATACTAGAGATCCTTAGGATCAGACCTAGTAAATATATTTATTTACGAGATCGTTCCTACAACAGATCCTTCGATTCCTTTCAACTACAAAACAAATTTCACACGTCTACTTCCTTAAAATCATGTAATTAAACATAGTCTATGAGGTATGGAATCAACCCGGACGTTCAACACACTAACAAGTTATCAATCAATGTTATGTCTAATCTACGATGTCCAAATAGATAAACTTAACTTCTAATCCAATATACCAAATTTCTGTAAAAACAACTGGTATATGCTTCCTTGATACTTTGATTATAATGAAATGATCAAGTCACCAATACTAGAGATTCATAAATATACTTCGTATATTATATGTTTTTCAATCTGAACAACTTGAAAGAAACTTATATAGAAATGAACAAATCAAGTCTGTGTTACTAACCTCGAACAAAAGGATGATGTGTTCGTTGATGCCGATACGTCTTCAGCTTCTTCGGAATAACATGAGCGAGTCTCAACATTTCTATCATTCCAAGTCTAACCTAACGAAGTTGACTCTAGTAATATAATCAAGCAGCTTCGATTTTTGGAGATAAAATATGACAACCAAACTTGACATACTAAATCTTGATGGGTTTAACCGAACAATGCTCTTACAACAACTATTTTTGCATCTAACCAGCAACACCAACTTTTAATACCAGTTTTAAAAAAAAATAATTATTGTTGGAATCATGAACGAATCAAAAATACTAAATTTGTTACACCTTTATTAATGTTCATGGCACTTGTTGTTTCAAACATGCATATAAAATTGTTTGTACCATGAGTAAAAATGCCACATAATGGGCCAAATTGCTACTTGAATCACCTTTTGGCCCTCATCCAAGCCTTCCATCCAGACAACAGATGCAGCTACCAGCTAGTCTAGTGGTCCATGAAGTCAACACCCGGTCAATGGTCAAGGTCAATGCCCTGTCAATGGTCAAAGTCAACTGTTGGTCAATTGTCGAAGCCGAGTTGCCAGACGCACTTCTAACCAGTTTCCAGATAAGTACTCTGCCAGTCAGTCTCTATCAATGATGACAGTTGTGCTGCCAGCCAGCCTCTATCTAGTTTTCCATCAATGTTAACCAGTCAAGGCAGTCTGCCAGCAGGTCACACCATGCAAAGCTTGACAGTCACAGTCAACAACAGAAATGAGGCATTCCAGGAGGCATGCATGGCAGGTTAATGCCAGGAGGCATGCATGGAAGATTAATGCCAGGAGGGATGCATGGAAACTTAATACAATTTATGCCTACCATGAAATTAGAGGAAGAAGCTAATTCACAACTGTATAAATATGGGGAATTATAACCCTTAGAAGGGGGGGCTGGGGATGAGAAAAAATAAACATCATAAAGTGATTGTAACACATTCATGAATAAAATATCTCTCCCTATGGGGATTCATATATGGATGTAGGCAAACCATGTCGAACCACGTCAAATCCGTGTATATTATCTTTAAGCTTGTTATGTGTATAACCCTAATTCTGATCACCATCATCAAAATCATCATGTTTAGTGCCTGGAAATATTTCTGGGTACAAATATTGGCGCCGACTAAGGGGACTATGAGAAAAAGAATCGTGTTTTCCCGTTGAGAAAAGTAGTACAGAAAGCTTCAAAATCGTTTTCGGGAGATAGGCGGTTTGGATGCCTTCAACAATTACTGCTGCAGTCCAGTTGATCATAATTACTGCAGTCCAGTTTTGATCACAATCGTTGCAGTCCAGCTGATCGTAGCTGCTGCAACCCAGCTAATCATAATAACTGCAGTCTAGTTGATCGAAACTACTGCAATCCAGTTATGTAGTTTGAGTTCTGCTAAAATTATCACCTTCAGAATCCATCAGAACTGTATCACCACAAAGATCGTTAAAATTGTTAGTTGGATGTTCGATCTGCAACATATTCAAGTCAAAATCACTACTGTCATGTTCGCAGGTTTGTCTAGATGCCTACATATTTAGGCGCCTGTAAACCCTAGAGAGAATCTCCAGAAAAGCATCACGAAAGGCTCCTGAAAAGGTCAACCAAAGCACCTCGAATAACCGTTACAGAAAACTGTAGCAGATAAGTTCTAAAGAAACGACAACAATTCGCAGAAAACTGTTGCAAACGGGCAGATGGAAAGACAACAGTTCAGAGGGACCGTTACAAAAGTTCAAAAGCAATAGCAACAATTCAGAAGAACCGTGGCGAAAGGTTTAAATAAAAAAAATAAAAATAAAATGCAACATCAGAAAACCGGCGGCCTACCCCGACGGCCATTTCCGAAATCGTTGCCGAAAAGTTTAGAGAAAATAGTTGCTGAAGGTCTAAAACGAGAATCAGTTGCAGAAGGTCTAAAATGAGAAACAGTTGCAGAAGGTATAAAACAACCATCAGTTGCCGAAAGTCTATAAAGTAATAATTGTGAAAAGTCTATAACACCTGATAGTTGCTGAAAGTCAAAAACAGTTAAAGCCGGCGGCCTTGCCCGGCGACAAGTTATGTTCACCCACTTCATGGTACAGTTCACCCACATTAATATTATGTCACCTACGGAAGGGTGTTATTCACCCACTTCAAGTCAAGCCAAGTCGCTGGATTTTTATACCCAACTAGATCAAAGTGTTGGATATTCTTGCCCAAGCCTAGCCGAGACTTGAGCTGATAAGCTATGATGTTTCAACCCAACTTTTTTGGCTTACGGATTTTTCCACCCTAGTCATCCACCATCGCACAGTCATCTGCCACAACAACTACACGTCACCAATGGGCGGAAAAACGTCAGTAGTTGGGTAGCTATGTTAGATGCCACGTAAGCGAGGTTCCAGTCACCGTGTTGATGCATCATGCAACGTTAGCATTGTCGCGTCAGCAATAAGGTCCAATCAGCAAAGATATGTAAGGAGTATGGTCCAGTCAGCAAACCAACTAGAGGGGTCCACGTCATCGGTAAACTGCCACATCACCATTTCCAACCAGACACTTCCACATCAACAGAAAAGCACAGTCAGCAGTTCAACGTGTAGTGACATCATCATGACAGCGTCACCGTTATTTTCTCCGAAAAATGTCGTCATCTCCAGCAAAGTAGCAGCAGGTTACCGGCTGCAACGGTCGACGTCCTTGCCATACCTTCCAATTTCGTCCGTCAATATTTTTGCCGAAAAATTCCAGTACTTCTTGTTCTGTACTCCGATTGATGTTTACGCCCCACTACTATACACTGAAGGATGTTTGCACCCCCACCTAGCTGGGCTGAGTCGTTAGCCGAGCCAAGCCACTGACTCGTTGGATGCTTCCGCCCATGCTAATTTGGCTTGCGTATTTCTCAGCCCCACTTCGTGGGCTTAGCCAATTATAACCATTTTTGGGCTTAGTGATCGATCTTCTTTCCTTGATATCTCCTTCATGTGACGTCCGAATTGGATGATTTTTGGCTCGTTGCGATCGTATTTCAATCCCCTACATTGTGGAGGTGAAAAATCATGAGTTTGAACAAAATTTATTTTTGAGATTCCGAGCGGCACATCAACCACTATCGAGTAAAAACTACATATCATATTCAATTTACGCGAATGCTGTTGCATCAAGTTTCTACCCACAACATGCCCGGGGTGCAAAGTTCGTGAGTGCTGGTTCGATTCATAAACCTCAACATGAACATATTTGGTACTTGTTAAAACTACTAAAGTCCAGTTGTTCGAACTGTTGTAGTCCAGTTATCCCCATCAATGCTGCAGTCCAGTTCCAATATAACTGCAGCAGTCCAGTTTTCATCATAAATGATGTAGTCCAGTTATGCAATAACAGATGCAATCTAGTTCCAATATAACTGCAGCTGTCCAATTTTGATTCAACTGGTGCAATCCAGTCTGGCATAAAATATAGTGGCTAAGTCGAGCCAAGTCGAGACGCTGAGCCAACTATACCAGAAAAGGTCGATGTTACAGAGCCGAGATGCTCGAACTGTCTTATCCAGCATGATATCATCGTGAAGCTACCCCCCATTCACAAGAATAATATCGTCACGATGTTTCCCTCGAGAGTTCGTCAGGAGCAAGATCGATCTCGAGCAACTCGATTGATTTTACAGTTCGGAAGAGTTGTTGCTGGAACGTTTTCGGTAACACACTGTTCGACAATCATAGACAGTGGACATCCTAACTGCCACATATACACAGAGTCTCAATACCACTTCTCATAAGGTACAAATACAAATTAAATATTTTTGCATCATTTCATATAATTATGCATGCTTTTGTTCATTGGGACACCTACAATGTGGCGAGCATTTTCACATGCCAAGGCATGAGGATATGCACACATCCCAATTATGTGCGTGTAGATGGTGGATTTTCAACAAAGGCTAAAATCGTAAACCCATAATTATACAAACCTCTGATCCAGCAGTCAGACGTGAGCATTGAGACACGGGTCTCTCATCGAATTCTCTGATTGAGAATACATTCTCTCAGAGTACATATAGATATGTAGTCTTACATCTGGACAATGACATATCTTATGAATACTGAACACTTCAGTAATTATTTATATATAGTATCACGGGATGGACGGCTCCTAGACAGCTTGCTCTGCTAGTATAGAGCGATAACGTCTTCAGGATACAAACAATGAGTTTACCCTGACTATATAAAGGATATGAAGTTTTAGCAAGCTCATATCAGAATAATTAATGCTCCTAGACAGCTTGCTCTGCTAGTGTAAAGTCATAAATTAATTATTCCTAAATTCTTGGATTCATCCGCAAAATTTCTGAAAATATTCAAATATTTTCGCAGATATTTCATTACGCAAACCATGGTTCTTCCCGCAGAAATCCATGGGTTAGTAATAAATATTCGACGCACGGGTATCAGAGCTACCTCTGAGCAAGCCTTGTCTCAAACCTAAATTCTTGGATTCATCCGCAGAATTTCTAAAAATATTCAAATATTTTTGCAGATATTTCATTACGCAAACCATGGTTCTTCACAGCAGAAATCCATGGGTTAGTAATAAATATTCGACACACGGGCATCAGAGCTACCTCTGAGTAATCCCTGTTTCAAATGGTGCAAGTGTATTCAACGATGATGCATTAACAATCACCGCACGAACGAGTATTTCAAAATACGACGAAACGATGAAACTATGCAAAATAGGATGAAAAAATAACAAATAATTAAAAATTGACCAAGGTGCTGGGAGCATGGACCCACTGACCGGACGACAGTGCCATGGTCAATCCCACACTAGTTTCATATTTTTATCATATTTTTGTTGTTTTCCTTGAGTTCATGAAAAACCTTTCACTTGAACAAATATCCTTTGTTTTGAGGAAACTCCTCAATTTCATGGTGCTTCCTTCGCGCGGAGGAAATAATATAAAATTAGGAAAAACATGATGGGGGCGTGATCATTGGCCAACCGGCCATGCCTTGGTCCCAGCCCGCCCCACACCTCATGGTTCCTTATTATTTTATTATTATTGCTCTAATTTCATGAAAACTCCTTAATCTCATGATATTTCCTTGGTCCCATGAAAAATAATAAAATTTAGGAAAACTCGTGTGCACGGGCCATGGCCGGTCGGCTGAACCCTAGGTGGCTCACACGTCCCACTTTTTATTAGCATATTTTTCATGTTTTCATAATCCCATGAAATTCCTTGATTTCATGATATTTCCTTCAAATTATGAAAATTTTTTCAAATCATGAAATAATACATAAAATTAGGGAAAACGCACGGGACCGGGCCCTGGCCGGCCAACCATGCTCCAAACCGGTCCCACACGCCCACATGTCCCTTATTTTATTTTTTATTATTTTTTATGTTTCCTTCATCTCATGGAAACTCCTTGATTTCAACAAAACTCTTTAATTTTGGCAAAACTCCTTCGTTCTATCATATTTCCCTAAAACCATGAAAGATATTACAAAATTATGAAAACGTGTGGGATGGCTCCCTTTGTCGGACAACCATTCCTTGGCCATGACCGGTCCCACACTTCATAATTCTTTCACTTTTTCATTTTTTTCCTTCATCCGATGAAGTTTTGACGGTTTTATAAAAAAAACCCTAATTTTGTCATATTTTCTCAAATGGTCGCTCAAATGTGCACCAGAAAATATCAAAATTCTCAGGACTGAGACACAGACGTCTCAACGATGAAAGCATGTTACCTTGACCGACCAAGGTTGGCTTTTTGGCTCGCAATGATCCAGTCCCACGTGTTTTCACAATTTGACCTAATTTGCGCAATTGCACGTATTGAGTCCAAAACTCTCCAAATAATTTCATAATTTGACGGAGCGGTCATCATTTGATCCTGTGACCACCCAGGGATGGTTTCATAACCATTTGGTCGGTCCCTCACCTTTTCATAATTAGTTAGGTTTTATCACCTAATACTGAACCCAGCAGTAATTCAATAAATGATTAAACCGGCATTTAATCATTCTTTCATCAACTCACCAACTCTTCAAGGAAGTCTTGGTTTTTGCTCACTCGAGCATATGAGAATTTTATGGTCGATCCACGGTCCCATGAAGCCGGTTCTCCTTCATTCCATGGTTAATTTTCAAATAAACCATATATTGGTCATCAATCGATCAAATTAGGGTTTCTGAATCCAAGGATCATGATTCCAGATTCAAACACTAATAATTTTGCAATGATCTCATGATCAGTATTCTTATTAATTATGCTCGGTTAAACTACCATCACTTTAATTAATGTTTTATTTTGGTCACACTGCCAATAATTCATCAGATGAGAAACACTTACTCAGATGAGCAATATTTACTCAAATCAACGAATATTGGAACTATCAATATTAAACAAATTATCGAGCAACACTTGATCACCTCAACAAGAGGATCCTATCACTGTCTCAACAGACGTGCTTAATTCATGAGTTGCAGAATATTTTATAAAATCATGTTTAACTCAGCAAATACGTGGACTCATCGTCCCACGAAGCCATGAAGTCAACAACTGACTAAATTAACCACGAGACATCAATCGTGTCACTTGGGGGGATATCAACTAGGGTTTTGGTTTGGAGGTCTACGGCATGTATGTTCAAACACACGATGGAATGTGAGCAAGTTGTGCAATTGGTTGGAGGAGTTAACAAAGTAGTGGGTGGAAAATTAACCAAGTCTCTGCATGATGAGCGCAACTGGTTTCAAGCACTATTTTCATCTCTCCACTCTTTCACTCCATCAACTGTCACACTTCATGGGATCACGGTGTCTACAATTCCAGCAATATAAATAAGTCTATAAATCATGATTGAAAAGACAACAACGACAACAACAAAATCAACGACGATTTCACGCCTCACTCATCAATTGAGCAATTACTCTCAATTGGGTAATTTCAATCATTCAGATCTTATCTTATTCAGAATTCACAACACACCTAAAATCTTTGATTACCATTGATTCCACACATTTCTTAGCTTCCCTCCTACAGATCAACCCATCCTCTCTTGTGATCGAATTTACTCTAGAACGGACATTGTCTTGGTTTAGGCCGGAGTAATACAGATTGATCTCTCGAACTTAAAGCACCCCATTCACAGCGGTGCATCTATGTGAGGTTGAACATTTTGCTCGGCTCAAGGAATCTCCTCCGTACAGTCATCTCCTCAATTCCGCAAAAAATAGCAAATCGTTTTTTCCCTATCTACAGATTGGCGACCACAGTAGGAGATCATTCTCTCGGTTGCAATCTCTCATTTTCACAAGATGGTTTGTCTTAGGTCAGGATCGGTCACAAATCCTAACGCAAATATCGCTAGCACTAGCAACAATGAAAACATCCCGAAAACTGTTCCGGCCACTAACACTGACGGT
Source organism: Papaver bracteatum (assembly GCA_023529315.1). Taxonomy (NCBI): domain Eukaryota; kingdom Viridiplantae; phylum Streptophyta; class Magnoliopsida; order Ranunculales; family Papaveraceae; genus Papaver; species Papaver bracteatum. The sequence goes on from JAJJWX010001728.1 coordinate 1,432,914, forward strand.
GGTGACATCACTCCTCATCACACCAACACAGAAGGTCATCCTTTGTTCGGCCGACATCCCGAAGAGGTCAGAGGAAATCCACCACCAACTATGGATGATCTCGTCAAAGCGCAAGAAACTCTTGCAAAGAATCAGACGGACATGGCTACATCACAAAAAAAGATATTCGATCACTTGAAGACTCTTACTGACAAACTGTCAGAGAAAACTCAAGACAAAGGGAAAGAGAAGGAGAAACCCTCAGACATTGCTGATCCTGAGGTAATTCTAATTCACACCGTGGATGATGATGAAACCAACAAGGCTACGAACAATTTTTCAACAAAAGATTCATCGAACTTCATCACCTGGGAAGACTTGGAGCGCCTTCTGGAGAATCGCGGAAAAGACAAGACATTACATGTCCATCGTCACCAACCTTCTTATCCCGCCGCCACACAAAGGACTCCACTTCCTAAAGGTTATATCTCTCCAACTTTTACTCTGTATGATGGAACTGGAAATGCTCGAGATCATGTCTCTCGCTTCCTTAAATCCTTAGGAGAACATGAACATACCATGTCTGTCTCAATAAATTCTCAAAATCCTTGAAAGGAAGAGCATACACCTGGTACAACAACATCGCGTCGTGGACTATCAATAATTGGGAAGAAATGATTAACGCCTTCTACAGAAAGTACTTCTTCGTGTCAGAGCAAGTAACTTTATCTGACCTTGGAAGGATGTTTCAAAGAGTTGGTGAAAATCCCAATGACTTCGTAAAAATATTCAGAGTCCAAGCATTGGATTGTCATGATCCAAACGTCACAGAGTAACAACTGGTGGATTTGTGCATCAATGGCATGCTCCCGATCTACATAGAATTACTGGAGAATCTTCAATTCCAAACTTTCTCAGAGCTTCATGAAGCTGCGAAGATATCAACAACCACTGCACCCGATCTGTTAGAAAGAACGAAATCTACGAAGGCTGAAGAAACACGAGACACTCGAGGAAACAGACGTCTGGTCAACAAGCAGTACAACCTGCAGCCTTCCGCAAATGCTATCACAGCAGGGAGCAAACGGAAAGTTGAACCACAACGCAAACATACTTCTTCCACCCCTTCAAAGGCACAAAATAATGATAATGTGCAAACTTCTCCTCAACATACAGAGGATCCAGAAGCACCTGACTTTCCCCGCTCCATTGAAGAAGTCATCGAATTGCTGGAAGCCTGGATTCAAGAAGGTGCAATCAAATTTCCATATGTTAAGAAGGAACCAACTGAAGAGGCGATGGAAAATCCTCGGTACTATCGCTTTCATAGGTTCGTCGGCCACCCCACCAGCGCTTGCAAAACTTTGAATCGCATATTTAAGGAAAAGGTCGAGTCAGGGGAACTTAATCTCGGAACCGAAGGAGTGCACAGAGATCCCCTTCATGTCATAACTTTCTCTATTTCCGAAGTACTAGTCAAGGAAGCAGTTCAGTCATTAATATAGCATATCTATGAATTTCTCTATCTATCGAAGGCGCAGAGGGGAGATATGTTTACGACTTTAAATCACATAGTAAACACATGTTGATTTCAGATATACCTCCTAAACCTTCAGCCACTGACAAAGAAATGTACGACTGGGGACTTCTCACCACAGTGCACATTAAAGGAAATGAATTCAAAAGGGCGCTTGTTGATGTTGGTGCTACTGTCAACATCATTCCTTTGAAGACTCTTAGAGCTGCTGGCATTACTCGACATGAGGCTACTCACGCTCCCACAAAAATCAGATATCACGAAGGAATCCCCAGGGATGCATATGGCTTCATCAATCTCAAAGTTACATAAGGTTCGGTTTGCACTGAGACCAAATTTTACATAATCCCGGAAAACCCTGGATATGACATGATTCTTGGGCGCGCATGGATCCACAATGGAAAAGTTGCGCCCACATCTTTAGTTTCACTTTCATCCGCTGAAGAAAACTCTGACTCGGAAGAAGAAACGGAAGATTCCTCATCATTTGAATATATGGAGGAGGTCAAAGCCTTGACAGAACTTTCACAGAAGTCTGGGGAAAATCCAAATGCTTTTGTCAAGAGATTCCACGCCCATGCAAGTCTTATTCCTTCTCATATACCCATATCGTCAGTTTTCAAATATACTCATTTGGTTCAAGGGCTTCACTCCACAAATGACTTAGCAATTTCAAAATGCTATGAGTGGATCATCACACCACAAAAATATTTCACTCAATGGATGAGTCCAGTTCCTCTTTGAGTTAATCATATAATCAAGAGTTTGATCGTAGAAGATATGGATAAACATGACAGACAATGTAATGGATACTCCCTCCTGCGCGAGTGTCCGCATGTGCCACAGCCAAGGAGTCTCATCACACGGAGAATTCCAAATCAACAGAAGATATTCAAGGCACGGTCCGCAAAGCCAAACAAGTTCAAAGAAGGAGATTTGGTTCTCAAGGCGGCTAAACGGGATCTCCATTCTGCAAGGAACTCCAATTGGGAAGGACCATTCATGGTCGCTAAATCCATAATTGGAGGCTATTACAAACTGATCAACGCAGATGGGAGAACCTTACCAGTATATCAAGATAATTGGCTTAAGGCTTTTGTCTGAGATTGTTGGATATTTGGGGTACTGGGCGTTTAAGCATTCATCACGTCTGGATTTGGCATTTTAGGATTTCCTTTCATTGTATTTCAATTCCTCCAAAACATTTGCAACACTTGCAATCAGTATTTGAATTCAACAATTTATCAAAAATTCAATTCATATTTCTTCAAAGAAAATCTCTATCGAATCCAAAAAAAAATCCTTAACCATCTACCAATCCATAAACATAATATCAAAATCCAAATAAAACCTCACATCTCTCAGAAATTCAGAAGTTCGAGAAATTATGGAAAGTGAATCACAGAAAATCAGCGAAGACAGACTTTTGCGCCTATGCATCTTTCAAAGCCCGCAAAGCCTCCTTCTCCCTGTTCAACTCTTCAGTCAGGCTGGAAATCTTGTCCTCCTTCTCCGTCACAACTCTGTTTGGAAAGGGTACATTATTTTCACACGAGTCTTTGATAGCATTCATCTTCTTACGGAGCCACTTCACATTGAAGCCAAGTCTCTCAGAATTCTTCAAGTTGAACTCCCAATCAAAGAGTACATCTGGAGTCATAGTACTTCTAGCCCTGCTGCATATATCATTCATAACACGCAAGATAACACTTACTTGCATTGTTAAAGAATAAGCACGCTTTGAGTCTCTAGTCACGACGATGTGGCCGAATTTCTTCCATATTTTCTCGTACAAGTTGGCATATCCAGTAGGAACGCCAAATCCACCAACTAGTTTATGATATGGGAGTGATGCATCGAATGGAGGATCGAAAGCAACTCCTGTACTTGGGTATTCATGCATGACTATACGGTTTTCAATTGCTGGAGCAACTTCTACAATCAGAGCAACAGTTCCTTCGGTATTTTCTGCTGGTGTCCTGGATTCTTCTATCACCGAAGCAACGGAAATCTGGGTCTCCATGATTTTATCAACAACACTTTCATATCCTTGAGGATCAGAGATGGTGTCCTCCCTATCAATATCCTCAGGGTCGCTCATTTCATCGTTTTGGGTTCCTTCATTCTCAACTTCGGTATTTTGCACCTAATACGAAGATTACATGAGATTAGGATCATCCAAACATGAAGCCAAAAGAAAACATGAACTACAACATACAAGTGGTCTAACATCATCAAAGTCTTTCATTATGCATGCTATATATTGGCAAAATACATGAAAGTTACAAAAACACGTTTTTCGACGAGCTCGCCTGAGAAGATTTTACACTGCCCTGTACAACATGACAAACTAGGAGAAATTGGTGAAGAATCAAGGGTCTAGTTATATACCATTATATTTTTATTGATGTTACCTACAACATGTAAAAATTTCATATCAATCGAACAAACGAGAAAAAAGATGTGGTCGAAACTCGGGACTACATGATATCTGAAAAAGTTCTGAAGGTCTCCTGGAAGTTCACTATTTCGCCTTTTTCAGGCCTTGAACGTACTCAAAACTTAAAAAGATTCTTTTTTAAATCTTGGAAATTTCCTGGAATTGAATATGCATATGCAGATTAACAAAATCTGACATCAGACGAAGGTTCTACGACGTTTTTCCTAAAATGCTGAGTTCTGAATTTTCTGGTGACGTATTTTCGGAAAAACTTGTCATATATTCACATACATTCTCGTTAATTCATTCATGAATCAGAAAGTTTATACTTATATGGATGAAGAACAAGATAAATACTTACTTGGGTGGTCTCTGAAGCATTCAAGGAACCAGGATTGCTCACATCAACATCGACAACTCCGCTACCTTCATTCGGTCTTGAACCCTGGGAGTTCTCTTCATCGCCATCCTTCGAGCGACCGTCACCAGTATTCTCCACGTCCATAGAATCATTGTCCTGGACATATCCCCAACAATCAGCATTTCATTCATAAATCTCCATGATTACTGTGGGGAGAGATACTTACAACTTCTTCATCGCTCAAGTCGGAAATTGTTTGCTCAGGAGCGGAGAAATGAAGACCATCAATACTTGATGGGGAAAAGTTCTGCAACGGAATAACAATATCAGTTTCATGATCCTAATAATATAGCCGAGAAAGGGTCATAACAAAGAGAATACTGGAAACTCACCAAAGCGCCAGCTGGGGACTTTATAGTATTGGGTAACAACTTATAACTCTTATGCATGCCTTCTCCGTCATGAACAACAACCTCAGTCTCTGAGAAATCTACATGGATTCGAGGTCTTACGACACGACCGTCCTGTGGTAAATTTCAGAAGCATAATCAAAATACAATTATTATAATTTTATGAAGATTATATAACAAAGCGTACCTGAGAACATCCTGGAGACGATTTTCTCTTATCACCGGAGAGATACTTCAATCTTGGTGGACTAGAAATCATCTCATTAGAGGGACGATCCTTCACTGGAGGATGACCGACTGTCATGAATTCATGCAATCGCTCAAATTGATCGTCCCAGAAGGCTGCATAACCTGGAGTCACATAGGCGAATCTATCAGAGCAATGGAACCAGTATTTACTTCCTTCCACATGAGTATGGTCCAAATGAGTCATAAGCTTCTCAACTGATGGTTTCCTCCTCCGAATAGTTGGAACGCACTGGTCCATACCCATTTGACGAGCTGCTCTATCAATATTATACTTTTCCACTAAAAATTCTCCGTACTAGACCGACAACAGATGACCAGGGTGCAACTCAACATGAAATATCTCTCGCTATCATTCAGATCTGCACCAAATGACAAACTTGTGCTCTCTCCAGTGTTGAAAGTCATCGGTTGAGAAACATAAGAAGGCACTGACACCCAAGGACGGAAATTGAACTCAGATTCATCATCCAACACGTCTATAAGGTGCGTCTTGGACCGATGCTGCTTTTTGGACCAACGCATGATCCTAGCATTGTATTTCTCAGGGAAAATATGGCGAACATTAGTATTCGGTCCTTGCAAAACATTAAGTGCAATGGGTGCATAATTCTTGAAGTGCTCCCACATTAGAGCCTGAAGAAACATCGTGTTAGCATAACATTCAATCTTTATAAAGCTATTCGACACACTGGAGTCTATAATCAAATAATCTAAGTTGTAATACAAGGAGCCCAAGAACAAACTACCTATCGGAAGTTGCTCACCCTGAGCCATCTTAATAGCAAAGAGGATCACAAAAGGCTTCAACAAGTTACCACTGTCTTCGAAGATATATCTGGACAACCACAAACATAAGAAAGCAGCAATGGGTAATATATCGTCGATAGGTTTGTCATAAACCTCGTCTTTAGGCCACCAACATGTCAACCAGAGAGCATAACATCCTTTACTGCCAGCCTTGTTTGCTACCTCCATTGCAGCTGTCAAGACATGAGAAATGGCGGTCTCCTCATATGAAAGATCCCCAGGAAGATTGCTTGTGATTTGGAGATACATCAGAGCCGCCACATCTTCTAAGGTAACGGTAAACTCTCCCCATATGCATATGAAGGTGTGAGTAGGGATGCACCAACGAGAAATCAGAGCAACAATACCTCTGGAGTCATGATAAATGAACAAATCTCCATAAGCCTGAATGGCTCTTGTCACCTGCGCCCGATCGAGCATGGCTCTCACATGAGGAAAATCCAACATGTGCTTCGCCCATCCAACAAACTTCTCCAATGGTCGAGAGAAATCTTAAATTATATAATCGATGCAAGGAAGATCCCTCGCTCAAGAAAAAAATGGATGACTGTCTTAGGAGTTACGAATTTCTTCTGAGTGACATTCCTGGGATTTATCAGAAGATGATACGCTGGAGATTTCAAGTGTTTTTCTGCTCCTGGAGTGTCTTCCTCAAAAAATGCATCATCAATATTTGGGACGTTCTTAATCCAAGGGGTTTCATCTTCGTCTTCACCAATAGAAGTTTCATCTGTGCACGTTTCATCTCTGGAGATGTCATCATCGACACACATTTCATCTCTCGAAGTGTCATTAACTTGGGAGTTGGTCATATATGCGAAGTAGCTGCAAAAATGCACATTACATTCTACTTCAGTACATCATCCAGAGGAAATACTAGCGTCTAATGGAAACTCTTAACTCTTACCTTTTTACGCTTCCACTAACGGTAGTGATAGTAATGCAAGGGTTAATACTTCAAAATCGTTCTTTTCTTCGAGACCTACAAAAACGAACAACTCAGATTTTTCATAAAATCATGAATATTTCTACTGTGTGAACATTCACCATAGAATGATGAAAACTAAAACATCATTTCATCATAAATAATAGTTTACTTCTAAGCAATATCGCACAAAACTCAAGTTTTGATTTTAGAGAAAATAATATATATTTGCATGTATATATAAACAAAATGTTTATTTACTCATGTAAATGAATAAATATTTTTAACATGAGCCAGGCTCATAAAAAATAAATTGTGGACACTCCACGGTTTCAAAAAAAAAAATCCATGAATCGACCATGGTTTTACAAAAAACTCTTTTCCTTCGCACCATCATGCGTATTTGAAACGAAGGTCTATTTCAATTTTGTGAAAGCTCACACATTACAAGATAAAGTTTTGATTTACATGAAAGCTCATACAATTTTTTTTTTCACTGGATACAAGTTCATATATACATAACGAGATAAGCTCTTTCCTCCGTATCATCATTATTCCCTAAAACGAAGATTTTACTTCGGTTTTGTGAAAATTCACTTTTCACGATAAAACTTTGGCTCGCATGAGAGCTCATAAACATAGTTTTATCACTGAACCTACATATTCATATATGAAGGAAAACCCCTTCTAAATCAGGGATTATTATTAGTTTTCAAAAACTAACGATCAAACGAACATACGTTTTCAAAAACGAAGGTTTGACGAAACCCACAATTATATATACACGGGTATATAATTTTATCATGATCAATATGTGAACAACCCATAGAACTCATGAGCATTAACAAATATCAGCAAAAAAAAAAAAGTTTTGGACGCGTACTTGTCGGCGCCGGCGGAAAACGGCCGGACGGTGGCGGCAACGGCGGCGACGCTGGAGCTCCGGAAATTTTTTTCCTTCCTCTCCTGTGTACCAGTGTGAAGGTGATGAGGTGATGGGAGCTGCTGGTCATGGAAAAATTAAAAAAAAAAAAAGAGAGAAACAATTCCTTATATATCAAACTTTCTTTCTAAAACCTAATTTTCTAAGGATTTCCTTATTGGGCCCGGCCCGCGAATCCTAAATGACCAAGTTCCCGTCATCCAAATCAGCGGTTCAACACCAACTTATACTCATCAAACGACATTCTATCATGCTACTGGAATTATATTTCAAGTCATGGTACGCTCATACGATTGAAATCCGGTAACATATGAACTTACGACTGAGTTCAATTACTTGTACTGTTATGACCGGAAAATCACCATTCAATGCTGACTGAGAAACATGGATTTCCTCACTAATAAGGGGACTTAATGTAGATGGTGGATTTTCGACAAAGGCTAAAATCGTAAACCCATAATTATACAAACCTCTGATCCAGCAGTCAGACGTGAGTATTGAGACACGGGTCTCCCATTGAATTCTCTGATTGAGAATACTTTCTCTCAGAGTACATGTAGATATGTAGTCTCACAGCTGGGCAATGACATATCTCATGAATACTGAACACTTCAGTAATTATTTTTATATAGTATCATGGGATGGACGGCTCCTAGACAGCTTGCTCTGCTAGTATAGAGCGATAACGTCTTCAGGATACAAACAACGAGTTTACCCTGACTATATAAAGGATATGAAGTTTCAGCAAGCTCATATCAGAATAATTAATGATCCTAGATAGCTTGCTCTGCTAGTGTAAAGTCATAAATTAATTATTCCTAAATTCTTGGATTCATCCGCAGAATTTCTGAAAATATTCAAATATTTTCGCAGATATTTCATTACGCAAACCATGGTTCTTCCCAGCATAAATCCATGGGTTAGTAATAAATATTCGATGCACGGGTATTGGAGCTACCTATGAGCAAGCCCTGTCTCAAACCTAAATTATTGGATTCATCCGCAGAATTTCTGAAAATATTCAAATATTTTCGCATATATTTCATTACGCAAACCATGGTTCTTCCCAGCAGAAATCCATGGGTTAGTAATAAATATTCGACACATGGGCATCAGAGCTACCTCTGAGTAAGCCACGTTTCAAATGGTGCAAGTGTGTTCAACGATGATGCATTAACAATCACCGCACGAACGAGTATTTCAAAATACGACGAAACGATGAAACTATGCAAAATAGGATGAAAAAATAACAAATAATTAAAAATTGACCAAGGTGCTGGGAGCATGGACCCACTGACCGGACGTTCGTGCCGTGGTCAATCCCACACCAGTTTCATATTTTTATCATATTTTTGTTGTTTTCCTTGAGTTCATGAAAAACCTTTCACTTGAACAAATATCCTTTGTTTTGAGGAAACTCCTCAATTTCATGGTGCTTCCTTCGCACGAAGGAAATAATATAAAATTAGGGAAAACATGATGGGGGAGTGGCCATTGGCCAACAAGCCATGCCTTGGTCCCAGCCGGCCCCACACCTCATGGTTCCTTATTGTTTTATTATTATTGCCCTAATTTCATGAAAACTCCTTAATCTCATGATATTTCCTTGGTCCCATGAAAAATAATAAAAATTAGGGAAACCCGTGTGCACGGGCCATGGCCGGTCGGCCAAACCCTAGGTGGCTCACACATCCCACTTTTTATTAGCATATTTTCATAATCCCATGAAATTCCTTGATTTCATGATATTTCCTTCAAATTATGAAAATTCCTTCAAATCATGAAATAATACATAAAATTAGGGAAAATGCACGGGACCGGGCCCTGGCCGGCCAACCATGCTCCAAGCCGGTCCCACACACCCACACGTCCCTTATTTAATTTTTTATTATTTTTTATGTTTCCTTCATCTCATAGAAACTCCTTGATTTCAACAAAACTCCTTAATTTTGGCCATGACCGGTCCCACACTTCATAATTATTTCATTATTTTCTTTTATCCGATGAAGTTTTGACGGTTTTATCAAAAAACCCTAATTTTGTCATATTTTCTCAAATGGTCGCTCAAACGTGCACCAGAAAATATCAAAATTCTCAGGAATGAGACACGGACGTCTCAACGACGAAAGCATGTTACCTTGACCGACCAAGGTTGGATTTTTGGCTCACAATGAGCCAGTCCCACTTGTTTTCACAATTTGACCTAATTTGCGCAATTGCACGTATTGGGTCCAAAACTCTCCAAATAATTTCAGAATTTGACGGAGCGATCATCGTTTGATCCTATGACCACCCAGGGCCGGTTTCATGACCCCTTGGTCGGTCCCTCACCTTTTCATAATTAATTAGGTTTTATAACATAATACTAAACCCAACAGTAATTCAATAAATGATTAAACTGGCATTTAATCATTCTTTCATCAACTCACCAACTCTTCAAGGAAGTCTTGGATTTTGCTCATGCGAGCATATGAGAATTTCATGGTCGATTCACGGTCCCATGAAGTCGGTTCTCCTTCATTCCATGGTTAATTTTCAAATAAACCATATATTGGTCATCAATTGATCAAATTAGGGTTTCTCAATCCAAGGATCATGATTCCAGATTCAAACACTAATAATTTTGCAATGATCTCATGATTAGTATTCTTATTAATTATGCTCGGTTCAACTACCAGCACTTTAATTAATGTTTTATTTTGGTCATGCTGCCAATAATTCATCAGATGAGCAACACTTGCTCAGATGAGCAATATTTACTCAAATCAATGAATATTGGAACTATCAATATTAAACAAATTACCGAGCAACACTTGATCACCTCAACGAGAGGATCCTATCACTGTCTCAGCAGACGCGCTTAATTCATGAGTTGCAGAACATTTTACAAAATCATGTTTAACTCAGAAAATACATGGACTCATCGTCCCACGAAGCCATGAAGTCAACAACTGACTAAATTAACCACGAGACATCAATCGTGTCACTTGGGGGATATCAACTAGGGTTTTGGTCTGGCGGTCTACGGCACATGTGTTCAAACACACGATGGAATGTGAGCAAGTCGTGCAATCGGTTGGAGGAGTTAACAAAGTAGTGGGTGGAAAATTAACCAAGTCTCCGCATGATGAGCGCAACTGGTTTCAAGCACTATTTACATCTCTCCACTCTTTCACTCCATCAACTTTCATACTTCATGGGATCATGGTGTCTACATTTCCATCAATATAAATAATTCTCTGAATAATGATTGAAAAGACAACAAAGACAACAACGAAATCAACGACGATTTCACACCTCACTCATCAATTGAGAAATTACTCTCAACTGGGTAATTTCAATCATTCAGAGATTATCTTATTCAGAATTCACAACACACCTACAATCTTTGATTACCATTGATTCCACACATTTCTTAGATTCCCTCCTACAGATCAACCCATCCTCTCTTGTGAACGAATTTACTCTGGAATGGCCATTGTCTTGGTTTAGGCCGGAGTACTACAAATTTATCTCTCGAACTTAAATCACCCCCTTCACAATGGTGCATCTGTGTGAGGTTGACCATTTCGCTCGGTTCAAGGAATCTCCTCCGCACGTCGTCTCCTCAATTCCGCAAAAGCCAGCAAATTGTTTTTTCCCTATCTACAATGCGAATACAGAATAGTGGGATTGGCCCCCTGCGTGAATTCCATTTAGCAGAAAAACTTTCAACTTCATTCCATACGCGAGCAAGATGCAGCAAAGTGGTGCACCCTTGTGCGAGCATTGAGCAGCATGAAAATCATTATCTTCTGGGGGTGAGTTGCGTATCACTTCAACGTGGATGACCATCACTTGGTGGAAATATATGTAACACCGCATGGTCTAAAGTAACTCTTTTGAGGGAAACTGCCTAACACTCCATACGCTTGGGGGCGAGTTACGTAACACATAAATGCGATACGAAATTCAGCTTCAGGAAATTGAAACAAAAGGTAACCAGAACTTCTTAATCCTCTAACGAGTTACATGATTAAGAGGGGGCGAGCATACACCCTAATATTTTGATAAAATTATCACAAACAGAAAGGTTAATAAAATGCTACAGTCCAGTTGATCGAACTGTTGTAGCTGAGTTCCTAAGAAACTGCTGCACTTAGTTGGACGCAACTAATACAGTCCAGTTTTTCTCGTAACTGCTACACTCAGTTGGACGCAACTGATACAGTCCAGTTTTGCTCGCAACTTCGGCACTCAGTTGGACGCAACTGATGCAGTCCAGTTCTGCTCGCAACTCTTATAGTCCAGTTGATCGAACTGCTATATCCCAGTACCACGGCAACTTCTGCAATATAAATGATCATATCTCTTGCAGTACAGCTGATCGCAGCAGCTTCAGTGCATCTTAGATCGCAGTTGTTGTAGTTCAACTTAGTTTATCGGCTCCCCAGTCCAGCTGATGGATAAAACAGTGCATCTTAGATAACATCTCCTACAATCCTTGTAATCGATTATCGCGGAACAAATTTTCCATTAGTGATGTAGCTCCATACTGATCTAAAGATGCTCCACTCCATCTTTTTCCCAAAGTCCATCGGCAATCCAAGCTGCTGCTTTTTAGCAGAGCAATTTTATAGCTCCTGCAAATTCAGATATTATGGTCATTGCGATCCAGATTTCTTTCGCAATTGTGCAATTTGCTTTAAGTCACATTTTTCCCTCATATCCCCTATAAAGATCGATGAAAGGTCTACTAGCACGTCCATCTTTGCTGGAATATGTTGCAATCAAAAATATTTGCCATCCCAATTATTGAAGGATCTTTCACCAATCACTGTCGCCTTTTGCTAACAGTTGTCGAATCTCATCCTAGTAGTTGATAACGAGTTTAGTGGCAACAACTACCGCTACCCAGTTTAGTCGAAAATTACTGTCAATCAGCAAATATAAGTATTTCTTACAACAACAGCCGACACAGTTTCCAGGTGAGTGACTTAGCTCGTCTTTTCCAACAACCGTTACTAGTCTAGTTCTACGCAACTTCCATAATTCAGCTTTACATCAACAACTACATCTCACTTTCAACACTACTCCACTCCAGTATCACGTTTCCGTTACAGACCAGCTCACCCATCGTTCCAGTTTTTACATATAATAATTGTTCATGCTCAATTGTTGCTCGCTGATCTCCCAATCACAATAGCCTGCCTCACTTGGGGGCGTCTTGATTATGATTTCCACAAATAAAAAGGGAAGGTTTCCAATCACTTCAGCAGCAATAATCCACACTTGGGGGCGAAATTTGTTATTGAACAAGCAAAATAAAATTTTCTTAACCCCCAACAAGTTGGAGGTTAAGAGGGGGCGATGTTTGTACCATGAGTAAAAATGCCACATAATGAGCAAAATTTCTACTTGAATCACCTTTTGGCCCTCATCCAAGCCTGCCATCCAGCCAACCGAAGCAGCTACCAGCTAGTCCATTGCTCCATGAAGTCAACGCCCAGTCAATGGTCAAGGTCAACGCCGGTCAATGGTCAAAGTCAACTAGTGGTCAACTGTCGAAGCCGAGTTGCCAGTCGCGTTTCTAACCATTTTCCATATAAGTACTCTGCCGCACTGCCAGTCAGTCTCTATCCATGCTGATAGTTGTGCTGCCAGCCAGCCTCTATCCAGTTTTCCATCCATGTCAACCAGTTAAGGCAGTCGGCCAGCAGGTCACACCATGCAAATCTTGACAGTCACAGTCAACAGCAGAAATGAGGCATGCAAGGAAGATTAATGCCAGGAGGCATGCATGGCAGATTAATGCCAGGAGGCATGCAGGGAAACTTAATACAATTTATTCCTACCATGAAATTAGAGGAAGAAGCTAATTCGCAACTGTATAAATAAGGGGAATTATAACCCTTAGAAGGGGGGTTGGGGATGAAATAAAAAATAGACATCATAAAGCGATTGTAACACATTCATGAATAAAATATCTCTCCCTACGGGGATTCGTCCGTGGATGTAGGAAAACCATACCGAACCACGTTAAATTCGTGTCTATAATCTTTAAGCTTGTTTTGTGTATAACCCTAGTTCTGATCACCATCATCAAAATCACCGTGTTTAGTGCCTGGAAATATTTATGGGTACAAACAACACACTAAATAGAACCTAAGGATTTCTCTAATGAAATTTTTCTAGGAACGTGGTTTAATTTAGGTTATGAATACCACATATCGTTGGGTTTTAATTTTTCAAATAATAATCGAAATTTGCTATGAACATCTCTAGGTTGATTACAATTACTGATTACAAAGTCAGCGTATACCTTTGCTCAATCTTTGGATATGATGTTCAAGCTTGAGTGGACACACAAGCTTATGGATATAAAATTCAAAATAACAAAATTCACATGTTCCTTCGACTTGGAAGCTCATACTTGAGATACAAATGTAAATGGCATGCATTCGCAGGAATTATGACAATTGGTTCCATTCCTGGGTTTGTAGGAATCTACCAAATAAAATGTTAATGCCGTGATTTATTCTCACCGAACCCGTTTCATCAAATTTTCATCTTTCCTCAGAAGGTATGTTCATTTATATACTTTATGCTGATTTGCTTTCATTTTCTTTGTTAAGTGGTAAAATTGGCGAACAATGCACCAGAGTTTTGAGATATCAAAAAATATTTATTGCAAAAATCAAAAAGATGATCCCTGAGAGATGGTGGAGGAAAATGAAAATGAACTAAACCTTATAAATATTCTATTTAAGGTTCACTCGGAGCAAATCCACATTGGACAAATCAGACGTTACAAATTCAAGAAATGGTGTTGGTTGTATACATTAAATAATGCAATAAAAACAAGACTTTGGCAAAACTGTGAATAAAAATAAATTGTTTGTGGAATTAAATTCTTACACCAATCGATAGCAATAAGTATATGTCTTGCATTACACAATTTATTTATTTTTTTAATCAAGAGGGTGTAGCATATAATAATGTGTCCAGGTCACAAGACAACCACTTTCACCTAAAGCAAACCTCCTTCGCCCACCAAATTCCTGTGAAACTTTCCCTATCTACTGAAAATTCAGTATTTTTTGGAGAAAGCCATAAATGAAGGTATGCCGTATGCCGACCTTTACTGTCTTACACCGCATCAACAGCTCTAGCCAACACATCCGGTGTAATGTTGAACCAGAAACAGCTGAGCACACATGCTTATTCACTGTCCAATAACAATATCTACTTGCAACTACTTGTTATCTCGCCTATCAATAAACCAAACCATCAACCACAACTCCCATAAATACTCAAACAACCATTTCAGAAATTCTGCAAGACTCTAGCCATATCATTTTATATCAACTTTTTGTTTTTTATCATGGAACTTTTGGACGTCTAGAAATATATTCGTTTTCAGATGACACCATACACCTCCGAACAACATCTTAGTTTGCACCTTAAAGCAGCAACAGGAATTTGAAAGAGCAAAGGAGGTACTTCCTCCCGTTATACTTCAGGAACCACCATCCATGGATTTTTTTTTTTTTTTTTTTGGGTACTTCCTCCGACTAATATCATAGCAACAACAATACTATCGGTGGTTTTGTCCATACCATAACAAAATTTGATAAAGATGCTGCTAAAGGATACCTTGGAATGACATGAGAAGGTTTCCTTTGCATGGATTCAAATTTCAAATACTCAAACTGTGATGGCTCTTGCGCATCTTTTAGGAATAACTAGGCGCCAATGGCTGAAACGTAGGCAACTCTGATGGCAATAATATAATAACAATAGAAGAGAGACAATGTCCAAAAATTATCTTTGAGATTGAATCCGGAAATTTGATGCGCTTCATATAAACGGCGGTCTATGAGAACCACTAGTTACGGTGGCACCAGATATTTCTTAAGATACAGAGAACTGCATATGATTGACGGAAGCTTTCTGGACATTTTAGCTAGTTTAATAATGTTGATGCACGTCGAGTTTCACATTCATTATTCGTTAATCTTTAGATCCAAATAATCTATAAGATGGTATCAGACACTTCAAGAAGCCATCCATCTAATTCTCAATAAGTTGCTACTCCTATAACGAAGGTAAGGTAAGCAGATAAGGCGGATATAACACCTATTGCCGAAATCCTGTTGTGGAAATCATTTGTTTACTTGATATTTTTAAAACATTTTGTTTGTCTTTATAAGCACACTAGGTCTTAACCCGTGCCGTAACGGCACGGGATGTTTTTTTTGGAAAATAGACACTAAACAGGGTGAAGAAAAGAACGTTGTATTTAGGGTTCAAGGCTATTGTGAAAGATTCTTTTCGACAATTATTCGACCCTTTCCCAATTGGAAAAAAGTGTACAAACAGGTCAAAGAATATTGCCGTCAGGATACTTGAAGCCCCACAACAGATGTTGGATTCAAAGCTTGTACAACCTTGATCCAACCAAGAACACACTGGTTTTGATACTGATGATGCTTGTTAGAAAGAAAACAGAGAAAGTTGAGATATGTTGTTAATGGCCCTGTGCTTTCTACTGAAATTCATGAGTCCTTTTCTGAGAACGGTCTAATTCTCATAGGAAATGGCCTGATTTCCAAACACTCATATAGGTAAGTCTCGAAGGTGTTTCTGCGAGACACCTTGTGATAAAAGTTAGACTTATTAAGGATTTTCATCTATCCCTAAGATCATGCAGAATCCGTACACTACAAGGAAAATGGGAAATTTTAGTTTAGTGTACCACAACCACTGCAATAACTTGTTAGTACCACATTGAACTTAGTTTATCTTTTTCAAGATATAACATAAGTTGGGTTCCCATTATTGGTGATTAAATAGACCTGAGTCCCATCTCCTTACACTTTATTGAATGCACATCCTTTGATAGACACTTTGTGAAAGGGTCTGCCAAGTTCTTTTTCGATTCAATTTAGTTTACTGCAACTACTCCCCTCTTGAGTAATTGCCTGACAATCTGATGTCTAAGACTAGCATGTATTGACTTTCCATTATAAGTCTTGTTTGAGACCTTATAGATCGTAGCCTGATTGTCACAGTTAATCATAACAGAGGGAGTTGACTTCATCCATAATGGGATTTCTACTAGTAAGTTTCTAAGTCATTCTGCCTCTTTACATGCATCTGTTAGTGCAATTAATTCTGACAACATTGTTGAGTCAGCAATACAGGTCTGCTTCTTCGAACTCCAAGACACAGCATCACCTCCCAATGTAAATATCCATCCACTGGTGAATTTAGATTTGGATTCTACATTGTTCCAGTTCGCATGACTGTATCCTTCCAATACAGCGGGAAATCTATGGAAGTGTAAACCATAGTTTATGGTTCCCTTCTAGTAAGAAATTTCCTTCCAAACACTCTTGAAATTGCCTTCCACCGCTTGGGCTATGTCCCAGCCTTGTTCAATTCCGTGGTTACTTGAGAAACGACATAGCAATGTCCGGTCTTGTTCAATTCAGTGGTTATAGCACTCCCACCGCTTTGGGCTATGTTCAATTCCGGTCTTGTTCAATGCATAGCATACATAAGACTACCAACAACACTGGAATACTCAAGTTGTTTATAAGCCCTTTCAGTGTTCTTCATTAACTTCACACCGGGATCTAGAGGGGTAGGTGCTGGTTTGTCATCAAAATGACCATATTTCTTGAGAAATTTCTCAATGTAATGAGATTGGGTTAAGACCAACTCATCTCTCTTTCTTAGGATTTTGATTCCTAAGATCACATCAGCCTCCCCTAGATCTTTCATGTCAAAGTTAGAACTGAGGAATTTCTTAGTTTCCTCCGCAATAGACAAGTCAGTCCCAAAAATAAGCATGTCATCAACATACAAACAGAGAATCACACACTCAGATTTATCTTGTTTACTATAGATACATTTATCAGCATCATTCACAACAAAACCATATGACAAAGCTACTTTGTCAAACTTCTCAGGCCATTGCATGGGAGCTTGCTTAAAGCCATAGAGAGATTTCACTAGTTTACACACTTTCTTTCTCGACCTTCAAAGTTGTTCCATATATATCTCTTCTTCTAAATCACCATTTAGAAAAGCGGTTTTGACATCCATTTGATGTATAACTAGCTTATTAATAGAGGCTAGTGAAATCTAGCAACGAATAGATGTGATTCGTGCAACAGGTGCATATGTGTCAAGTAATCAATACCATGTTGTTGTTTGTAACCCTTAGCAACCAATCTGGCCTTAAACTTATCAATGGTACCATCAACATTCAAATTTCTTTTGAATATCCATTTACATCCTATTGCCTTAGCACCAGGAGGTAAATAACAATATATCCAAGTTTCATTTGTCAAATGGGAATGCTTTTCATCATCGATAGCTTCTTTCCAGAAATTAGCATCTCTGGAGATTATTTCCTCAACATAGGCTTTAGGATCACCTTCATCATGCATATTATACATGGTAGTGTTAAGAATTTCATTCTTATTACCCTCTACAAGGTAATATTTGAAATATGGGTCATGCCTTTTCTCTATTCTTCCTCTCTTACTTTTCCTAGGTTCAATATATTCAGTAGGAACTGAAATATCATTGTTTTGTATAGAGGAGGAAGGTTCATCATTGTTATCAATCTCCATTGGTCCTAGAGTTGGTAACAATAGGTTTTCAGTGGGTAGTGACTGAGAACTTGTTCTTGTCATGCTTTCAAAAAATTCAACGTCTACAGATTCTATAATCTCAAAAGTGTCAAGGATTAAACATCTGTAAGTAATACTATTAAGCGAGTATCCAACGAAAGCACACTTATAAGCTCTATTTCCTAACTTTGGTCGTTTAGGTTCGGGTTTTCTAACATATGCTAGACAACCCCATGCTTTGAATCTTTTCAAATTGGGTTTTCTTTTAAACCAAAGTTCATAAGGGGAAACATTCTTCTTTTTCAAAGGTACTCTATTCAAAATATAGCATGCAGACAACATGGCTTCACCCCACAAAGAATTAGGCAAAACAGAACTAATAAGCATAGCATTAACCATGTCAATTAAAGTCCTATTCTTTCTTTCAGCAATACCATTTTGTTGAGGTGTATATGGTGCAGTAAATTCATGTTTTAAACCATGCTCTTGACAAAATACTGTGAATTCAGTAGGATAATATTCACCACCACGATCAGAACATAATACTTTAATTTTCTGTTCTAATTGTGTTTCTACTTCGGCTTTGTAAATTCTAAATTTATCAAAGACTTCATCCTTAGATTTCATCAAGTAAGTATAGGCATATCTAGTATTATCTTCAATAAAAGTGACATAATATTTGTGACCACCACGAGTAACTTGACTTTTCAAATCACCAACATCACTATGCACTAATTCAAGTAAGGAAGAGTTTCTTACAACAGATTTAAAAGAAATCCTAGTTATCTTTTCTTGCACACATATTTCACACTTAGAAACATTATCAAAATTGCAATTTGAAATTAATCCTAATTTGTTCATGTTTCTAAGATAACCATAATTCACATGTCCTAGTCTAGCATGCCATAAATCAACAGAGTCAACAATATAAGCAGAAACATTATTCATTAAATTAAGCTTAACCATTTCGTTACATGGGTATCCTTGTCCAACAAACTTTCCGTTTTTGGACAGTACAAACTTATCAGATCCAAACTTAACCTCGAAACCTTCCTTGTTAACAAGGTTTCCAGAAACAAGGTTTTTACATATGTTAGGGACATGTAATACATTGGTTCAACAAGGTAACAATCTTTCCAGAAGTAAACTTGAGTTCAACAAAGGTTTGCCATGTACTTTACTAGGAAGACGATTTGGCAAGTAAATCACATCTTCTCCGAATAAAAAGCTCATATGTCTTGTAAAGATTTGAGTCTTTGAATATGAATAGTTGCACCAAGATCGTACCACCATCCACTTCCATGATATGCAACAGTATTGGCTTCTTGCACAACAATAACAAGTTTAGAATCATCGACCATATTTGCCTCCTTTTTGTTTTTTGAGTTTTTGACGACAGTCACGAGCAATATGGCCGGGTTTCTTACAGAAGAAGCAAGGGCCCCTCTTCTTACCATTCTTGTTTGGATCTTTCTTCTTAAACTGAGAATCATTCTGAACTTTCAAAGAATTGGGTTTTCGATTCTTGCACATGATTAATCTAAGAATGATTTTCAGCTTTCTCGACTATCCTTAATTTCACGCTTACGATCATCTTCTTCAATGCGAAGTTGACGTTGCAAGCCTTCTAAGTCATAGTCAGTTTCAAAGATGTTTAAGTTTCTTCTTGTAACTATTCCATGAAGGGGAGACTGAGAAATAATAACCCCAACAATGAATGAACTTACAAGATCAATACCAAGATCTTTAAGATGATTAACAATAAGCAAAAGATCATCGACCTGGGAAATGATAGACTTATTGTCAACCATTTTCCAATCCATAAAGTTGCAAATCGAACTTGTTACGGCCTCGGAAATCTTGTATTTGTTCTCAAAGACAACCCATAATTCCTTCGCAGTTCCATAAGTACGATGAGCATTGTAAACGTTCAACCCCAAAGCATTCAGAATGTGACCTCGGCACATGAAATCATCTTCTTCACGCTTCTTTCGCTTTCTCTTCAATTCCTCATCGTTCTTGTAGTAAGCAACGGGAGGAATAACCTCTAACCCATCCTCCTAATGTACCAAATTTTCAGAAACATAAGATTGAATTTGAGAGTTTCATGCCAGCGAGTAAAACCCTCTCCTTGAAAACGTTCTAACCTATTAAAAGTCGATTCATGACTTGCAGTGATTGCAAGAATGTGCCATTGAATATTCACCCTCCATGTCGATATTAATTGTCGAAAACTTTTGGAAAATAGACACTAAACAGGGTGATGAAAAGAACGTTGTATTTAGGGTTCAAGGCTCTTGTGAAAGATTCTTTTCGACAATTATTCGAACCTTTACCAATTGGAAAAAAGTGTACAAACAAGTCAAAAAATATTTCCGTCAGGATACTTGAAGCCCCACAACGGATGTTGGATTCAAAGCTTGTACAACCTTGATCCAACCAAGAACACACTGGTTTTGATACTGATGATGCTTGTTAGAAAGAAAACAGAGAAAGTTGAGATATGTTGTTTTGGATGAAAACAAGTCTGATCTTTAAAGAGGAATAACACCCTTTGAAGATGACCTTTCAGTGCAAACATACATGTCTCTTCATCAATGCGTCCATTGGAGAAACGATGTTTCTGTTCAGGTTTTGTAACTGTCACTACAAACCCTACAAACGATGTTTCTGTTCAGGTAGAACCCCGAAAGCTGCATAAATGAATGCATTCAAGGGTTTGACGAAAATATCCAACAGTTTTGTCACAAATACGATATTGTTCACATTCCTCTTGCTTCATTTTTTTCGTGGGAAATTATTTTGATATCCAAATAGGTTTTGGGCAGAAAATAATGGGTTTCCTGATCTTTTTATTTTACTTAAGCATGTTATTTCAATTTATTATCTGGACGGAGTAATAATGTTGTGCCAACATGAAAAAATAAAAAATAAAAAGATTTTTTCCCCATTTATTGTTCCATCACACCATAATTTTGAATTTCATCTAACAGTACATATACATAAACTGGAAATCCAACTCCATGATGTTTATGACTACATTAGTTAAAAATTATTGATAACTAAGGTGTGAGGAGTGAAGCGAAAACCATAATATTTTCCCTGCTATAGATATAAACTATTTATTTATTTTTTGCAAATGTGAGAGTTATAAAAATGAAGAACCCTTGGCTATTGGAAGTCTGAGATACACACATGTGAGCTGAAAAAGTAAACTTATAAAAGTAAATCAAAACATGTATAAGTTTCTTTCTCAATCATATTGATAACATAAAATTGAAGAAACTCGTGGATAAAAATATTTCACACCAACTATGCTAAGTAGTGTATGAATGGCGTTCTCACATCTAGTGTTACTCAAGTAATTTGGAGCAATAAAGAGCATAGTCATATTGATATTTGTATCTACATAAATTCAACTAACCTTCTGAAGAAAATTATTAGTTTCAAGATAGAGCCGAACACAAACTGTCAGCCTTCAATGTGTAGAATACATAATCGTGGGTTTAATCGTCCTTGAAATTCAAAAAAATACCCCAACATTAGTCAAATAATGTCTAAAAATATGGGATCGAAACAGAGTGCTAACGGGAAAAATGAGAGACTAACATCAGTGTTAAAGAGAAAGTACCATATATGTATCAAATTTTGTTAACCAAACATGTATTCAAATTAAAAAGTCATCAACTTAAAACAAAAATATAAAATAACCCAAGTAAAATCAATACTTGCGTAGACAAAACTTATAAGAGAATTTCATAATTATTAAATACCTTTAAAATCACTATTAGAGATTTAATTGCATGCCTCGTTAAAAATTACGGTAGGACGAAATGACCAAATTAATTCAGAAATTTCACTGGATATGTAGCAATTCAGAGAAGTTTACATTGGTGATGATGCGCTCCATCTAGGTGTTGTTCGATTAATTATTTATTTTTTTAGAAGGTTTCGGTTTTCATTGGAGAAACCGAGCGGGAGCGTATTATTTTATTCATTATCATTCATAAATCCAAGACCAACTAAACAAGGCCACGCTTACGGATCTCAATACAATCGTAAATTTATCTATTGGAGGGAGAAACCTTGATACTAAATATGTAATTTTTAGTATTTATTATATAATGTGACATCCAAATGATTTTTTCTTCTTCTTAATTTTCATGTATTTTAACCGAGTTTATATTAGCATTAAGACGATCAACTACATTTCTACTTTATAGTGTTACCCTTTTTTAGCGGAACATAATTAATATAGTCAATTACTACTCATCAATACCATCCAGCACCACAAAACCATCATATATCACTTCTTTCTCCACCACCACCACTGCCCATCCCTCGTAGAAAATTGGGCACACTCATAACTTTCAATCCCAGAGGTCATGTATAAAGTTTAGTTTTAACAAACTTAGGTCGTCAATTAATTTATATTCAACTATACGTTTTTTGTTAATAGTGAAAATCATGCGTACGAACGGTTACCAAAGATAGCAGTATCATAAACAACTATTTTGTCTTATATGATATGGTATCATCCCCAAAAAAAATAATTTACCCTCCTTTATTGATCGTGTCAAAAAAAACTAACTATATTTTTCACAATACAGTATTACCCGTCATGTAATTTTTTTTTATTATTTTTGATTCAAAAATAAAAAACCAATACCACCTCCATTAAAACCATCCAATACTAATTATTATTTCTTCCACCAAAACTATTGTTATCGCCTCCACCACTTAGTAACACCTGCCACCGCTTCCACCACCTACTTCTTCTTTTACTACCACCCCCACCACTAATATATATTAAAATAATTTTTGTCAAAATTATTTATTGATGAAAATATGTATTAATATTAATTAAGGGACACTTATGATGTTAAACTAATAAATCGTTTATCATGAGAAATTAATGAGACATTGTTGTAGGGCATACGGCTCATGGATGTGCGGTCCATTAGACGACTAGGTTTTCCCTTCCCTATATATTAGAACCTTGTATTATGTAATGGCGAATGCCTCTTTTTTAATAAGAAGTTCTTCTCCTTCTCCATATCTATCTCTTGCTTTAACCTAATCGATACTACAAAACGTTATCATGCCCGATGCAATACCGCAGAGCGATTGATTTTTTTTCTTCTTCTAAATGGATGATAAACACAAGTTGTTTGAATCAAAAGTTAGGTTTGAATTTACATCAAGGAAATCGCTGGAATCGTTACGGTCAAAACAACTAAGTTGGATCTATTTCTTTTCCCATGAATTTATTTTTAGCATCACAAGTCAATATATTTGTGACTGCATAGATCCGATGTCTGATTTGATTTATGAATGCATTTTATAATACAAATACATTAGATTTTGTAATACTAATATATAATGGTTGTATTTTTATACTAATATATTGATATTTGGTTTTATGTTATGTTGTTATCTAATGACGTCGGTGGGATCCATGAATCAAAAGCTGTTGTTGGCATGTCCGAGGAGAAAGCAAATCCCACGGAGAAACCCGATCTGATACGGGAAAGGAGATGATGGGAAAGTTCTTGTTCTGCCCAAACCCGGAACCTATCCTGTTCCCCCAAACCCGGAACCTATCATGTTCCCCAAACCCGGGTCCTATCATGTTCCCCCAAACCCAGGTCCTATCCTGTTCCGCCCAAACCTGGGTCCTGCCCTGTTCCAGCGGCTCTGTCCTATTCCAGCGGTTCTGTCCTGTACTCGTTTCTTGGGGCGTGGGCAATCAAGTCCATTCTGGTTCTGTGTAAGTATATTGAAACCAAAGATTGAGGTATGTAACTAATGTGGGCTTTAATATTGAGTACTTTGCTGAGCTTATTTATTTGTTTAACATTGAATACTTTGCTAGGCTTTTTTTTTATTTTAGAATATGCCTAGTTTTGTCTATTTTTGTCCTATAATAAGTCAACAGCATATAAACGATCAATTTAAATTATTTTTATTGATCTCAATCATTAAGAATTTTGGTCTTAATGCTATTTGTTCTCTTGAATATGATATTGGATATAGATGAATGGTGTATTTTGTTTAATTGGTTGTACCAACTCAATTCCAATGTATTCATTTGGGGCTAGAAGTACTTGAGCACCATTATTGGATAATTGATATTTTCCCAAAAATTTGAATGTTCGTGGAATTTTCAAAACATATGTTCAAATAAATTCACATGTATTCCAATTTTTTTGTGGAAGAACTCCCAAAATTTTTTTTAGTAATATATTCAACTCCCAAATATTTTTTTGGAGAAGTACTTGAGTCGGAAAATTTTCATTTCTCTACTTCATCCATTATACTAACGAACCGGTATATGTTGAAGTATGACAGCAAGAGAATTAATTACTTTTTTTTAGTAATATATTCAACTTAAAGTAATTGGTTGACATGTGTAGTGAGATTCTCTTGGCCTAATGAGATAAAAAAAAAATTCAAATTAAGCTAAGTGTAGGAAAAATGAAAATGGAAAGAACCACAAAGTAATGAGGGTTATACGTACCGACTCATATAAATCATGTGAAAAGGGACATATATATCATGAGAAAAAAAATATATTATTATTATTTTATTTTATTTTCCAGCAGTAATGACACCAAAGTATAGGTATCAATTGAACATGAGATCAGCTAAAATGTAATTCTAGCTCCCATCGTAAATAAAAGAGTTGGAAATGCACCTGGTCATAGGTGTTGGTATATACAATATAATGTGTATGTGTATCATAGTAACAACCAATTTTCACATCAACTTAAATGGCAACAAGAACTTTGCCATGCCAATTGACTATCTTATCGAGCGCAGCACTGCTCATTTTTTTTCAAGATAGAACAAAGACGTAGCAAAATCTTTAGATGTACCAAGAGATAATCACACCTTGTTGAATTCCCAAGTAACCCGTGCAAATGAATATCATGTGGAACATCAAAATGATGAGAATGTAATTGATTGCATCTTTTATAGTCACTAAAGTATTTGGAAGGAAACATACTTTAGTGAGACTAATGAGTCAATTTAGTGAAATGTAAATCACTATAGTATTAATTTGGATTATTGAACCCATATTGATTACAATGATGAAATGTTGGAAATTGACTCACACAGGCTTTGGGAATTACCATAAATCAACTTTGGTTGTGACATGATGATCGTTTTGAAAGGACTCATGCGAACATCACTTTATTTGAGTGAACAAAAATGGTAACAATATTGACAGAATGCGAAGTAATGACATAAATTTCAATAAGTGTTTTATAAAGTACTAGATGCACAACCCCCTCCTCCCTCACATTATGATTTTAAGTAAGAGAGCATATCACTCATTTTTACAAAGTCTTCAGTAAAACAGGATCGAGACCATCCTAAGATGAAAATGGTAAAAATTCCATGTTACAAAGAAAACAAGGTGAACTTTAGAAAAATATTCATGCAAAATGCGGACCATTAAAGTAACTGATAGATTTGGTGAATGTTTTGACATTTTGGACTAGTGATAGTTCCCAAGAAATTTGCGTTTGAAAACTCCTAGAACATATTACACAATGCAAAGTGCAAAGGCTAACCACCCTTGTTAATGCTAGAGAATTTACATCAAAAGGACTTAATGAATATTGCATGTTTAATAGGATCAATATAGAGCATCTTATACCCAATGGTCTCGCAGAGGCTACCATCAAAGGTTACAGATGGTGCCTAAGGAATAGGTTATGCGTACAAACCCGTCTTTTATTGCTTTGGGAATATGCAATATTACACGCATCTTACTTAATTCGTTTTTTAGAACCCAATATTAGTCAACCTTTTTCTCGCGTACCAGGTTTGCAACTTCGGATTTAAGCCCGACATTCGTGTGCTTACACATTTTTGGTTGCACTATATATATGTGCCATTACGACTCCACATCGTATTATGATAGGTCTTCAAAACTATTAAGTAGTTATGTGGGAAATGAGTTCCCAACAATTATCCGCATTTTAAAACTTTTGCGCAGAGATCTCTTACCGCTAGATTTGTGGGTTATCACTTTAATGAGACAATCTTCCCTTCGTTAGGGGAGATAATAAAAAGAATTTTCTAAGGGAACGACAGGAATTATCGTGGTGTGTTCCCACCGTGTCTCATATTGATTCTTGTACTCCACAAATGTAAATGTGAAGTGATAAAGAATATTCGATTTTCAGAATGTACACCTGATGTTGCTAAAGTGATGAGATCACACATACCAGCTGCAAACCTACCTGCAAAGTTACAAATCCTCAATACAGGATATACACCATAGACTAAGGTGTTGTAACTACACTCAGTGGAAGTGTGGTTGAGGCCGTGGCTCCATAAAGAAAGTTGAGAGACCACTTGGTTCGATAAATCCTCTCCTAGAAAGGAATTAGGTGAGTAAGGCACAACTTATTTAGATCATCGTAAATCATCTCATAAGATTGTCTCTGAATATTTCCATGAATCAAACGGGAGGACGCTCCGGAAGTTTTAAATGATTCTAGAGAACAATAAAATCCCGATGGATTATGAGAATGCACATGAGTCAATGGAAGGATTATCAAAAACTGATGATATAATCCATAAATAGTTTCTCCATAAGTAGAGCACAATGAGATTGA
Source organism: Papaver bracteatum (assembly GCA_023529315.1). Classification (NCBI taxonomy): domain Eukaryota; kingdom Viridiplantae; phylum Streptophyta; class Magnoliopsida; order Ranunculales; family Papaveraceae; genus Papaver; species Papaver bracteatum. The sequence continues at coordinate 1,459,823 of JAJJWX010001728.1, forward strand.
ACCATGCTTTATTTTGATTAATTTCAAATAAATAGCATATTTGGCCTGCACAATCTAGGTAGAACTTAGTTCTTTGGCAGATATATGGGTATTTGGTGTGGTAGTGCTAACCAACCAAGTGTAAAGCCTATTGGACATACATAATTAATTTGTCATAAAGCATAGTGAGAAGAAAGTAGTCTTAAAGTATAAAGACTCTCCTTGTGGAGCGAGGTATCTCACAAAGACCTGGAATTGTTTACTTTGTTGTAATGATCATTATAGAATTTTGCTACTTAGTTAGCTTGACAAATTCAAAAGGACTTGAAATGCAGCATATATATGTGGTTGTTACGTATCTCTGAAAGAATCAAGAGATAGAATATATTTAAAAAAGTACTTGATAGACTTTTGTTTCCCAAATCAAATGACTCTAAACCACAGAGTGCGTTTACAGTTAGATAGAACACTCACTTATAGATTCAAGTAATTAGGCGGATGTGGTATACCCGTCCAAGTGACTATTTGATTTGGAGGGGATATACAAGTAAGTTATTTTTCCTTGCGTATTCACAAGAAAGTTCCTGATTTCGAATTGTAGCTATCTATGTCGATGGTACAGACATGATGGGTACTCTTGATGTATAAAAAACCTTAAAAGGTATTTGAAATCCGAATTTAAGATGAAAAATTTGGAGAAAACTCGACCGAATACTGAGCTTGTGGTATATTATCCCACCAGTTTGCATTTTCCTAAAGTCGTCAGGTAATTTAACAAATACATGCATCCTGATAGCACTCCCATGATTAGTCGAGGTTCAAATGTAAGTAAGTGACCATTTCGTCTAAAGAAAAATGACGAAGATGTGTTGGGAGATGAAATTCCCATATCTAAGTACAATAGACGCATTGCTGTACTTAGTATAATAATGTACTCGATAAAATTTTGCATCCTCATGGAATTTGATAGCTAGATATAGCTCAGCGCCTACACAATGTCATTGGAATGATATAGTGAATGTAATCATGTACTTAAAAGTAACCATTGACATAAATTTTGTTTTTTCCCTGCAAAAACATTAAAAGGAATGCTAATGAAAGTGTAATCCAAAAGTTATTGATTATGAAGGAACAATAATCTCTTCCCCAACGAAAGTAATCAGAGGAGATATGGTAGACTATTTTTTAAGTCATTACCAATATTCAGTTTCGAAAAATACATGACTAAGGTAATTGTCTAGAAAAACTCTGAAATTAATAAGGGGGAGATGCCGACATCAGGGGGAGGATCCAAGGATATGATGTCGATATAATTTACTTCGAAATTGAAGTTGTGTCGTACTCTTTTTCCCTTAGATCGAGAGTATTTTTTCCCAAAGGGTTTTGTAACTCGACAAGGTTTTTAGCGAGACGACACTAAAAGCATCAAGTATGTTGAATGTTGAAAACATAAAGATCGCATTGATATTACTGAAAATATCTGAATCAAAGAAATGAAACGTGATAGTCTGTTAAGCAACATAACTTCCAGGATCAATAACATGGTCTTATAAGTTTTCAAGTCACCAAGGTACAGTGTGATAAACTCCTTTTGACTGCATTAGACTAATGAAAACTGTCTGACATCAGGGGGTGCATCTAATGGTGTGTTGAACTCTTTTCCTTCACCACGGTTACTTTTTCCCACATGGTTTTTTTTCTCGGCAAGGTTTTTAATGAGACAACAACAAACACCGGGAATGTAATTTCCCAGATAAGGCTATTGTCTTTCCCACGAGGATTTTCTGCCTTAAGATTTGTGAAGCAACTAGCCAACTTCAACAGAACAAAGTGATCATCTGCAACGGATCACCTTTACCTGCATCTGCCATGTTGTACTTTTTTTCCTTCGCCAAGGTTTTATCCCACCGGGGTTTTCCTTGTCAAGGTTTTAATGAGGCAACACATTCGAGTTCAACTATGTTTTGAGTTTGCTTATTATTGTACTTTTTATTTAGTTCATGTTTTGTCCCTTTGGGTTTTCCTGGCGAAGTTTTAACGAGGCAATTAACTTAGACTCATCAATCTTTGAAGATCGTATTGCATGTGATGAACTACATGTAAAGTACAAGACAACATGTGAAGTACTACCTGTGAAGAACTGTACCAAGGTTTTGTCCCACTGGGTTTTCCCTTATCAAAGTTTTAACGAGGAAATTAATTTCGGCACAAGTAATCAAGGAGAGAACAACATTTGAAGAACTATATTCGAAGCACTCTATGTGAAGCACTGCAAACGGAATTCTATTGGACCGCACAAGGGGGAGTGTTGTAGGGCCTACGGCCCATGAATGTGCGGTCCATTAGACGACTAGGTTTTCCCTTCCCTATATATTAGAACCTTGTATTATGTAATGGCGAATGCCTCTTTATCAATAAGAAGTTCTTCTCCTTCTCCATCTCTATCTCTTGCTTTAACCTAATCGATACTAAAAAAGACACCAATTAATAAAACACTTATACTAATTAATATTTAATTTGAACAAACCATCACCATAGATTTATCCCCTCTCTAGATAAATCTGGACCACCACCTAGACAAATCTGGGCCACCACTTACATAGGCTAAGTTAGCCAAACCGCTTTATACTCTTGACCCTAGTTAGGGATTAGCCGAATCATTCGCGAATTTTTGCGAGTCGCACGTTCCCGCACTAAACGGCCGTCCTAATGAAACTCCCGAACCGAACTAGAATACTGCGTATTGAATCGGGGGCTTCTTAAGGCCCAACGTCTTTCCTTCCTCTTTTTTAGATGATTTTCATCGTTTTTACGAAAAAACAGCTACCACAAAGATTCGAACCCCTGTCATGTAGCTCACAAACCAGCCTACACTCCATTGAACCACCGATTTGTTGATGATAACATTGCCTATGTTTTATATATGTTGTTATTTGTACACGAATTAGGTATTTCCTAGAGCAACCACAGTCATGGGACTAAAGACCAAATACTATCGAAAGAACAGACACTATCGAGCGACTAAAGATCAAACCAAAGACCAAAGACCAAATACCAGACCAAATTTGGTCTTTAGTCAGGTAGATTCCAAGCATTGAATGGGCAAAAATCAAAGTTACGCATAAAAAAATGAAATGGGGCGGAACTCATAAGTTCTGCCAAAAAAATTAAAAAAAAGTTGGGCGCAAGTATTAAAGGCGCCGACCAAATTTGGTCTTCCCACCCGTAGTGTCGCACACGGAGTAAACCCAAAATTTTCAAATTTTTTTGGTCTTTACTCTTTGGTTATAGTCGTATGACTGCAGTTGCTCCTAGATACTTATCATTTTATTTGTATTTAATGCATATCGAAATTTATGTCCCGAATTCATATCTCCAAAACGAATTATACACGTACGTATGCCGTCCCGAATGACTTCCGAATCACCAACCATTGACCGGATTTTTAACCGAATTTATCTTCCGTCAAAACGAATAATACACGTACATATATCGTCCCGAACGTTTCCCGTAACCCGAATTGCTAACTAGGCTCTTGACAAGTCCAAAGGTTCAGTTCATTTTTTATAAAATATCTTCTACTTGATGACAAAGATCTTCATCATCAGGAGTCCAAAAGTTTAATTTTCATCTGATTCATCATTTTAAAGCTATAGTTCATTAACAACTCGGGATTGCTCTAATGAAATTTTAGAACTAATGATTTGGATTGATTTAGGTAATGAATAGCATATATCATTGGGTCAACATAGGTATCTATGATATGCCTTTTTGGATATAATATTAAAAATAACAAACAACATATGTGCCACTGCCATCGCTTGGGGATTCATACTTGAGATTAAAGTGTAATTGGCATGAGAATTCATAGAATCATAACAATTGGTTTCATTATTGCTATGTCACGATTTATTCTCAGCAGTCCCGTTACATACTTTATTTTTTGCGAATCTAATTTATTATAAAACCTCTATATAAGAATATTTTTGGGACCATAAAAAAATAAAATTATATAGAGGTAATTTTTACACTGATTAAGATAAGTTGGGACCATTATTTTTTATTCTTATACGGAGTTTATTCCTTTATAGAGTATTCTTATATGAAGGTTCTATTGTATTTATATTTATATACTCGGCCCCAACACATATAGGATTCCAAGCATTTCAAAAATTAATGCAAAAATCAAATCAAATGATTCTTGAGATTTTGGAGGGAAATGAAAATGATCTAAATGTTATGCAAGTTTTGGTTAAGATTTAGTAAAAGGGAAATTATAACTATCAAATAGGATTCGCTCCATGCTGCATATTCAAATTATGTATAGGGGTACCAAATTAAGAACTTCGAAAATAGTACATATGCAAAACATATCGGAATTAAAGTGATTGAAGTAGACCGGTTCTGAAGAAAACAAAAAAACAATTTGATTGGTTTACTCTAAAAAGCCGTGTAATAGATTTGTTTCTATTGAACCTCTAATTCAAGGACAAATGTATATCGCTAATTAAAGTGCCACCGGTGTAATTAAGCTAATTGATAAACTTGGGCGGAACATAGTTTTAAGAAATATCAAAAGAAAAATCTGGATCTGTACTGTCATATATATCTTTAGGCGCCAAAAAATTTAAGCCAATATTTCGAGATTTGCCGCAAAATTGCTCTCGGTGATTAAGATTTTTGGAATTAATAGCCTAACATTAAGAAAAAAAAGTTTTAGCGTTTACCAAAACAATTATTGTTTTTTCTTGACAATCAACAATTTCAATTTATTCATATCAAAATTGTGATTACATGATCGTTTACAAGAATAACGAAAACATCAAAATACAAGATAATCAACACCCTAATACAAATAAAGATATCAATTATAAGTATATCGCAAAGAGAAAGAGCCATAAACCGCAACGATATCCAATTTCTGTATATGTAATAGGGGAAAATGATGGTATAATCCGGAATCGATTCCGACCATTTAATCTGATTTTCATCTTCTTGAATAAGAGTTGCTCTTAAAAGAAAGGAGTAATTCGTCCATAATCTTGTAGATCCAAACATACCTGGATGCCCCAAATCCCTTTGATTGAAACTGGATTTAAAGCAATACCGTGTTGAAACAACGATGTTTTTGTATCGAGAATAGCAAGCCACGAACCAGCGATCAAGGTTAGAATAAATCGCCCTCAAAGCAAAGAGAAAATCGTCCCAAAAGCGAAGAAAATTCGCTCCAAATAGCGAAGAAAAATGTCGAAAGACATAAAAACTAATAGAAAAATTAGTTTTATTCAAAATCTAGCTACTAAAAACTTTAAAAGAGAGAAATCTTGCTCAGATCTGGTCCAAAAAGGACCAAATCTGAGCAACATGTTAAGGGAGAAATGTGTTTTTTTTTCTTAGAGGGAAGATGAAAGGAGAAGAGAGAGATCCAAAAGAAAAGACAAAAACAATTATTGGGTATAATGTTCAAAACTTCGGGCTGCAGTGGACAAAATGGCTCATCTTTTATATACAATTTATTCCGATGCGACTTGGGGTAATCCTGGCCTCATGGGTACACTACAAATGTAAACCTTTTTTTTTATAGGAAAACCTTAGGCCTAGAAAGGCACTAAGTGAACTACACATAATTGTTGTTGACAATGGCTGTGGAGGAACCACTCGGCCTGCCAACTTTGTTTTTACACAAAATAGCTAAATTGAAAGTTTCCATATTTTGATCACGATTAATAAGATTAAGGTTCAGTAACACAAAAGATATGGAATTGATATCCATATTTCCATTCTGGTTTGCTTGGATGTTTCTTCTTTCATAGTAAGATAGGTGAAATCTCCCTTGGGAATCTTCATTGTAGAGGAACTTGAATCTATCTAAAATGTCCATTGATTCAGCTGATATCGCTATGTTTGTATGCTGCATCACTTTGGCCCACTGGAAAGCTTGGTCTGCTCCTCCTGTGATTCCCTTTTCTCCATAGTATCTTGTATATCCTCTAGATCCAATGGTGCTTCCTGCAAAATCTGTCATAATTAATGCAGTGTGATAAATAGAGTTTTCAGAGTCGTATATTGTGGATATACTTATATGCTTCCCAAAACTTGTTTCAACACTCCAATTGTAATTGGAGTTTCCATGTTGCAGTGTCAATAAAATTTCCTTCCTCGTAAGAGAGGAAAGTTGTTCAGAATGTGATCAGGAATAACATGTATTATTCGTTGTGATTACACGATGCCATGACTCTGAGAACAATGGCTCCCACATTAGGCTGGATTTTTTTGAATATAAAGTCACATTTGGCTTTCCAAATATACCAACAAGTAGTGGCATATGTGTTGCAATCAATATTTCCCAGTTGAAACCAGGAATTCAACCATTCTATAAAGATAGTGTTGTTATCAAATAGAGTATGATAATTGCCAAGAATTTCCTACCAAACCAGTGTAGCAGTGGTGCAATTAAGAAACATGTGGGACATGGATTCTTCTTCCCCACTATTGCAGATAGTGCATATAGGATTAATGTAGTGAAGAATGCTAGCTGTTTTGGCATTAGTGGGGAGGATTCCATGAGCACATTCCCAGATGAAGATTTTGATAGCTAGTGCTACATCCATGTTCCAAAGTGCATCCCAATTGCCAGTTGGAGGATCATTTCTGTATGGATGGTCAAATTTTTCCTTGTACAGCTCCTTGACAGAAAACACTCCTATGTCATTGAAATTCCAGATAATTTTATCATCTTCATTTGGATGAGTCTTCAGGGTTATGATCATAGCTGCTTCCTCAATACTAAATAAATTTGAAACTTGAGTTTCATCCCAGTTGCCATCTGGTAGAAGTAATGAATCAAGCTTGTTGATGTGATGAGGGAAGTATTGAGGTTTTTGAAGTCTTATATAAGTGTTTGAAATCCAAATATCATCCCAGATTTGAATTATTTTGCCATTACCAATTCTCTAGGAGCAGTATTGTTGAATGTTGCTTATTCCTTCTAGAATTCCTTTCCATATCCAAGAGTCACCATCTTTTGATTTTGTATCCATACGAAGAACATTTCTTCCTAGAAGATATCTTGCATCCATAAGTTTGTACCATAGAGAATCCTTATCTTGCTCAAGTCTCCAGCCTATTTTGGTGATCATAAAGCTATTAAATAAATCCATATTCATAAATCCTATGCCTCCTAACTCTTATGGCTTACAAACTGCTGTCCAGACATTAGGACAATACCTAGAGGGGTTTTCTATATTTCCCCTCAAAAGAAATCTCTTTGTAAGTTGTTGATGTCCTTGCAAGTTTTCTTTGGGATCTTAAAGCAATTCATTTGGTAGATACAAGCAGATGAGGTGACAAACTTGATGATTATTTCTCTGCCAGTAGGGTTTAGGGGGTATGTTTCCATCTAGTGAGTCTTAACTTCAGTTTGTCAACTCCAGGCTTGAAAGAGTTGATTTTTCTTATATGAGTAAACAGAGGAGATCCAAAATATTTATCATCAAGCTGAAGAACATTAACTCCCATATTATTTCTAATTTGAGGGCTGAGCTCAGGATTAGTATTTTTTGCAGAAGAAAACTCCATATTTGTGGAAGTTGATTAGTTTCCCAGAAGTACTTCCAAAGATCTGAAGTAGCTGCATAATATTTTGAGCTTCAATTGGATTTTTTGCAGAAAATCATACAGTCATCAGCAAACAGAAGGTGACTGATATGTGGATCAGATTTGCAGATTTTTATTCCATTGATGATGCCCATTTCCCCAGCATGTAGAAGAGTCCTTGATAGAGATTCCATGCAAAATAAAAACAGATAAGGTGAAAGGGGGTCACCTTGTCTGAGACCACTTGAAGGTTTAAATTTTTTATTAGGGGACCCATTGATGAGAACAGCTGATGTAGATGTTGATATGCATTGGTTGATCTTGTGGCACCATTTATCATCAAATCCAATTTTCTTCATAATTGTCATTAGAAATCCATAGTCCACTCTGTCAAAGGCCTTTTCCATGTTAATTTTTATTCCCATAGTGTCGCAGTTTCCTTTTTTTCCTCTTTTAGACCTCATAGAGTGGATGATTTCATGAGCAATAGCAATATTTCAGATATTTGCCTTCCAGGTATAAAAGCCGATTGGTATGGAGATATGATTTTGTTTAGGAGAGGTTTCATTCTTCCAGTGAGAAACTTGGAGATGATTTTGTAGGTTATGTTGCAAATACTGATAGGTCTGAAGTGGCTAGGAGAAGTAGGTTTATCAATTTTGTGTATGAGAGCTATGAAAGTGGCATTCATCTCCTTTAATAGATGACCAAATAACAAAAAGTGTTGGACCATGGAGACTATAACCTTTCCAATAATATACCAATTTAGTTTAAAAAAATTTGCTGGGAACCCATCAGGACCTGGAGCTTTGTCATTTTCCATACTAAATAAAATTGCTTTGATTTCAGCAGGCTTAGGTTTTTTGTTGAGTGTGAGATTATCTTCACTAGTTATGGTTTGGGGGATGCGACTGCTGATTTTAGTAGAGGGTTGTGTTGTTTTAGTTGTATCCATATGAGTAAAATGGTTGGTGAAGCAATCTTTAATCTCTTGTTGTTCAGTAATCCAACTTCCTTCTTCAGTTTGAATAAAGTCTATCTTGTTCCTTCTTGTTATACTCTTTGTGGATATGTGAAAGTAACTTGTGTTTTGATCTCCCAGATTAATGAATTGATCCATGCTCTTTGTTTTCCAGAATTTATCTTCTATGTCAAGCCAATTTTTAAGCTACTTTCTAGCATCAGATAGAGCTTGTCCTCTATCAGTTCTGAAATAATGAGTGAGTAACCAAGTTAAATGTTACTTGCACTCTTCAATGTTGGTTTTGATGTTTCCATACACCTCCTTCACTACAAGAAAAATGGGCTTTGACAACACGAAGAAACCGTTGTCGAAAGGGTACGACAATGTTTTTCCAGACGTTGTTGAATGGGGGGTTGTTAAAAGCTTTACCCCTTCGACAACGGTTATTTTACATTGCAAGCAACGTTGTCATACATAACCAAATAACAACAGGTTTTTTGTATTGTGAGATGTTGTCTTAACAATATTGACAAATCGTTATCGAAATATTTTTAGATTTAAAATAATAATAATAATAAATCTAATTATATCATATATTATATATTATTTATATATAAATTGTCTTCCTCAAAATGTAATTCACTTGTTTTACATAAATCAACTAGTAGAGGGAATGTGCGTTACAAGAAGGGAACGAGTCAATAAGAAGAACAGACAGTTGCAAAAGATGGGAATAAGAACAAACACAATCAACACTTCAAAGGATAGCTAAGCTTGAGCTCAATGAGCAATATTCGTTGCATCAACCATATATGACATGACCTCATAAAAATGTATAAAGTTTTTCTTCCACTTAACCATTGATGGCCCTACAGAGAGAGGAGGATGAAATAAGAACACACACTAATAAATACCCAGTGTATTGTCGTCCAAAACCGAGGATGGAGTAGTTAATAAGAATGCGCTAATAAATATCAAGTGTGCAACATTACTCACCATTGGTATCAAAATTGATGCATTTGGAAGGACTCTAATAGAAGAGACAGCCCTATGCGGTCGGAGTCTAGAATGACGCTGGGGTTCTCACACATCCCAATGTATATTACCAGCAGATAATTAAGCGAGTCTTTAAAGCGAAAACCACACTTGCATGTAAAAAAATGACATGCGTTACTCAGCAGTGCATATTATCGTAAGATTTTCTCCTTTCATCATATCGAAAATTAGATACTCAGCAAGCTAAATAAATGATAACCACTAATGAAAATCTGAAACGATCAAATGTTCACTTCCACGGGAAATGCTTGTTATGTAAGCGTTCGGGAAATTGTGACTCAATGTCTCCGAACTCACGCTTCGCAGTAAGAAACTCTATTGGAACTCCCCAACAACAATAAATTCATTGAATGTCAAGTAACCTTCTGCCAAGATAAGCATAAGCATAGTTATTAGAATGAAATGGGAACAAAATGGAATAAAATTTCCACCATGATAAACACAACTAAGAAAACTTGCCACTGGTAATTATACGAAAACTTGCATGTCAATTGCATCTATATATTGCATTATTTTTTCTGTTGACTTTCTCAGTTTTGTAAATATGTGTTGTTTCACAATAGTGAAACATAAATTATTGTATTGATATTAGGCATCAATCAAACGGCAACAGTGATCCATGTACACGAAAACAGAACACAATGTTAAAAGTCTTCCTTTGTTTTGTGTATTCTCAACAACCTCAAACTTGTCGATGCATACAACTCCAAAAAATAAAGTAAATTTTAATCAGGTTAGAAATCAGAATATCTGCATTCAAACCAAATATTAAACTACAGGGATAAACCAAAAAAAAAAAATTATGCCAAATTTTTTTGGGATGTAAATTTAACCCAATAACCGTAGGTTCTAACATGGATGGGTGTGCGCCCACCCAATCAGATTTATGTGTGCTGCATGGAAGGTTAAGAGATAAGAGATGTGGTTAGGCATACATATATGTGTACTTGGACATTACCTCGGATTTCATGTCGTCGTGCACCAGACCTAGACCTGATTGTACCGTAGGAAGGAAAATGCACGAGAATTTCTAATCCTGATTCACCATACACAATTCAACATAGAATTTCGAAAATTTTGAATGATATTCAAAATAAAATACATCCATAGAAAAAATTGTGAGATCCCTCCTTGTTAGATCATAACTAAGGCAGGGGATACATGAAGACATATAACTACAAATGCAACCAACTCACAATAGTACGCAAAAAGAACCATTTTCACTCCAGTTGGTAGCTTAAGGATACACAACGTCTAAAACCCAAACTTGCATTAACGCGATAACCATCAGAAACTCATTATTAATCTAACCTTACCCATTCCATTCCTCTAGCTTTCTACCTCTAACAGAAACACTAAGTTTATTCCAATAACTAAATCAAATATTGATATTTTCTCAGAAATTTACACAAACAACTAGTGTCACAAAACTTATTTAATATTTTGAATACTACCACTAATAATGAAATGAACAATCGAAATGCGATTACCATCAGACCATGCAAACTACACCACTAGCAGTGAGCTAGCTAGTTACCATCATCACCAGCGCTTTCTTGAGCTCCTTCAGTTCCCTATCCACGGAAAGAAAACACCTTCGATTAAGTTCAGAAATATAAGTTCGCATTTGATGAGCCATTTTATCAAATAGAAAAACATCAACACTTACTGAAATATATGATTCTTATACCTAAAACAAAAGAAAGATCTAAGTGATTGAATAAGGTTTGTGAACAAATGTTACCAGCAGTAATGAAACTTCTGTTGTATTGCATCCTCTTGTGAGCTCTTCTTCTAGGATTCTTCTTTTTGTCCTGTTTAGCTACCTTTGGATTTTGTCCTGTAACTTTTTCAGCATGAGCCAAAAATCAGTAAACCTTACCTGCAAAAAAGGCACATACAACCAGTTATTAGATTAACAAACACACAGACTCAAAATCAAAAAATCAAATGGTGATAGATTGAGGGGACTGGAATTGAAATTGAGAGTTGACTGAAATTAAAATCACAAGCAACCAGTTATCAGTTTACCTGAATATCTTAAAAAGAATCCCTATCTGAAATTGGAGGTGTCTGAAATTAAAATCAAAAATAAAAATGTTAAGGTTTATAACTGAAACTTAAATTTAAAGAAGATTTAATTAGGGTTTTATAATTGAAATTTCATACTTGAGAGATTAAAATCAAAAACAAAGTCTCTTAAAACTCCTCATTATCATATTTTTCTACAAGGATAAGCAAAGAAAAATATAAACAAGTAATGTTTCAGATTAAAATCAAACTCGTCAACCAAACTCAGATTTTCGTTTTTACCTCAATATCACTAGAAATACAAATATAAGAATGACAAAATCAAGTACCAAAAGCTTCTCCTCAAAGAAAAACAGATTCAATTACATCGAACTAAGATCAGATCTAAACCCTAATACCAAAATCAAAATGAAAAAATCGATTTATATAGCTTTGTTGGGATTTAGTATAGAGATGAAAGAGTTGGATTTGATGAAACGAAGATCGACACAAGAAAAATAAGTGGGTTTGAAATCGATACCAAATCAGGGTTTGAGTAGAAGATAAAAGGGGCGAACATATGGAAGATGGCGAGAGGCGAAGAGAATAATGAGTTATGGTTTCTCTCTTTGCACAAGTATAGATAAGTTAAAGTGATTCTCTAAGAAAAATCAACCAGATCTAAGGGTCGTTATTTTAAATATGTGTGTATGTCACGTGTGTGGCTTAATGGCATTGACCTCCTATAGCTTAAATGGACAACACTTGATATCAACAACGGCTTTAAGAGCATCTCCAACAGAGGGTGAACGTTTTATTTTTTTATGACACGTAGGATTTTAGACCCTCATTTACATTAAATTCATCTCCAACAGTGGGTCCTATTAAATAGGAAGGGTGTGAAAATAAATATGAAGGTCTTGGATAAGGTCTTATTTAGACCTTCGGAATGACCTCCACGTCATCATTTTAACTATATTTTAAATTTTTATTTTTGAATAAATTGTTCTCAACCAATAAGAAAGAGAGAATCAACTTTAAATTTATCCAAATCAACAAATCTTAAAAATAAGACCCCACACCATTGGAGATAGTCTATAAGCATAAGATTACTATGTTTGCCACATACATATGACCCCAAAAATAAGGATCTAAATAAAAATTCCACATAGGATTTTTAGCACCCACTGTTGGAGATGATATAAGACTAAGATGTTGTCGTATGCCCATTTGTAGACAACGTTTCCCAAAACGTTATCATATATCCGTTGTCAATAGCCGTTTTTCTTGTAGTGCTTGTTCCAGACTCTAATTTGCAGCTTGATATCTTTGAGTTTTCTGGAAATTGAGAATGCACTTGAGATTGGGATAGCCTTGTGCCAGCATTCAGCTATAATTTTCCTGCAGTCCGCATGATCTAACCAAGGACCAAAAAATTTTAGGGAATCTTACCATTCTTCCAATGGGGATTAATGTTTAAAAGTATATGGTGGTGATTAGAACCAATGGCTAGGATTTTAGTGATAGTGGTATTTGGATAAATATCTAGCCAACTCTCATTTGCTAGACCTCTATCTAATCTTTGCTCAGTAAGAGAATGACCTTTTCTCTTATTTGACCAAGTGAAAGGGCATCCAGTGAAGCCAAGATCAATGAGGTCTAAATTTGGTATGTTTTCATTGAATAAAGAAGCTTCATTAGTATCAATTGGATGAGAACTGAACTTTTCAGTGTCATGTAGGATGAAGTTCAAGTCCCCAATGACCAACCAAGGAAGCTTATGAGATTTAGAAGTGTTCTCAATAGAGGCCAAAGAATTCAACTTGGATTTGGTGTCAAAAGGGTTTCCATAGTATCCTGTGAATAACCAAGTAGGATTATTGGCATTTCTAATAGAAGCATTAATATGATTTTAGGACCAATCTAAAATTTCCAGATTTATATTGCTTTTCCATATCAAAGCTAGACCACCAGCTGTGCCACTTTCCCCTCCTGGGTTGACATACCAGAAGTTGTGGACTCCAAAGTCATGCATAGTTTTCTTAATGTTATCATACTTTGTCTAGTTTCATAAAAAAATATGATGTCAGGGAGGTGAAGAATTGCCAAAAGTAGAAAACAACAGGATATTTTATCTTATTAAGCATATCATTAAGGTATCTCTTAGCATCCCTTATTCCTAAACCTTCACAATTCCAAGCCAGGGAGGTGAAGAATTGCCAAAAGTAGAAAACAACAAGATATTTTGAAGTGAGTCTTCTAGTAATACTATCATAGTGTAATTGGGTCACCAAATACACAAAGTTATGATAAAGGGTATAAAAGGAACAAAAATACGTCAATAAGATGAGAATTCTTACCTTTGTTTCAACAGAGCAATCCAAGGAACCATTATCCATGGAGTTGAGGTACTGGTTAGCAGCAGTCTGATCCTTGAATCTTTTAGCACCAGCCAAATCTAAACTATTGAGGAAAGTAGTAGCAGTGTTGGGAGTAACCTTCTTTCTCTTGGATTCAGAGAAAGTGCTAGAGGAGGAGCTATGAGGAGTGTCAATGTTGTTCTCAAAGATATGATTCTTTTTCTTAGCTTTCCAAGTAGCTTTTTTCTTCTTAGAGGCTTCTTCTTCCAAATTTGCTTTTATCTGAGCCAAGGTTGGGAGGGAATGAGTTGGGAAAAGATTTGGATTTTTTATGACTGGGAATATTTGCTCAGCGGCAGCTAGATAAATAGCATAAGTGTCTTCATCAGTTTTTCTCAAAGAGTTGTTGCTATTGGGAGCAGTTCTGGCAGCAACTTTCCATTTTGGGAGTTTTTTCTTATAAGCTCCAACTATCTTTTTAGCCAAATCTAATCGTTTGTGTTTGAATTGACAAGCTAAGATATCTGGGTGCGGTGAAATTTGTTCTTCAGAAGTAGGAAGTTGAACTTCAGCATCATGAGGCTGAGTACCAAATATGATGTTCCTGTTGGATGTAGAAGCCATGTTAGCTATAGACTTTTGAAGCTCCAATCTTTTTGCAGCTTTTATTTTTGCTTCAAACACAACAGTTGCATCAGCATCAGAGTAATGTCTATGGATAATATCTTTTCCAGCTTGGACTTGTTTTTGTCTAGGAGTAATGGGTCTAGGTGCTGGCTTGGGAATCGGTATATGAGTGTAATCGGGGTTGTTTTGGTTTGGAGGTGCAGGGCAAGGAAGGCTTGGGTGATCTAGAATCCTACAAAACTTGCAGAATTTTATTCCATTGAGAGCATAAGCACACTCCAACCTTTGAGATATGGTGGGGGTTTCAAAGACTTTTACCCCGAAATTGCGAGCTCCAGTAACATTGATATTGACCTTGACTTCTACATTTTTCTCAAATCAGTCCCTTCCATATGTTTTTTATTTGAACCTTGAAAGACCCCAATTGGTTGAATGATATTTGGGATGTCTTGTATGATGTTAGGGGTAATTCTCTTGATTAGGAGCCAGATCATAACATTAGAGAATAATTCTTCATTTATAAGATCAGGTCCCATTGCTCGTACACCTACTAATACCATTAACTTATCAAAGACTCCTCTGGTTCCTCCATCTCTCAAAGTGGAGTAATCTTCTTCATTTGTGGTTCTAATGATGTAAAAGTTTCTTCTTCTATTCCATACGTCAACTTCAATTCTACCAATCATCTCCCAGTGAGCATTGATGAAGCTGCATACCCTTGCTGTCTGAAAGAAGATATTGCTACAAATTTTTCCAATAAAACAGCCTTTCCAGTCTTGGACTTATTTGGTTTTAATGTTTTCATAGTTTATAAAGACTTTGGGGAATATATCCTCAGGAATTGAAAGGGAAATGTTCATTTTCTTAACCAGGTTATCTATGTAAGGAGGGTTTGAATAAGAATCCATTGAAGAATGTTTAATACAGAGAAGGATAGAGAAGTGAGAATAATGTTTGTTTTGATATAAGTCAGTGTATATGATTGTGATGTAACCGACTTTAATTTGAATTTTTTTCACGGGTTGATAAGGAGCTTTGTCGTAATTGAACAAAATGAATTTTGCAGTAGAGATTCTTAGATAGGCGTACTTGTTCTTGATGACCCCTATGGATTTATTGACTTGGTCGACCATGGATAATGGCACTTTGGACTACGACCTGTCCAAAATCAAAATACTAGTTTCTAATATGTTAGTGAAATCAGAGTTCGATGTAATTGGATTGATATTTACCTTTCTCTCGTGTTGTACTTTTAACTTGTTGTTGATTATGATTTGAGGGGTGCCTTGAGTAAACTAGTGTAGTGGCCACTCAGATCATAGTTTTCCACTTAGAATATGATTCAGTTTGCATCTGATTGAGCATGAGTGAAGAGACCTTCCGAGTCAGATTTTCCAAATAAACCATCTCAGAATGAGAATGTGCTTTAATCGGTCGAGCTTAACGGATAAAATCCATAAATTTTTACTCAGAGTCTGACCCGCTAGAGTGGTTGAAAAATTTGTGCACATAGATAACCTGGTTCAAGGAGAGAGTATGATCTTTCAATTCCTTGGTAATGAACGGTTGAGATTGAGAAACAGTTTCTCTTCCCATCCCAGATAAAACCAAGGAGAGAGTATGATCTTTCATTTTCTTTTGCAGTTTACCTAGAGGAGAATCAGTTAAAATTGCAAATTCTTTCTGTCTAACAAAAATTCCATAGAAAAACATTCCTTGAATCTCCAAACAATGAAAGGTGATCAGATATCCCATGATGCTATTCAGAGAGAGCCAAAAAAATCCCGATTCATGAAGCCATCGCATCAGGTATGTTTTCCTGAGTTTCAAACTAATTTTGATTTTGTTTTTTGTTATAAGGATTATGTGTCTAGAATGGGTGGTGGGTTTGATTACAATTTGTGTTTTGGTAAAAAATTGTTTTAGGATGGTACTGCAAGGGTGTGTGAAGCGTTTGAAGGTATCCTTGAGAGTCAGGTGCAGAGCAGTTCGATTGATAATCACGGCAGTGCAGTTACTGGGGGTGGGGGAGTTGTGCATGCATAGGTTGAGGATGGAAATCAACAGCAGAATATCAAGCGAGGACGGATCGAGAATGGGCAACTTGTTGGGGTTAAGGATAGAGGGGTTCTGTTTGCTCTTCATCCCACATGAGTCTGACATGTGGTCAAAGAAGGGATTGTGCTGGTGGGAGAAGAACGAATTGTGGGGGGGTACTTGTCAGGGTTTTTTTGCATCCCCAGTGCCTGACGACGTCAAAGCTCAAACTTATTTTAATGATTCTCTTCCTCATACTGCTGACAAGGTACTCTTTCCTAATATGTTCATGCTTGCTCCAGCAAATCGGCAGATAGATGCATATGTGGCAGAGATATCCCGAGAAGGAATTGGAGAGGTTACTCATCCTCATGAAGTATACCAGTTGACGATCATTTTACACCAGGGGTTGATGCAAGGGTTTTAGACCAAATATATAGATCTGATGTTGCCAGTGCAAGACGTGGAGAGGTACCCCAACCACCAGAAGTACTATCCGACGAGAAATTGCCGCCAGGAGCTAATGCAAGAGTTGTAGCTTAGGTGTATAAAGATGTTGTGGCCAGGGATATAAGGAAAGTTACTGACGAATCTGGAGATGCAGGTGATGTCTAGACAGGTACATTTCAAAATAATGCTTTGAGTGAAGTAAGGAGTAGAAAACAAACAAATAATTTTATGTTTAAAATGATGCAGAACTTTAAAATGGTCCATAACTTTTTGGAAATGGCAAGCCACAGAGCTGCTAAACAAAAATGTGTTGTATTTTATTGTTGGTTTTTTTGTGATTAGAATATTGTGCATGCTAACTGTATTAGTGCTTGAGGCAATATTGCAATGCTTTCCAACTAGAGCTAGAGATTTATTAAAGATGAGCCAGTAAGCATATAAGGGAGGGTTCACTTGAATAGTGCAGAGATTCAAGTTATAAAAAAAATCTAGAGATAGTAGTTATTATAGCATGATTTGAGATAGATATGTTTATGGAATGTCTCGGGAGATATAGAAAACAATGATTAGAAGAATGGATCAAAATCTTACCCACAGGAATCTTAGCCACGGGAAATTTAGCCAAATTTGTAGATACATACATACCAGGGTTTGGATTTGCAGGATCCCAGCATTTGACCCAGCAATATAGGCAGATGAGGATATGTTGTATGTTGTTCTCCAACAAAGTCTTCAGATTCAAATTAGTACCAATGATATCTACATGAATGTACCATTTGTAGCTACAACTTAGAGTTATCTTCAGGAAATCATTTCTGGAGTGGGGTATTTTAATATGTAGAGTGAGATAGTGCCAAGAGGACGAGGTACTGAAACTGAAAAGGGCTACTTTAATGTTGAGGTTTGTTTGCAGAACGTTGATATGGAGATAATTAGATATCATGGGTTCCTTGAATTTGAAATAATTTTTAGTTCTATGAGCAACTGAGGTCATATCTGTGTGTTGAGTATTGGTATTGAACATGTGATTTTTCTTGGAAGGGAAAATTACAGCTTCCAATCTGATGTAACTAGTGATTTGGGTGTTGTTTATGTGATATGTGTGATTGGTGTTGTATGTGATTCCTGTAATGGTTGCAGTACTTGTGTGATTTTTCATCAGAACCGAAATTAAAGAAGAAAATAGGGAGAGCAAAGAAAGAAAGAAGCGGATAGAAAGATGAGAAGAAAACAAGGAAAACAGTCGAAGAAGAAGAGATTAACCAGGAAGGTGTTAATACATCGTTTGAATTCAAAGGAAGTAGGAGAATTCGATAATTTTGAATTTCTGGTAACAAATCCGGTGAGATTAGACCGTTAGAAAATGGACGTTGAAGGTAGACAACACAAAAAACAGCTAGAAAGGACACCGGACGGGAGAGACTCAGGGGGAGGAAAGAGGAGAGAGGGGAGAGCTCATCTAGTTAGCTATATAAATGTAAACCAATACCCTAGGGAATGTGTCCTTTAATGCGTGGGTGAAATGTTGTAATAGCCCGTTTGGACTTTGGATGTCATTTCAGAAGTTGCTTTATAACTTCTATAAAGTAATTTCTGGAAGCAAGAAAGTCAGAAATCAGTTTGGATACAGATTCTACTAAATAACTTTAGAAACAAAAAAGTTAATTTTTTATAAAGAAAAACCTTTTGTTTCTGACTTCTGCTTCTAGTATCCAAACAGTCTAAAAAAATCATTTAAAACTGGAAAACGCTATGAATATTCTCGGGGGCGGAACTATATAGTTACTAAAGTCCGGAAAAACTTCAATTTTATAGTGCACTTGCTTTGGTTAAAAACATCAAGCCTAAACAATAAGCTTAAGCCAGTCTAAGTCAAACCAATTTTTTTTAAGCCACCCCAATATTCATTTTCTAGTTCCGCCATTGATTATTCTCAACTGTTCGTTTCATCTTTTGGCTCCAAGGGATGTGAACTGAACACATATACTTTGTAGATGTTCCTCTGATTTTTTCTTCATTTTCTTTTGTTAATGAGGTGCATGCTTAGCTCCAATTCCGTTACAAATTCTTTAGTACTAGTGTTTATTCAATAATAATAACATGCTTTGTTAGTACACGCTAAAAAGTGACGCTCAATTTCTCTTCACTTGCTTAAATCTCAGGAAAGGATTTTGTTTTGTTTTCTAATTCAGTTTCTACTATTAATGAGGCCGAAATAGATTCTATAAGTGCTTTTAAATTATTAATTATCTCTAACCATCCTTTGATGAGATCTTATGCTAAATAAAAGATGGAAATTCCACAAGCGGAGGATATTGATGGTTTGGGTGATTTTGACTCTAACTTCGACTATGAAGAGCAACTTGATGCTGTCAAATACTTGTTTCAGTACAAAATTGAGGATTTTTTGTAGAGTGATTTGTTTCTTTTCCTTTGGGTCTTCCTAAGTTTAAGAACCTTAAGCAGGTTTTAATGGAGCTTTTGCGTAGACTTTTTTGTTTTTGTTTTTTGGAGGTTCTAACTCGCACATTCGAGAGCTTGTTTTAGTTTTCTCTTTATTTTATTTCTTTCATACTTGTAACTTTGGCGTCACTCTTGATTACATCTTCATTTTTATATTGAAATTTGTTTGTTTACATGTCAATAGAAAATATACTGCTCGTTTATTTACTTTGTTCAGAATGTCGTTTGTTTGCATATATAACAACCAAATTGCTCATTCATCAAAGTGTTTTTTTTTAATCAAAACAACCGAAAGAACCCTGGCTTGATTGGGGTATACCTAATGAGACAAAATCTAGGTAATTTTGAAGTAAAAGAAGCCACCCCTTAACCATGTATTTTCTAAATGGCTAATATACTCTTGTTTAATTAATACTAAAATTTTTGATTAGATTAATTAGTTGAGTTTAGATGGATTAATTGAGTAGATTAAAACTTTTATCCCATGAGTTCAATCAACACCAGTTCTAAATTTTGAGAAAAGTCAGCCGGCAAGGTCTACGGATGAAGAACATTCCGACTAAATCTGGCCGGCAAGGTATACGGATGAATAACATGCCGATTATATCCGGCCGGCAAGGTCGGTGAATGAAAAATATGCCGACTTTATTATTTTTGACACACATGAGACTATTGTAAATGTTTCACTAGTCGGCATCTTATTTATTTTTTACCTTGCTGGCTACCTTATAGTCGGCAAGGTTGACCAAAAATACCTTGCCAACTATATGATTTTTTGACATACAGATAAAGGTGTTACAAATGCATGATTAGTCGGCAAGGTATTAATTTCATAACCTGCCGACTAAACTATACTCGGGAAGGTATAAGTATGAATATCGTGCCGACCCTGTAAATGCAAATTTCAGAGATGCAAAGTCGGCACAATATTCAACCTAGGAAGATGCTGACTAATACAAGTCGACAAGATCGACAAAAAGAAACCATGCCGACTGTTGATAAAAATTTGGATCATACAGGATTTGAGATTGAGTATGATTTTGTACCCAATCTCAAATCGAGTATGTATTCCGTTTGAGATTGAGTACAAAATCATACCCAATCTCAAAACCCGTATAATCCAAATTTTATTTTATTTTTCTGATTTGATTTCATAGTTAGAGTTTTGGGAAAAGATTTTGAAATTTTTCTGGATGGATTTTAGTCGGCATGGTTTTCTTTTGGGGGCGATTTGGTCTTTTAACATCTTTTAGGCACCCCTTAGCACACTAGTTTGGATGTGAATAAAAGGGAAAGAACCCATCAAATTTTAATTGATTTTGTGAAGTTTTTGGATGAGATTGACAACATATACAAAAATGTGTGTCCGAGAATGCCAATTTTTTTAATTATTGAGACTTTGAGGCTCATGCTAAATTCATTTGCTAGTTTACTTGACCAAACTGGCAAATGGCAAGAAACCGTTTCGTTCTCACCAATATGTTTCATCATTCATTTTCCAATAACCTATGTACCTGAGTTCATAATTGTTGTTTTTGTTTTTCTCCGTTTGCTATCTTGGTTAAAGTGGGGAAACACCAAAATCCAAAGATTTCGAAAATTAAATGAACGGTAATTGAGATTGTGGAGGAAAATGAATGGGAATCAACTGTTTTACATCAACGTTTCTGGCATTAACTGTAATTGTGTTTTTACCGCTTATCTCTCGCTATGTTCAAAAACAAAGGATGATCGAAATTTTCCATGCAGCGTGATCCACTTCAGCATTTATGTCTATCTAGTTGACTTCAGCATGCCATTTGTTTCCCCCGCTTATTAGTTGCTATCGCGCATTCAACTGTCATTTATGTGTTACTCGAGCAATTAATCTTGCTAATCTAGTGGTGTTGGTAGCACCTGAAGGCGAGATCTTATGGCCGCCTAACATTATTCATGCGTTGTTAAAGAACTATTGCGAAAAATGTAAAATTTGATGAGAAAGACACATCCATCCTTGCAAGCCTAAAGGTTCAATTTTCATTGATTTTATCATTTTGGGATTCTTTCAAAAACATGGTTACTTACCTTGGCTCTGTATTTCAGTATAAAGTCCAAGTTGGACATACTGAGACCTTTCAACTAAATGGTTCATCTTTTTAATTCCACTTTTAAGGGTGACTCAATCGTAATTAGGGGTGACACTAAAAGACAAAAAATGTCACCCAAACGTAAAACTGAGCTACCCTTATCCGCGATTTTTTAAAATGGCAACTATGCCCTTTAATAATCGGTAGCCAAAACAACAATTGGTAGGTTAGTTGTTAATCGGTAGGTTTAATTGAAACTATACTTACCGAATATTGTGTAGGTACTTCGGCAAATAATCCTTTGTTTATTCGGTAGCTTATCCAAATTTTAAGGCTACCGATTATAAGGAGCCCCTTATATTACCTTGACCAAATTCCGGAGGTTCTGAGGGGTGCAAAGCCAACCATAACCACTTGGTTTGAGCTGTGGATTTAGTGGTAATCAGACGGATAATATGTTACAACCCTACCGATTATAAGTTGCCCCAAAATGATATTATTTCTAAAATCCTTGACGTAAAGAATTTAGAAATCTTCGATAATCGGTAAGTTATACAACTAAAAAGCCTACCGAATATATCGAGCCCCAGATCGAACCTTTTCCATATTTCATAGTTTTTGAGTGTACACAGGCAGCCATAACCAGTTGGTGCGTGTTTTGGGTGCAGCCGTAATCGGAAGTTTTATATATTACAAAACCATCCAATCATAAGTAGCCCAAAATGATTTTTTTCGAAAATCCTTCATGCATTGAATTTTCAAATCTTCTATAATCGGTAGGTTATCCACCTTAAACAACTTACTGGATTATAAGGAGCCCCCAGACGAACCATTGCCAAATTCCATAGGTTTAGAGTGTTGTGAGCTGGGGATAACCACTTGGTTCGTGTTTTGAATGTAGACATATTCGTAAGGAAAATTGGTTCCACAACCTACCGATTATTGGTTACCCTAAATTCAAATTTTGTAAACTACCATATTCCTAGAGGTATTATTAATCAAATTACTACCGATTATTGGTTTCTCCACTTTCAACTTTCACAAATTACTGCTATGTTTGTTGAACCAAATTTCTAAATATCCGTTGGAGTTTTTGGGGAAAAAGGAAAAAGAGTCGTTGGACCCTAAGTCTATATAAAGAAACCAATATCTATCACCCCAATTGCACCAAACTCTTTTCTCTCTTCAGTTCTAATTTAGGAAACCTAAAACATGGATATTGCTTTTGCAGAAGAAGAAGATTGTGCTATTTATAGAGCGTGGGTTGTGGTAATTGTTCATGATCTTGTTCACAATCTCCATAAACGGGAATCCGAAGAGCAGTTATGGAACCGTATTTTAATGCTATTTGAGGCGTTAGATGGTAATCGAATTCGAAGATCATCCAATGACATTAAGATGAGAATGAAGGCGATCAATAAGGAGATTGACAAGCTTGAAGATGAAGAATGATTTGTTAGGGATGCTTTTCCTCAATGGACGTATCAAAAACGAGTAAGTATCTTTCATAACTTCGGCTCACTTGTTACTCATTAGTTAATACTAACTTGGTCATTCGTAATTTTAGAGAAATCTTGTTGATTATCGGTATATGGACCTCTACGGGAAACGATTTGAACATGAAGGATGTTACAAAATCAAGAGGGACAATTTCTGCGGTGTCTGGACATTATGATATTTTTTAATACTTTTATGGTCAATAAGTAGTATGGATTTAGGTGCTTTTGACGAAATTGTAAGGTTGTGGTCTTTTGAGGTTTATGTAATGCACTTAATCGGATGAATATTAATATAAAAAGTTTATAATTGTTAAAATTCGGTAGAATATCTCGGCAACTAAGTTCCCGATTAACATACTAGGTAACTTTGTGAGTCCACATACTTTCCGATTATGTTGTTATTTGGTTCCAGGAATCCAAGTTTTTTCACACAGAATAATCGGATATTAAAAAAAAAAAAATCCTACCGAATATAATTATTCGGATGTAAGGGTGAACATTTACCTTCCGATTTTTGGGTTGTTTGGCTACGTAAAAGAAAGTTTTTGGGCACAAAAATAATCGTAAGGAATTCATAAAAAAATAACTACCGTTTAATATAATCGTTAACCAGTGAAGGAATATAGATTCTCGATTAGGGTGTTATTTGGTTCCAGGAAACAAATTGTTTTCGCACATAATAATCGGAAATGAACCATTAAAAAAACCTATCGAATATTGTTATTCGGAAGGAATGGTGAAAAATAACCCTCCGATTGTGGTGTTGTTTGGATACAGAAGACAAGTTTTCTTTACACATAATAATCGAAAGGCATATTAAATTATTAACCTTCCGATTCTAACTAAATGTTTTGCAAAATCTCCGGTAACCTGTAGAGGTTAAAAATATATAAAGCTCCCGATTCACGACAAAAATGCAAAACCCTAGAATCGGTAGGTTCTTATATAAAATTAACCCTCCGATTGTGTTCGTAATTCCATGATTACATGTCTTATCATGTGATTCGCTATACAGTCATCGTTAAATGCATATACGTAGCAATATAGCCATTCATAATCCATAAAAGGAAGAATTCACAATCCATAAATATAACGTACCAACTAATAATCCGACACAACCTTTTAAAATGACATAATCCGACATAAACGTTGAAAACCATAACGTTAACTAAAAACAGCGAGAGTTTACAACATCAAAAGTTTATTTCTTCTTTTTTCCCATGACTTTGCGACCTTTACTGCCTCTACCACTTGGACCAACATCATCAACGGTTTCATCAAATTGAGTGCTCGATGATGCCCGAGTTCTTTTTTTCACAACCTTTTTAGGTTGCTTGCCTTTATCCCCAAACCGAGATGCATAATCTTCATTTTCAATGTTATCAATCATCTCTTGGTGCTCTTTTATCTTCTCAAGTGGCACATGCTCTCCGGATTTTATGCAATTAGTACACCATTTGGACAAACCTCTTAAGTTGTTCATCTGTTTTAAAACATAGCATACCATCAAGGACGGTTCTAGTCTGATTTTGACCCATAAAATAAAACCAAATTAAGAAACCAATACATACCAATCTATCAAAACCCAGAGGTTTCTCTTTGAGGATACTTTTATACGGTACGGGCTTTGCTTTAAGATCACGGATTACGCGGAAATGAGAAATATCCCGATACCAATCCATATAGTTGGGAGCATTTTCAAAACCGTTGTTGGCTTGCCTTCCACCGTTGATCAAGTAATCCATCCTTCTATCCCAATGGTGTTTGCAGGATGGGTTACCCTTGTAAACCACTGTGATAGAAGCTTTATCTGAATTACATTTATCCACATCCAAAAAAAAATTCCCATTGATTTGCCACTTTGGTAAAGCTTGTACATAACCGTTTTTTCGCATCACCCTCGAGGCATTGTACATCACGTATCCTGGTGGGTGCCACAATGGCCCAAAATAAAGGGCCAAATCGGACCGACCTGCGATATGTCCATTAGCTCGGTATTCCTTGTATGGATCAAAGCATATGTTTTGGGCTTTCAGTGAGTCCAAAACCTCCCTCAAACGAATCAGCTGCTGCTCCTTTGTCCTAGAATGGTTGTCATCGAAGACGTACTTCTTTCCTCTAGGCTGACCTGGCGCCCACGCAGGGTTTTCAATGGCCAATCCCAAGATAGGGAAGTGGTCGTAGATCCATGTCTATATTGACATTTTTGCAAGTTTTAGGAAATTGATTCTTCAATGGTACAAAAATAAAAAAAATAACCAAGTATGTAGGAATAATAAAAAACCTGTAGTAGACTCATGTTCCAGGCCACTTGGCTAATTCCAAGCCTCGAAGCCTTTCTCAACTCTTCCATCAACCACGCATGGCATGCTGTTCCCCAAGAGTACTCATGCACTTTATTGAGGGGATCCAGAAGTTGTAAAAGGTTGGCGTCGACCCGATTGCCACTAGTATTGGGGAAAATTACACATCCCAATACACATAGGAGATATGCGGTGGATGCATGGTTCACTTGCTCATCAGTTAAAGTTCCGTTCTCTTCTTTTTCCTTGGTGCCCCTGAACATATTCATCAGAGTACCAATGTTGAATTGTCGGGTTCTATACCCCATGCATCTCTTGAACTCAGTTTTTGATGTTTCTTCATCCCAACCAAAACACTTGTTAGTTAGAGCATAAAGTTTGGCCCATTCCAACTGCTTTGTGAACTCATCCCTGACACCATTTCCATGGTCAGGGAGTCTAAGAATCTGCAGAACATCATCTAGGGTAATAGTCATCTCTCCAAACGGCATATGGAAGGTGTCGGTCTCAGGATAAAGTCTCTCCACAAACGCCTGTATATAGCCACCCTTGGTCATGTGCAAAGATAGAGTTTTCAAGACATTAGCCAACCCCGAATTTGCAATAATTTTGTTGAACCTTTCACATTCACCGGATAAAGGCCATTCCAGCATTTTAGGTGGTGTGGCGGTGGGTTTGAGTAAACGAACCGCATCGAATGGTACTACTATACACAGGACAAGTTAAAAACCAATTATAATTACCTAAACTTATAACCCTTAAAACTATTACGAATACACAAAAAATAATGTACATAAAACGGATACGATTATTACCTCGGCCATATATTTTTCTTTCCAGGAATCTTTGTATCCAACAATTCTCCTCCATCAGCCGTAGGCATCCCAAGGATTGTTCCTTCTGGAATATCCTTCACCTTTGAGTTCTTTTGGGACAAGGTGTTTCGCCTTCTTTCGAGGAGGAATTTTCTTTTCGGCTTCTCCTTCTTATTGCGCACCACTGGGTTGTCCAGCTTCCACAACTCTTTCGTCTGGTGCTTCTGGTTCAATAGCAGGTTGAATTTCAGGATGTGATTATGGAGCAGGTGGTTGTACACCTTCTTGAACTGGCTCTGATTGTCGGGCACTTGGTTGAACACATTCTTCAAGTGGCTCTACTTGTGGGGAATCTTGTTTAGTTCCATTTTTAGCACTTGAAGTGGATTTAGTGACCCTAGATCTTCTTGCACTAGCCGTCAAGTTCTTACGCCTTTACAGCCTTGCACTATCCGAGACACTTGCGTCTTCGGGTTTTTTTCCTCGTCTATCCCTAAATAGCATCAAAAGGTAAAATAGGTTCATAATCGGAAGTATCAGTTAAGTATAAGCATCCGATTATAAATAATCGGAAGCCTAGTTTCAACATACTCTAACGAATACACAAAATCGGTTGCCAAAAAAAAATTATACTTGCCGAATATGCATCAGTTTGTGTCCAGGAGATACAAAAGCCTATTATAATCGGAAGGAAACCTAATATTTTAACAACCGAATATGACAAATGTTCTTTAACAGTGATAATTGGAGCAATAATAGGAAGTTTATAAAAATATCTAACCTCCCTAATCTGTGTAATAACCGAAAACCCTAAGAAAAAAAATCGTGGTTTCGTCGAATTAAAATAATACAAACCCAAATCTAACGGTAGAATGTTACCTAATTGGGGCCATTTGAAGTTGATTGAGAGTTTGGCTATCGGAATCATCTACATCAGGTACTTGTTCTTCATCACCTTGTTCGTGTTCTTCGTGTTCTTCGGTGAGAACATCTTTATTACGGGCAGTCACTCCAATGTTTGAATCACCCCCACGAACAACATTTTGGTTTCGACCTGATTTACGTACCTTATCTTTCATCTTCTTAGAGAATATTCGACGATTATTCGATTCGACGATTAACGATAACGATGTATTGGAGCGGAGTTAACGAGGGGGAGAGTTTTGCTCTCTGTATTCGGAGAGCAAGAAGAGGATGGGAGAGTTGAAGTTGAAAAGAAACGAAATGAAAAAAGAATTTAGGTTGACATCGGTGTTATCTTTCTAACTACATAATCGGAGGTTAAACGAGTTAATATAGCTACCGATTATAGGTTTCCCCTAAACGAACCTTTGCACAAAATTGCACAGGTTTTAGGTAATAGACACGTTTTTGTGTCTGATTTGTTCTCAGTGTCTCTATTGTTAGTCTCGATTTTTGTACTAATTTTGGTGTTTTTATATTTGTTTAGGTGTTTTCGGAGAAATACTTTTGTGTGGAAAAAGTTGCTCGAAAAGTGTTTTTTGGACCCCCTGAGAAATTACTAAAGGCACCCTCAATTTGAATAAGGGGCACCTCAGGGCACCCAAGCTGTTAAAGGCGCCCGTGTTTTGGATCAGGGCACACCATCTTCAACAGTTTGAATTTTGGTTTTGGCGGGAAAACATTCAACAGAACTGGCAGATTTCTGGTTCGTGATTTGGAGGGGTTTTTGTGAGATTCAATGGCTAAAACTCATTGGGTTTGTTCCTCTTGGATAAACAGGGATGGTATAGGCCTTTTGTTCGACTATATTCGGCTGGATATTGCACGAGAAGAAATCAGAGCATACACGTACATGAAGCTCTTCACGGGTTTTGCATGAGATTTGGACGTGATTTTTGCGTGCATGATGACTCGAGCAGACAACCATGAGCGTGTAAGAATTAAACAAGGAATATTCAGCAGCTGTAGACGCGTGTGGAGTTAAATCAGGGAAGAAAATTTTCCCGAGAATATTTTCTATCAATGCCGAGTTATGGAAAGATTTTCAAAATTCTAACAAGGAATATTCAGCATCTGTAGACGCGTGTGGAGTTAATGAGGAGTTAGTATTGGTCCAAAGGTGTATAAATATGTGGCTGGGGTCGAGCAGAAGAGTTATGGAGAGTTAGGGGAAGAAACACATCACAGAAACTCGAGTTACAAAATTCTTTTCTGCTGCTGCATGAGGAAGAACGTGAAGAACAGACGCGTCAAGACAGTCGTTAATTCACTGTCGTTGTTACTCAGCTTTGTAACAGTTTTTCAGCGACAGTTAACCGTTTTTGCAGCACTTTACTATTATCGTTCTCTGTAACAGTTCATTAGCAACACTTATTTCTGTTCCAATTTTCTGTTACATTATATTTTTACCTCTTGTAAGCACTTTTGAGCAATGAAAAATTCTTTTGAGCGTGTTTCCAACATGAGGAGCTAAACCCCATCACGACGAAGGAAGCCAAATTTCATGAATGTGGTAATTCTATTAATTCTTTTTATGATTATTTGCACTGTTATTTAATTGAATTATGATTATCATTGAATGGTTGTGATTTCAATTGATGGGTCATGCTTAGCATAAATGTTTTGATGTCTCATGCTTTAGATTTACATCCATTACTTTCAAAATCTACATTAGGCAATGAATTAGAGTCAATGAAACTTTATCTTATGAGCTGGTATCGTTTAGAATTGATTTTTGAACTGCATAAAATTGAAGTCTGGTGGAAACCTAAGTCCCGGTCATCTCTTCATCCTGTGACAATTTTTGTATATATTTTTATCTTATTTTAATTTTATTAAATCTAAAATCCTTTGCTTTCACAAGTCTCAAGAACCTTATTACTACAACATCATTGAAAATACCATCAATTTTTAGCGCCGTCGACACGGAGCTTGTCTTTAGGCTAGAGTTTTTAAATTTTTATTTGTTTTTACTTTATTTGTTTTTCTTTACGTTTTTATTTTTGTCTTTTTACTACAGATTTTGGAATTTGGAGCGAAAGAAAAATTTGCCAAAGCTTTTGGTGAATACTTAAAGTTTGGAGTTGAAGACAAAGCGAAAGGAGCGAAAGAAGAAGATTTTTTTTATTATAAAAAGAGAGAAAAGAAAAAAAAGAGTTTATTTCTTTAGATTGTTTTAGGATTTCTTTATTCTTGTAATTTTCTTTTTCTTTTGCACTTTACTCTTTACTCTTTGGACTTGGACATTTGGACATTCTTTTATTTTTAAACCCTACGGAAGGGTTGGTTTAAATATAAACTACACAGTGAAGGACAGTGATTACGATATCACCTCGGCCCCTCGGGTTCGTACATGACATAGGAGTCGTGGCCCGAGTTGACTTCAACGGTTCATCCCCCGTCTGGAACGGGAGGTAAGAATTCTAAACACCCGCGAATCCACGTCGGCGGGTTTTACTGGATGATTTTGTATGTATATATGTTGAGGTTTTGAAAACGGCTGTTTTAAATTCCTAGTAAAGGGAAAGGACTGGCCATACAAGATAAGGGTTCGGATTTCATTACCATTCTCTTCTTGCCCGCCTTAGGAAAACGATACTAAACGCGAACCTAAGCTTAAAATTTGGAATAGAACGAGACCTATAGGGTAACGAGCTTAGTAGGAAAGTCGTTCGAAAAATATTGGTTACTCTTTTGAGCATGCTTTTAAGTTCATGACGGTTTCTGTAAGTTTAATGCGTGACTGCGCCGCCTTGTAATGCGGTGAGGCCTTGGGTATCAAAGCTCCACATATCTTCCCTCGCCTCTATTCAACTTACTTAAACTCGGATTGATTCCAGAGGGGTTTGCTCAGATTGTAACGAATTCCCTTTCGAAGGAATATAAGCTGGTCTAGAAATAATCTAAGTGGAGCCATCATGCTTTTTGTTTGCTAGAAATCAGTAGGTTTGTTGTGGTCGAGTCAGCCTTGTTTGTGTTTGTGTAGAATTCCCTTGCAGTTAGGATGTCAAATTGGTATTATAATAGCCATCACAATGAATATGAATACCCAACTGAACAATATGGACATCACTCTTTTTATAGTGTGAATAGTGGTTGGGAACGCCAACCTTTTGAAGGATATGGGTCATACCATGGTGAGCCCAATTACTATCCACACGTGCATCAGTTACGAGCAAGAAGATTATAATATTAGTTCTTCGTATTTAGAGGAGGCAATGAAACTTTTGAAAAGTAGTTCTTTTTATGATCCTTCTGTTCCTACTCCTCCTTTAGAAGAGTCACTCAGGAAGTTAACTTAGCGGTATAACGACTTGCAGCACGTGCTAAGTGTAGTCATTTTATTGTAGATTTGCTCGGGACTAGCAAATAATAAGTTTGGGGGTATTTGATAGACACGTTTTTGTGTCTGATTTGTTCTCAGTGTCTCTATTGTTAGTCTCGATTTTTGTACTAATTTTGGTGTTTTTATGTTTGTTTAGGTGTTTTCGGAGAAATAATTTTGTGTGGAAAAAGTTGCTCGAAAAGTGCTTTTTGGACTCCCCCTGAGAAATTACTAAAGGCACCCTCAATTTGGATAAGGGGCACCTCAGGGCATCCAAGATGTTAAAGGCGCCCGTGTTTTGGATCAGGGCACACAATCTTCAACAGTTTGAATTTTGGTTTTGGCGGGAAATCATTCAATAGAACTGGCAGATTTATGGTTCGTGATTTGGAGGGGTTTTTGTGAGATTCAATGGCTGAAACTCATTGGGTTTGTTCCTCTTGGATAAACAGGGCTGGTATAGGCCTTTTGTTCGACTAGATTTGGCTGGATATTGCACGAGAAGAAATCAGAGCATACACGTACACGAAGCTCTTCACGGGTTTTGCATGAGATTTGGACGTGATTTTTGCGTGCATGATGACTCGATCAGAAAACCAGGAGCGTGTAAGAATTAAACAAGGAATATTCAGCAGCTGTAGACGCGTGTGGAGTTAAATCAGGGAAGAAAATATTCCCGAGAATATTTTCTATCAATGCCGTGCTATGGAAATATTTTCCGGCGTAATGAGGAGTTATTCTTGGTCCAAAGGTGTATAAATATGGGGCTGGGGTCGAGAAGAAGAGTTATGGAAAGTTAGTGGAAGAAACACATCACAGAAACTCGAGTTACAAAATTCTTTTCTGCTGCTGCATGAGGAAGAACGTGAAGAACAGACGCGTCAACACAGTCGTTAATTCACTGTCGTTGTTACTCAGCTTTGTAAAAGTTTTTCAGCGACAGATAAATAGTGTTTGCAGCACTTTACTATTATCGTTCTCTGTAACAGTTGATTAGCAACACTTATTTCCGTTGCAAGTTTCTGTTACATTATATTTTCACCTCTTGTAAGCACTTTTGAGCAATAAAAAATTCTGTTGAGTGTGTATCCAACATGAGAAGCTAAACCCCATCACCGGGACGACGGAGGAAGCCAAATTTCATGAATGTGGTAAATCTATTAATTCTTTTTATGACTATTTGCAATGTTATTTAATTGAATTATGAATATCATTGAATGGTTGTTATTTCAATTGATGGGTCATGCTTAGCATAAATGTTTTGATGTCCCATGCTTTAGATTTACATCCATTACTTTCAAAATATACATTAGGCAATGAATTAGAGTCAATGAAACTTTATCTTATGAGCTAGTATCGTTTAGAATTGATTTTTGAACTGCATAAAAGTGAAGTCCGGGTGAATCTAAGTCCCGGTCATCTCTTCATCCTGTGACAATTTTTGTATATATTTTTATCTTATTTTAATTTTATTAAATCTAAAATCCTTTGCTTTCACAAGTCTCAAGAACCTTATTACTACAACATCATCGAAAATACCATCATTAGGTAAATGAGCCATCCCTAACTACTTGGTGCGTGTTTTCGACGTAACATAATCGGAATATTATTATACTATATTAACTTCCGATTATAGGTTACCCCAAAAGGAGTTTTTCCTAAAACCCTTCTATTCCAAAATTTTGAAATTAAATATAATCGGTAGACAATTTGTCTACCGATTATAGGTTTCCCCTAAACGAACCTTTGCCAAAATTGCACAAGTTTTAGATTAATGAGCCTTCCCTAACCACTTGGTGCATGTTTTCGACGTAGCATTATCAGAAGCTTATTATACTACATTAACTTCTGATTATAGGTTGCCCCAAAAATGAGTTTTTCCTAAAACCCTTCAATTCCAAAATTTTGAAATTAAATATAATCCGTAGTCAATTTGTCTACCGATTATAGGTTTCCCCTAAACGAACCTTTGCCAAAATTGCACTGGTTTTAGGTTAATGAGCCTGCCCTAACCACTTGGTACGTGTTTGCGACGTAGCATAATCAGAATCTTATTATACTACATTAACTTCCGATTATAGGTTGCCCCAAAAATGAGTTTTTCCTAAAACCCTTCAATTCCAAAATTTTGAAATTAAATATAATCGGTAGACAATTTGTCTACCGATTGTAGGTTTCCCCTAAACGAAACTTTGCCAAAATTGTACAGGTTTTAGGTTAATGAGCCTTCCCTAACCACTTGGTGCGTGTTTTCGACGTAGCATAATCGGAAGCTTATTATACTACATTAACTTCCGATTATAGGTTGCCCCAAAAATGAGTTTTTCCTAAAACCCTTCAATTCCAAAATTTTGAAATTAAATATAATCGTAGACAATTTTTCTACCGATTGTAGGTTTCCCCTAAACAAACCTTTGAAAAATTGCACAGGTTTTAGGTTAATGAGCCTACCCTAACCACTCGGTGCGTGTTTTCGACGTAGCATAATCGGAAGCTTATTATACTACATTAACTTCCGATTATAGGTTTCCCCAAAAATGAGTTTTTCCTAAAACCCTTAAATTCCAAAATTTTGAAATTAAATATAATCGGTAGACAATTTGTCTACCGATTGTAGGTTTCCCCTAAACGAACCTTTGTCAAAATTACACAGGTTTTAGGTTAATGAGCCTGCCCTAACCACTTGGTGCGTGTTTGCGACGTAGCATAATCAGAATCTTATTATACTACATTAACTTCCGATTATAGGTTGCCCCAAAAAATGAGTTTTTCCTAAAACCCTTCAATTCCAAAATTTTGAAATTAAATATAATCGGTAGACAATTTTCTACCGATTGTAGGTTTCCCCTAAACGAACCTTTGCCAAAATTGCACATGTTTTAGGTTAACGAGCCTGCCCTAACCACTTTGTGCGTGTCTGCGACGTAGCATAATCGTAAGAGTATTATACTACATTAACCACCGATTATGATAATCAGAGTCTTTCACCTGCAATCGGTAGGAAAGGTACTATATTATGGTGTTAGGAATTTGTTTTGGAGTCATAGTGCCAATGACTCCCGATTGAGTGAGATAAGAAGAAGAAGAAAAAGGAGAAGTGGGTATATTTTGCCACTACTTCCGATTATAGGTAGCCAACTTCCATAAACATGGATGGGTACGAAGAAGTACGTGAAGTTGCTGAAGTTCAGGATTCATTACCGTTTAAAGATGACGATCTTGAAGTTGTTGAAGTTCAAGATCCATACTTTGATGGAGATGAAACCCTAGACGATGCTTTCATGGAAGAATATGGACAATCACCCGAAATCAAAGGTAACAATGCGTCAAACAATCAGGTATGTTGTTAACAAACTCTAATAGCAATGTTATGTATGCTTGTGTGTGATTTTGAACGTGAAAATTCGTCACCTGTTATGCATTGAATGACATTAACGACTATTAATCGGTAGTCAACTGAGTATAATTATCTACCGATTATTAACAATCGGGAGTATTTTATGTATTAAGTTACCGAATACAATAAAAATCCCAAATTGAGAGGTTCAATTTGTATTAATCGGAAGTTTGATACCTAACAAAACTTACGATTAAAAAAGTCGTCCCATCTATTAATCGGTGGAATATCTCAGGACTAAACCTTCGATTATCAATAATCGGTGATGTGTTTTATTCTTTTATTACCGATTGTATAACAATTCGGTTGTACAATCTTTTAACTTTAATCCGGTTATTAATGCGTAACTTGTTGTTGTGGTGCGTAGGATATTGAGGACGATTATTATTTAAGGCATGATACTGCCATACACTTTGAAAACGATTTGGTGTGTTCATGGATTATATTTTATTTTTCGAATCATGTATGTTACATGGTTATGCTTATTTTTTTTGTTTTGTTTTATGCGCATTTAGATATTTCAAAGTAAGGAGGAGGCCAAGGCGTGGCTTATGAACAAGGCAAAAGAGAACATGTGCGTCATAGTTCAAAACCCTTGTGTGAAGAATATTCGGTTTGAAATGACTTTTGAGCGAGGTGGGGGTGGAGAAGAGTCACGAGGGAAATAATAATAAGTATGTAAGAAATACAGAGAGAAAGAAATACCGAACTCATACAAAGAAAATTGGATGCCCATTTAAGATTGTCTTCTATAAGCCCAATGGTAAGGATAATATAAAGTGGAACATGTCTAAAGTTGCTAATGGTTGTCATAACCATGATGATCCGGATACTCTTATTGGACATGTAATGGTTGCGAAGTTAAAACCACATGAAATGGAGACGGTGCGGTCAATGTGTATCCAAAAGGCGAGTGCGATCTTAAGTAAAATTAAGGCGGACGACCCCGACAACTTGTATTCTTTGTCTACTATTCAGTCGGCCCTAGCTACGATCAAAAGGACGGAATGGGATGGTAGAACGGTCATGCAACAATCGCAGTGGTTAACTGCGTTACACGACTACACGTTGAGAACGGAAGAAAATGATGGTAAAGTGGTACGTATTTTCTTGGCACATCCCGAAATGATAAAATTGGCTCAGTGTTTTCATCAAATTTTGTTGATAGATGCCACTTACAAGACAAACAAATATAACATGTCGTTGTTGAACATTGCTTGTCACACATCGGACAAAAATACGTTTACAATTGCATGGGGTTTAATGGATCATGAGAACAACGTGAGTTTCATTTGGATGTTGGAGACGTTGAGGTCCATTTATAATGGAGATGATTTTTCGAGGGTTATTGTAACGGATAATGATCAAGCATTAATGCATGCAATAAGGGTTGTGTTTCCTGAAGACCAAAACTTTCAATGTACGTGGCACATTCAATACAACATCAAACACAATTGCCATCTCCATTTCCAAGCTAAAAACCCAAAGAAGGGTACCAAGAGGTCGAAGGAAGAGGATGAGCGCATTAGTAAATTAACCGTGGAAGAACAAGAGGAAGAGAAGAGGTTATTTGATGAAAAATGGAAGGAGGATGGAATGATTTGGAAAATGTTCATGAAAGCATGGGACAAAATCGTTTGGTCGAAGACCGAGGAAATTTACGAACGAAACTTGAAGAAATTGGAGGATGAATATGGCAAGGACTACCCAAAACCGGTTGAATATTGTAAAACACAATGGTTAAAGATCAAGGAGAGGTATGTGTTTGCGTGGACATATGCATGTCGCAATTTCAAGAACTAGGTGACAAGCATAGCGGAGGGGTCTCATGGCCGGTTAAAGAAAATACTTCTAGGTAGTCAAAATGGAGTTGTATCGATCCAAGAAGCAATTCATGAATTCATGAATCGAGATCTCGTTAAGATTAAGGATTCTATGCAATTTTGTGTACATAAATTCCCGATGGAACATGAAAAGGAAAGATGCTTCTAAGGGGCATTGTTCATAAAGTTACAAGATGGGAAATAAATCACATGATGAAACAATTGAAGCTATATAAAGATTACGATGACGATAGTACCGTGTGTGTTTGCAAATATTTGATAGGTATTGGTCTCCCATGTCGTCATAAAATGGGTAGGTACGTCGATGTGATTGACATCAATGATATTCATCAATTTTGGAAGCAATTAAATTTCACTCCAAGCACCCCCGTTGTTGATGGTCCGTCGTTCTTGGAGTCGGAATTGTGTGCAAGAATAACCGAGCGTTATGCTACAACAAACGGAGCCAAGAAGCAAGTATTGATGCATGATTTGGAGAAATCTCTTCACCCTAGTCTAAGGGAGGTTGATGAACCTATTAAGCAAAAGGGTGCGGGTAGGCCCACCGAAGTGTCTTGGTCCATGGGAAAAAAAGAATTGAAAAAGTATTTGTCTAATAAAAGAATATCGTGTAGGCATGAGCGTTCGGTAGCCGAATTTGAGGATGAGCCGCAACCCAAGAAAAGAGGTCGTCCAAGAAAAGATCAAAGTGGACCAACCGGGCAACAAGTGGGGCCAAAGGTCTCTACGAAGCCTTCTCAAGTAAGTCAAGCCGAGGCGGTGGAAGGAGTTGTGTTAGTGGAGACCCAAACTACCTCCGTAATTATAGATCAAATGAGCAACTCCCAAGAAACACCATAAACGGAAATGGTGACTATAAAAGAGAAGTATGGTACTCTTCGTTGTCCTAGGGATTTTCATGGAAAACCCACGCGATCAAGGTATACAATTATAGAAGAGTATATGAAACAACTCCCTCCCCTCATTGTTCCATTTATTTTGTCCACCGACGAGGTGGATGGGGATGGTAACTGTGGGTTTCACGTCGCTACGGAACAAATTGGTTACTTTGGAGAGGTCGTGGACGAAGATGTCACCAAATGCCAATATTTAAGAACTAAGATGGCGGTACAACTAATAAAGGACAAGGATTTCTATATGGGGATGATGAAGCAAGGAGATAGACACGACAAAGAGCTAGAGTTCAAAAACTTAGTTGCGCATGTAAAGTGCAGAAAGGGATTGAAGTCTATCGGATCCAAGTATTGGATGAGAATGCCTTCATGTGGATATCTCTTAGCGGACGTTTTGAATTGCGTGGTACATTTCTTTGTTCCACCTAAGTATGGACATTCCTTTACGTTTTCACCTACAAGGACGGTTTGCGATGATTCGGTTAAAGATAGAAGAATTGTGATGGCATTTGTGAATGAGATGCATTTTATCGGTTTAAGATTAAAGAGAGATTTCCCATTACCTCCGTTGGATGGTGTGACGGATTACTTCCCAACGAATCATTGTAAGGATTGGTTGAAACAATATGAGACCAACATGTTCGATTGGGATCGCGTCATGATAATCAACTTTCCGGCAGGCATACTTGAATTGGTTCCCTCGGATGATGAAGATGAATGATCGTTACTTGCGAATTTTGTATTTTTTGGAATTTTTTGGAATGCTCTGTGAAGTATAAACCTATAATCGGTAGTTAAATTATAAATATGGCAACCGATTATAAATGCTTTTATAAACAGACTCAATCAATATTATAATCTTTCATTAAGACTTCTAAGTTACCCTCCGATTGCAAGTCTAACAAAATTACTGAAATTTATTCCCCAAAATCGGTAAATAACATCTTACATAAACATCCGATTGTCACCAAACTCTAGAAAAAAATTTGAAAAAGTTTCCAAGAATCAGTAGACAAAACAGAACATATACGTCATATTATTACCAAACTCTAACATAAAAAGATGAAAATATCCCTAGAATTGGTTGATAAGAGATAACAATAACTTCCGATTCTAACAATCAATCAATATTTATACTATGGTCACGGACTTCAGGAATTCATAACTCCCATCATAAGTGAATTCATCACCCTTTTCCACCAAGTACTGTCTTTTTGCGAGTGCCTCCTACATAAACAAACACAAAATAATGCCAAGTTGGTTTTAGTAAGAAAGATTAGACACCCGGTGTTAAAAATAAAGAATTTAAACCATACTTACAAATTGTTGGATTGACAAGCTTAAGTGGATAGTATTAAACATCCTCTTTTGTATCGTTATATAATCATTTACCCCTTTTTTGACAAGTCGGAAACGATCATGAACTTGTTGGAGTGATCTTTTCTTTGGATTTCCATACTCTCGCACAAATTGGCTATATATCCTCGACCAAAAGACTTCGAGTGTTAACATTCCTGCTATGACATCTTCACGTCTTGTTTCATGATACCAGGTTTTCACAATGACCAAATCTTCAGCTGCGTCAAACGTTGCCGTGCTAGTAAGTTGAGATATATAATGAATGAACTAGAGTAGACGATGGAAAATATATTTGTAGAATACACAATGTTATATATGTGTTGTTTGATGCATAAATAAGAAGAGTTTACCCTCCTTATATAGATGACACTCCCAATGTCTCTTTTTTTGGAAAATATGGCCATTGATGCGTACTTTACAAGACTGTACTTAAGTTGCGTACAATTATTACACCTAATCGGTAGGAAATTCTTTAACATAAGTAACCGACTATTTATACTCGGAAACTTAGGATACTTGTGAAACTTCCGATTATAGCATGTTTTGTTAACAGGGTAGGTAGAAAGTTTCATTAGAGAGGTATAATCGGAGGTTTATCAATATGTTTTCGCTACCGATTTTGTGTGGTTTTCGAGGCTCGGCTTCAAAAATAGCCGTTGGAGTATAATCGATAGTTAAATAAATAACAAAAACTTCCGATTTTCATAATTTTTTGAAATTCATTACAATATCACCTCAAATAACTCATACTCATTATGCTTCCTTGCCTCCGTTCTTCTCCCCGTCTCGGATAGAATTGAACCTAGCGCCTACATAAAGATAAATCTTCTTCAATCGTGAACTCCGTTGGATTAATGATGAATGGTTGGGCCATTATGTTGTTGATGAAGTTGGAGAGAGTTAAAAGGTATTTGTGTTCCATAGAGGGTACAAGGATACAATCCTTATATAGGGTTTAGAGTTCCAACGGCTCTTTTTTTGTTGGGGCAACTATATAATCGGTAGCCAAATAAGGTATTTAGGTACCGACTATAAAGTTGCCCCAAATTTAGTTTTGGGAGAAATCTCAAATTTTACGCATTTGAGAACTATAATAATCGGTAGTTTATATGACTACCGATTATAAGTTGCCCCAAATCTCTTCTTTAGGAGATACTTTAATCGGTAGTATAGTGAGGTTATTATTACTATCGATTGTTATAGGACCAAGATTCACGTTTGGCACGAAATCTATATTAATCGGTAGTCAAATATGATTACTAACCTTCCGATTTAGTGTTGCACAATCGGACACAAAATTACTTCCGATTATATAAGGGCATTAACGTAATCTCCACATTTTTTGACACCCCTTAACGTGGCCTCTGGGTTGGGAATAAAAAAGTCGCCCCTAATTGCGATTGAGTCGCCCCTAAAAGTGGAACGATCTTTTTTATTAAAAAAAATAATCTAAAATCCTGTCTTAAAAATCTAAAATTTATTGATTTAGTATACAACTACTCAAAAGAGTACCAGTGTAGAAATCCTGGATTTCCTATGGGTAGATACAACTACTCGAAGACATACACTTAAAAAAAAAAAAACTATGGATTCTCATACTAGAGAAAAAAAGTCCAAATGACATGATTATTCATAAGAATCGTAACAACTGGTTTCATTTTTCGGTTTTTTCAAACATGTTCATAAAAAGAATGTAATTGCCATGATTCTGTTTCATCCTTCAGTTTCTTTGAATGGAACTTGTGTACATATGGAGTCTGCATATGTATCTTTCTTTTCCATTTTCTTTGTTAAAAGGTAAAAGTTGGGAAGTACCGGGATCCAAAAGATTTCAAAATTTGTTACAAAAATTAAATAAACGATCTTTGAGATTGTGGAGCAAAATGAATATGTACTAATTGTTATACATTTTTTGATTCAGCTCTACTCAAAGGAGAAAATTAACCATATATTTTTAGCGCAAATCACTTGGTTAACAAGAACTGATTATTCATTTCTAGGCTATGGTCTCCACTATTTAACCAGAAGTTTTAATATATATCTTGAGATAATAAATGATAAGAAATTTCGTTCATCAGATAGAGTTTTGGTTAATATTTCCAGAAGTAAATTTCAGGTAACGAGGCAGTTTTAGGTTAATCTTCTTCTTTTTTCTCCTAAAAAGAGGAGTAAACCTCATATATTCAATTAGACCTCTACTTCTCACTTATAATGAGAAAGAGAGTTGATTACATTTGCATTCCAAAATTGGAATTTGAGATTGCTTAAGTTTTAGTTTAGTCTTATGGTGTTGATTGATAATGTAATAGAAAAATCTCACTATTGAAATTATCCATGCCACTTGATTTTGACCATAGATTATCGGCTACATGTTTTAGAGACGATTATTTTATTTTATTTATTTATTTATTATTTTACTGTTTTTTTTTTTTAATATTATTACATGAAACTAGTTGGAAGCCTAACAAGCTAGGCTCCAACGACATACTACTACATTAATTGAACAGGTTATTGTGCTAACCTACCAGCGAGCCTCATGGGTAACCTTAAGGGGAGACGAAGCGGGGGGGGCGAGATTGTGTCACAAGGGGGGCAAACTAACACTACCTTCCATGTTAATTCCTGCAATATTACGCCATTGGGGACTTGAACCTGGGACCTCCTGGAACGCATGAAACTTCGGGGAACGGGGATGACCAGCTGAGCTAGGGCCCGTTCTTAATAATATAGGTTTTAAAAAATAAGAGCGAAGGGCGTAGAAATTTCCCATTTCATGGAAAGGGGCAGGCAGGGTTGAACTTTGAAAAAAGGGACAAAAATGTGCTTTTCTGACTCGCTCGACCAGGTGAGTTAACTATTCTCGTTTTATTCCTAACCCACCCTCCCTGGTCGGGTTAGTTAATTAACCCTAATTAGGTTAGGTTAGTTTAAACGGGTTAGGTTAGGTAGTTATGAGATAAAAATAAAAATACGCCTAGAGAGAGAAAAACAAGTTAGACCCAAAACAGATCCCTTTCTTCATCTTCATCGTCTCCGTCTTCTTCAACCTCCAATTTTCTCTGCAACTACGATTATCAAAACCCTAGAGCTTTCCTTCTAACACTTTTCCCGCCAATTTAACTTCCAATCAATCCATCCGACCTCTAATTAAACCTTCCGAATTCTATTCATCTTTGTTCTTCTTCGTTCTCACGTTGAAGAACAAACCCAAAAAAAAAAAAAAATCAACGACGGTTTTCTTATTTTCTCCTTCTTATCCTTCTTAATTAGGTCCTAATAGTTGGGAACTCACTTGAATTTGTCTTATGTTTGATGATTCAAGAGAATGGTTGAGTCAGAAGAGGAATTGAGATTTTGATTTAATTGAATTCTTTTAAGGGAACCTAGAAATTAGGGTACTGAAATTTCCAACAAGATGATAATTAAAAAGGCATTGAAAACGAAAATGCCGATTCTGAAACGGTGTAAAACTGAACAAGACGATGATGAATTCGCCAGAAGACAACAACAACAACATATAACCTAACCTAACCCATTTAAACTAACCTAACCTAACTAGGGGTGGGTTAGGAATAAAACGGGAATGGTTAACTCACCCGGTCGAGCGAGTCAGAAAAGCACATTTTTGTTCCAGTTTTTCAAAGTTCTACCCTGCCTTCCCCTTTCCATGAAATGGGAAATTTCTATGCCCTTTGCTCAAAAAATAATGCAAAAAGGAATACTAAGCTTGGACATGCAATTCTGCAATGATATGGTAATGTCTAGGGCGAAGAAAACCATCGACCTGATGACGGCCATTAGGAAGCTAAAGGATCCTCAAAGTGAGCTACTATTATTGCGCAACTGTACAGGGGTATCCAGGTTATACTTCACAATGCGCACTGCTGATCCGGTAGCTCTACAACAAGCTAAAACTCACTTTGACGTTCATCTCTTACAATACTTGAGACAACTCATCAGTACAGCTGATGGTGCCGGGTTCAGTCTTTTGCAACAGCGTATTGCAACATTTCCGATTAAATGTGGTGGTCTAGGCATCTATACAATGACTGAAACCATCCATTACTGCTACTTAGCATCGCAAATTCAAACACGCCAGCTACAATGTACTATTTTTCACAACTCAAATGTCTCAGAGTCAAGCTTCATCTCTCAACATGCCTTGCACGATTACTTACAGGTATGTGGCTTATCTCCTTCAAACTACAACATCAATGACATTGC
The DNA here is from genome assembly GCA_023529315.1 of Papaver bracteatum. Lineage (NCBI taxonomy): Eukaryota > Viridiplantae > Streptophyta > Magnoliopsida > Ranunculales > Papaveraceae > Papaver > Papaver bracteatum. The sequence continues at coordinate 1,502,053 of JAJJWX010001728.1, forward strand.
CCCGCATCCCATGAAGACCTTGGCAGTACCCTGCTTTGATGCCATAACGAAGGAGATGCCGGATAAATTTCAGATGACTAACAGAGACTCAGTTTTGTGGCAATGTAACAAATCCAAACATGCACAAGACTACTTGATGGCTATCCCCATTGGTGGGATCAACTAGTCCGTGGTACCAAGACAGTTTGCTTCCATATTGTGCTACAGATTAGGTATACCACTCTTTCATAAAGATAGTACTTGTCCTAGTTGCGGCAAAAGGATGGATACTTTTGGTGATCACGTGCTGCACTGTACTAAAGACGTTGGAATCAAATTCCGACATGATTTAGTTCGAGATGTGCTTGCGGATATATGTTTTAAATCTGGAGTTCCTACCCGGAAAGAAGCTGCTTTGGGATTTTTATCGGATAACATCAAAGATCTAAGACTAGCGGACATTCTTGTGCACAATTGGGAGAATGGTCAAGATGTGTGTTACGATGTCACGGGTGTCTCACCTTTCACTGGTGGTGGGGTTCGTACTTTTATACCTGGTCAAGCCATCTCCGATGCGGTTACCCGCAAATGCAGGAAGTACTTAGACAAGTGTTTGGCTCATGGTTACGGTTTTTGTACTTTTGCTTTCACTACCTTAGGCGAACTGAATGATGATGATGTAGTCCTTTTAAAGAGGCTTAAAATTGTTTGTCTAGCCATACCATGAATGTCAAAGTGGGTAGTTGTCTTTTTCACGGGATAGTTATTGCTATTCAGAAGGGAGTCGGAGCCCAGCTTGTAGCTAGACTCCCAACCATTTTCTTGTAAACTTCTCTTTTGTTTATTTATTACTTTTTAGAGCAAAAAAAATAAATAAAAAATAAATAGGTTGAAAATGGTTATGTAGATTGTCTAGCCAAAAAAATCAAGTTGTTCAAAATTTGAGTTCCACGAAATTTCCCTCTTGATATCAATTTTTGATGAGTAACGAAAATCTTTTTAGAATCCAAAAAAAAATAAAATCGCCCATCCGATCATCATTGAACTGCTCCTAAAACAAACGCTGGGTAAACAGAATGTGCGGCTATTAATGGTAAAATCTAATTGTCGAAATCATCCGTGCACTTGATGTTTTTAAAGCATATATGATCTAGGCGTTTGTTTTAGAAACATGTATAAACTGGCCAAAGGTTCAATTTAATTTTTATTTTAGTAAAATACATTCTACTTGATGACCGAAAGTCAGAATTCAGAGACCTTCACCAAATTGGTAAGAATCATAACAATTTGGTCTCATTCTTGAGTCGGTTCACTCGGTTGGCATATACCTAATAAATTGAATGCCAGTATATTTATATACTTCATAGAAGGATGCTATTTTTTTTTTCATATCCTTTGTTAGATGGTAAAATGGGAATCAGACTCCAAAGATTTCAAAAATCTACAGCAAAAATCAAATCAATGATCCTTGAGATTCTGGGGGAAAATAAAAAATGAACCTTATATATCTTGGTATTAAGGTTTACTCAGCTAAGAATGACAATGGTCAACGACTCAACCGTTCAAGATTATAAATTCAAGAATTGGTGTTGGTTGCATACAGATCAGGAATCAACTTTGAGGATAGAATGAATTTGGAACCTACTGTAGTTTTGTTGATCCGAAGCAAACCAAAAAAAAAAAAAAGGCTTTAGATCTCTTTTCACATATCACCAAAAAGGAAAAATCTCCATTAATCTCTTGCTCAGATTCGGTCCTTTTTGGACCAGATCTGAGCAAGATTTCTTTTTTTGATCTCTTTTCACATATCACCAAAAAGGAAAAATCTCCATTAATCTCTTGCTCAAATTCGGTCCTTTTTGGACCAGATATGAGCAAGGTTTCTTTTCTTTTTTAGTTTTAACCGAATAAAAGTATTTTTATTTTGTTTTTTTGATGTTTTTTTGACATGTTTCTTCGCTATTTGGAGCAATTTTTCTTCGTCATTTGGGGCGAGTTTCTCTACGCTTTGAGGGCGATTTATTCAAACCTTGATCGCTGGTTCGTGACTTGCTATTCTCGATTCAAGAACGTCGACAATCCAACGCGGTATTGCTTAGAATTCATATTCAATCCAAGGGATCTAGGGCATCCGGGTTTGTTTGGATTTACAAGATTTTGAGCAAATAACTCCTCTCTTATATGAGTATCTCTTATTGAAGAAGAAGAAAATTAGATTAAATGGTCGGAATCGATTCCGTATTATACCATCACCCTTCCCTACTATATTTACAAAGATTGGGTATCTTTACGGTATATAGCTCATTCTCTTCGCGATTTACCTGTAATTGATATCTTCATTTGTATTAGGGTTCATATTATCTTGTATTTTGATATTTTTGATATTTTTGTTATTCTTGTAAACGAACATGTAATCACATTTTGATTTGAATAAATTTAAATTGTTGATTGACAAAAAAAAAAAAAAAAAGGTGGTTTTACAACTAGAGTCCATCGAGTGTTTAGTGGATTTCATGGTTATTGTAAATAAAAAAAATAGTAAATAAAAAAAAAGTGAAAATTTAAGAAAAAGTTATTGGGCGTCTTTCATCCTCCAAATTCCAATACTCTTTTCTTTTCGATTTGACTAGCCGTAGACACATCTCAAGGTTTTTGGTCAGTGAGGGAAAGAGCTTAAGAAAGTTTTGTCAGTGAGGGAAAGATCTTTTTTTTTTCTTGGAAAATAGAATTGAAAGGGGCTAGCTTCTCAGATTTTGGGTCTGAGTATCAACGTTTTGCAAAAGCAAATTACAATTGATTAAAGACAGATACGAGCCACCATACATTTGCCTTAAAGAAGTACATGTAAAACGTCTAAAATAACCAAATAAATCCACATTAATGTCAATGTGTTCAGAGCTTGTTGTTTGTTGCGGGTTTCTCCATTTGTGGTTACGCTTCTTTTTCAACTTTGTATCGTCGATCTCCAAGTGGCAAATTCTGTTCCGTTGTTGATGATGCCACCTCATGGCTACAATCACTCCTTGAGTGTTGCTTTCTTCTAGAGAGCTCACTTCGCAATGGAAGACCCTTTGACCCCTGCAGACTCCTTCTTCATCTGTAATGATAATGACTACAACTGCAATAGATAACCTGCGGTACCACCAACTGAAACATAACATGGTTTGTGTTTGTTTTTCAATTTGGGTTTGTGATTGGGCTAATTGATCGTTATTAGGGTTTCTATTGAGGTGAGATTTGTTGGGAGATTGTAACAGGCTTTGAGGTGAGTTTTTTATGAGGGCGATGGTTGTTTCGGGAGTTTGTTGTTTATTTTGAAAGCATTTAAGACACCTAGCTTTCCAAATATGCCACGACACTATCGAAAATAACTGGTTTCCTTGAACATGTTGGAACTGTGTAGGTTGTCTATTATTGATCCAATTTTTTATCCAATTTCTGACTCCAATAGAAATATCTATTGTATAGTTCATTCCTAGCCACACAGCTCTGCTAAAGGAGCACCTCATGAGAGTATGCTCATCTGTTTCAACAAAGTTGTTACACATGGTGCAAGTAGTGTTAATTGTCGATACCCATCTACCCACCAAACCACTTACTGGTAAAATACCAGTGTAGCATTTCCACACAAAGACACGAATACGAGGAAGAATATTCAAATTCCAAATTTTCTTCCAAAAAGGATTTAGAATCAAAGGTTGAGCATTGTTATGCGAAGCTTTTTTGTTGAGGTGATGATACACTGATGATGCCTACAATCACTCCTTGAGTGTTTCTTTCTTCTAGAGATCTCACTTCGCAATGGAAGACCCTTTGACCCCTGCAGACTCCTTCTTCATCTGTAATGATAATGACTACAACTGCAATAGATAACCTGCGGTACCACCAACTGAAACATAACATGGTTTGTGTTTTTTTTTCAATTTGGGTTTGTGATTGGGCTAATTGATCGTTATTAGGGTTTCTATTGAGGGTGAGACTTGTTGGGAGATTGTAACAGGCTTTGAGGTGAGTTTTTATGAGGGTGATGGTTGTTTCGGGAGTCTGTTGTTTATTTTGAAAGCATTTAAGACACCTAGCTTTCCAAATATGCCACGACACTATCGAAAATAACTGGTTTCCTTGAACATGTTGGAATGTGTAGGTTGTCTATTATTGATCCAATTTCTGACTCCAATAGAAATATCTATTGTATAGTTCATTCCTAGCCACACAGCTCTGCTAAAGGAGCACCTCATGAGAGTATGCTCATTTGTTTCAATAAAGTTGTTACACATGGTGCAAGTAGTGTTAATTGTCGATACCCATCTACCCACCAAACCACTTACTGGTAAATTACCAGTGTAGCATTTCCACACAAAGACACGAATACGAGGAAGAATATTCAAATTCCAAATTTTCTTCCAAAAAGGATTTATAATCAAAGGTTGAGCATTGTTATGCGAAGATTTTTTGATGAGGTGATGATACACTGATGATGCCTACAATCACTCCTTGAGTGTTGCTTTCTTCTAGAGAGCTCACTTCGCAATGGAAGACCCTTTGACCCCTGCAGACTCCTTCTTCATCTGTAATGATAATGACTACAACTGCAATAGATAACCTGCGGTACCACCAACTGAAACATAACATGGTTTGTGTTTTTTTTTCAATTTGGGTTTGTGATTGGGCTAATTGATCGTTATTAGGGTTTCTATTGAGGGTGAGATTTGTTGGGAGATTGTAACAGGCTTTGAGGTGAGTTTTTATGAGGGCGATGGTTGTTTCGGGAGTTTGTTGTTTATTTTGAAAGCATTTAAGACACCTAGCTTTCCAAATATGCCACGACACTATCGAAAATAACTGGTTTCCTTGAACATGTTGGAACTATGTAGGTTGTCTATTATTGATCCAATTTTTTATCCAATTTCTGACTCAAATAGAAATATCTATTGTGTAGTTCATTCCTAGCCACACAGCTCTGTTAAAGGAGCACCTCATGAGAGTATGCTCATCTGTTTCAACAAAGTTGTTACACATGGTGCAATTAGTGTTAATTGTCGATACCCATCTACCCACCAAACCACTTCTTGGTAAAATATAGAGTGTAGCATTTCCACACAAAGACACGAATACGAGGAAGAATATTCAAATTCCAAATTTTGTTCCAAAAAGGTTTTAGAATCAAAGGTTGAGCATTGTTATGCGAAGCTTTTTTGATGAGGTGATGATACACTGATGATGCCTACAATCACTCCTTGAGTGTTTCTTTCTTCTAGAGAGCTCACTTCGCAATGGAAGACCCTTTGACCCCTATGAGACTCCTTCTTCATTTGTAATGATAATGACTACAACTGCAATAGATAACCTGCGGTACCACCAACTGAAACATAACATGGTTTGTGTTTTTTTTTCAATTTGGGTTTGTGATTGGGCTAATTGATCGTTATTAGGGTTTCTATTGAGGGTGAGACTTGTTGGGAGATTGTAACAGGCTTTGAGGTGAGTTTTTATGAGGGCGATGGTTGTTTCGGGAGTCTGTTGTTTATTTTGAAAGCATTTAAGACACCTAGCTTTCCAAATATGCCACGACACTATCGAAAATAACTGGTTTCCTTGAACATGTTGGAACTGTGTAGGTTGTCTATTATTGATCCAATTTTTTATCCAATTTCTGACTCAATAGAAATATCTATTGTATAGTTCATTCCTAGCCACACAGGCTCTGCTAAAGGAGCACCTCATGAGAGTATGCTCATTTGTTTCAATAAAGTTGTTACACATGGTGCAAGTAGTGTTAATTGTCGATACCCATCTACCCACCAAACCACTTACTGGTAAATTACCAGTGTAGCATTTCCACACAAAGACACGAATACGAGGAAGAATATTCAAATTCCAAATTTTCTTCCAAAAAGGATTTATAATCAAAGGTTGAGCATTGTTATGCGAAGATTTTTTGATGAGGTGATGATACAATGATGATGCCTACAATCACTCCTTGAGTGTTGCTTTCTTCTAGAGAGCTCACTTCGCAATGGAAGACCCTTTGACCCCTGCAGACTCCTTCTTCATCTGTAATGATAATGACTACAACTGCAATAGATAACCTGCGGTACCACCAACTGAAACATAACATGGTTTGTGTTTGTTTTTCAATTTGGGTTTGTGATTGGGCTAATTGATCGTTATTAGGGTTTCTATTGAGGGTGAGATTTGTTGGGAGATTGTAACAGGCTTTGAGGTGAGTTTTTATGAGGGCGATGGTTGTTTCGGGAGTTTGTTGTTTATTTTGAAAGCATTTAAGACACCTAGCTTTCCAAATATGCCACGACACTATCGAAAATAACTGGTTTCCTTGAACATGTTGGAACTGTGTAGGTTGTCTATTATTGATCCAATTTTTTATCCAATTTCTGACTCCAATAGAAATATCTATTGTATAGTTCATTCCTAGCCACACAGCTCTGCTAAAGGAGCACCTCATGAGAGTATGCTCATTTGTTTCAATAAAGTTGTTACACATGGTGCAAGTAGTGTTAATTGTCGATACCCATCTACCCACCAAACCACTTACTGGTAAATTACCAGTGTAGCATTTCCACACAAAGACACGAATACGAGGAAGAATATTCAAATTCCAAATTTTCTTCCAAAAAGGATTTAGAATCAAAGGTTGAGCATTGTTATGCGAAGATTTTTTGATGAGGTGATGATACACTGATGATGCCTACAATCACTCCTTGAGTGTTGCTTTCTTCAAGAGAGCTCACTTCGCATTGGAAGACCCTTTGACCCCTGCAGACTCCTTCTTCATCTGTAATGATAATGACTACAACTACAATAGATAACCTGCGGTACCACCAACTGAAACATAACATGGTTTGTGTTTGTTTTTCAATTTGGGTTTGTGATTGGGCTAATTGATCGTTATTAGGGTTTCTATTGAGGGTGAGATTTGTTGGGAGATTGTAACAGGCTTTGAGGTGAGTTTTTATGAGGGCGATGGTTGTTTCGGGAGTTTGTTGTTTATTTTGAAAGCATTTAAGGCACCTAGCTTTCCAAATATGCCACGACACTATCGAAAATAACTGGTTTCCTTGAACATGTTGGAACTGTGTAGGTTGTCTATTATTGATCTAATTTTTTATCCAATTTCTGACTCCAATAAAAATATCTATTGTATAGTTCATTCCTAGCCACACAGCTCTGCTAAAGGAGCACCTCATGAGAGTATGCTCATTTGTTTCAACAAAGTTGTTACACATGGTGCAAGTAGTGTTAATTGTCGATACCCATCTACCCACCAAACCACTTACTGGTAAATTACCAGTGTAGCATTTCCACACAAAGACACGAATACGAGGAAGAATATTCAAATTCCAAATTTTCTTCCAAAAAGGATTTAGAATCAAAGGTTGAGCATTGTTATGCGAAGCTTTTTTGATGAGGTGATGATACACTGATGATGCCTACAATCACTCCTTGAATGTTTCTTTCTTCTAGAGAGATCACTTCGCAATGGAAGACCCTTTGACCCCTGCAGACTCCTTCTTCATCTGTAATGATAATGACTACAACTGCAATAGATAACCTGCGGTACCACCAACTGAAACATAACATGGTTTGTGTTTTTTTTTTCAATTTGGGTTTGTGATTGGGCTAATTGATCGTTATTATGGTTTCTATTGAGGGTGAGATTTGTTGGGAGATTGTAACAGGCTTTGAGGTGAGTTTTTATGAGGGCGATGGTTGTTTCGGGAGTCTGTTGTTTATTTTGAAAGCATTTAAGACACCTAGCTTTCCAAATATGCCACGACACTATCGAAAATAACTGGTTTCCTTGAACATGTTGGAACTGTGTAGGTTGTCTATTATTGATCCAATTTTTTATCCAATTTCTGACTCCAATATAAATATCTATTGTATAGTTCATTCCTAGCCACACAAATTTTCCTCGCTAAAGGAGCACCTCATGAGAGTATGCTCATTTGTTTCAATAAAGTTGTTACACATGGTGCAAGTAGTGTTAATTGTCGATACCCATCTACCCACCAAACCACTTACTGGTAAATTACCAGTGTAGCATTTCCACACAAAGACACGAATACGAGGAAGAATATTCAAATTCCAAATTTTCTTCCAAAAAGGATTTAGAATCAAAGGTTGAGCATTGTTATGAGAAGCTTTTTTGATGAGGTGATGATACACTGATTTAACAGTGAGATTATTTTTATGAGAGAGAGTTCAGTTAAGAGTATCCTGGGAAGAGCGATCATGTTGGAGATCGATGGTTAAGATGTTTTGGACTATCTTTGGAGGAATAATTTGTTGTAGGAAGTTGACATTCCAATCATATGCGTCTTCGTTCAACACATCACTAACTGTTACCAGGGTATTCTCTACAGTGGGCTTTATATCATTTCTAGATATAGGATTTGGTGAGTTTAGGGGGATCCAATTGTGTTTCCACAATTCAATGTCTTTTCCATTTCCTATTTTCCAGGTGGCTTCCTCTTGAATGATTTGGATTCCATTCCAAATTCCCTTCCAGAACCAAGAGCAATTGGTTTTTGGTTTTGAAATACTCAAAGGGGAAGCGTTTTTGAAATATTTCGCTCTTAGAACTTTGGATACAAGAGAATCTGGATTTTGAATGATATGCCATGCCGTTTTGGTTAACATTGCTATGTTGAACAAATCAAACTGTTTGAAACCTAGTCCACCGTAATTTATAGGAGTACAAACAGATATCCATGCCTTTGGGCACCACCCCCTTGTATTTTCGGCGGAGTGGCCCCACCAGAAGGCCCCTGTTGAGGGAGTCCATATTTTTTGTTAATTCCTTTGGAATGACAAAGCAAGCTATCTGGTATGTAGCCAAAGAGTCGGCTACACATTCAATCATCACCCCTCTCCCTGCTGGGGAGAGAAGTTTACTACTCCAACATTTTAGTCTACCTCTTAGCTTTATTATAATAGATTCGAAACATTTAATCTTTGATTTGTGAGTAAACAAAGGTATCCCCAGGTATTTGTCATCCAATTTAATTCTTCCCACTTTCAGAATATCAAGGATTTCTCGGATTTCCGTATTGGATACGGAGTTGCTGAAAAAAGCCCCTGATTTATCATAATTTATTTGTTGACCAGATCCTAGGCTGAATATATCAAGGATTTTTACCAGGTTTTTACACTCCTTTTTCCCAGCTTTTGTGAAGATGAGGCAATCATCGGCAAACAACAGGTGAGAAATGGAAGGAGAGTTGGATCCAAATTTAACTCCACTGATTAGGCCACTATTTTCAACTTCTAGGAGTACTCTAGAGAGGGCTTCCATGCAAATTATAAAAAGATAAGGGGAGAGAGGGTCTCCCTGACGAAGACCCCTAGAAGGTTTGAAAAATCCTGAAGGAGATCCATTTACCAGAACAGCACTAGTGGAGGTTCCAATGCATTGGTTAATCAAATCAATCCAATTTTCGCAAAATCCCATTTTTTCCATAATCCTAATTAAAAAATCCCATTCCACTCGATCAAAAGCTTTTGACATTTCAATTTTCAATCCCATAATTCCTTTCTTCTTTTGTTTCTTCCTCTCTACTCTCATTGTGTGGACTATTTCATGGTCCACTATGATGTTGTCTGCTATTTTCCTTCCGGGAACAAAAGCGGATTGGTAAGGGGATATGAGTTTGTCCAAGAATGGTTTCATTCTACCTGCCAACAATTTGGACACTATTTTGTAAATGGTGTTACAAAGGGAAATGGGTCTAAAATCCTTTGGAGTGGTTGGTGACTCAATTTTTGGTATGAGAGTGATGAAAGTATAATTGAACTCCTTGAGAATGAATCTAGACTCAAGAAATCTTTGAATCATCTTTGTTACTTCATCTTTTAAAAGAAGCCAATTTTTTTGAAAGAAAACAGCTGGGAAGCCATCAGGTCCAGGAGACTTATTTGGGTGCATATCAAAAACAACCAGTTTGATTTCTAACTCAGGGGGTTTTGCCATTAGCTTTCATTATCTAGCTCATTGAGACAACTTGGAATGAGGTCCAAATTTTTCGGAAATGATTGGCTTAGAGGAGGTGGCCATGGAGGAAAAATGGTTGTAGAATGTATCCACAATGCCTTTTCTATCCTTGCTCTAGGAACCATCAAGGTTTTGAATTTCTTCCACCCTGAGCTTCCTAGCTCTATATGTGGAAGTGGAATGAAAATACCCTGTATTTTTATCCCCCAAATTGAGTTGATTATCAGTTGATTTTGTTTTCCAAAAAGCTTCTTCAAAATTGTACCATTTTTCTAGATCATGTTTAAGATTTATAACTCTAGAGTTATTATCTTGAAGGTTGAGATTGTTTTTAGCATGGTTAAGATTTTGGTTTAGTTTTTTGATGTTTTGTTGTATAGTGCCAAAAAATTCACGGTTCCAAATTTTTATGTTCTCCTTAATATTTTTGAGCTTAGACATGATTGCAAAAGCTACTGATCCCCCAGGGTCAATATCCCAAGCTTCTTCTATGACTTGAAAGCAAGAAGGTTCTTCCATATAGATTCCAAAGAACTTAAATGGTTTAGCTCCATCCTTCCAACATGGGGTGGTTCTTAGCAGAATAGGGCTATGGTCTGATCCTACCGAGTTAAGGTGATAGACCATTTCTCTATGATAAAGGTTTAACCATTGTGTGTTTGCTAAAGCTCTGTCTAGCCTGGCTTCAATGAACTCCCTACCCACTCTTTTGTTAGACCAGGTAAACTTATATCCAACATACCCAAGATATATTAGTTCAGCAGCATCAATCAAGTTTGAGAAGAAAAATTTCTCAATTTGATCAACATGGACTCCCTCCTCTCTTTTTCGTCTCCAGTTAGAGTAAAATTCAAGTCACCTAGGACAAGCCAGGGGATGTCGATGTTTCTAGCTAAGTTCTTAAAATACTCCCAACTAACATGTTTTCGGATTCTATAAGGGCACCCATAAGTACCAGATAACATCCAAACCAAGTTACTAGAGTTGCATTTGACTATCACATCAATTTGACTATCAGTTTTATTGACTACATCGACAGAGAGTTTGTTAGACCATGCTAAAACTAGGCCTCCCGCAGTACCCACCACGCCAGTTGGGTTAACTATTTCCATATGATTGTATTTTAATGAGAGAATGATGGGTTTGATGATTTGTTCCTGATTTTTGGTTTCTTGGAGGAATAGGATATCTGGGATGTGTTCATTGACAATATTTTTTAGATGGGTTTGGGTGGACAGTTTTCCCATCCCTTGGAAATTCCAGGCTAAGACATTTAGGGACATGGTGCTGAGGTTTTTTGGGTACTGAAGAGTTTTGGAGGAGGTCCAAAAAGGGATGTTTTTGAAAGTAAACCAAGAGGTTAAGACGGAAAATTTTGAGATAATAGGGTAACTTGTGGCTTGAGGACTATGAGAATGAAAAACATGGGTAACCTTTAGATCTATATTAAACCTATCAGCAATCCTTGGAGTCTTGAAAGTAACATGTAGCTCGCATTCATAAAATCTAGCCGTCAACAATTTAAAACCTTGTAATTCCAATGCCCTTAAATCATCATAACTTTTACTATGCTCCACAATTTTAGATGACTCTATTAATAAGAAAAAACTCTTGATCAGATGATAAATGTAATAATAAAAGTTTAGGCTTACCTGGTTATCCTTTTTTGAGGTATCTTCCCCGATGCTAGCGTTCTCTTTAGATTTGATTTGTCGAGAAACATCAGCATTCACCCATCTCTTATTTGTGGCTATACCTCTGTTCTTGGGAGTAAACATTTTCTTTTTCCTTTTGTTATCACTACCAGTTAGGTAGGGTGGTCTAGATGTGTATCGTTTCCGGTTGAGGGTAATTTCTGGTTTGTGGCTTTTAGGTGAGGTATTCATTATGGGGTAAAATAAAATTGTAGCTACAGAACCCCTCTCAACTACATACAAATTCACATCCTCTTGTATTTTCTCATAGCTCTGCGACAAGTATTTTGTTCTCACTACCAGACTTCTCACTTTTTCCTTTAGTGTGTTATCAATTCTAATTCTTTGGCAATTTTCCCTAATAGAGCCATCAACATTTTTATCCACAATTGCACACCCAAATAAGCTATTCACTTGTTTAACATCTTGATTTTTTCCTCTTCCAAGAGATGTTTTTTCTGACTTTGGTGGCACTAGTCCTCAATATCTTCCACGGGGGATCTCTGCCTTGCTCTGAAATGGCTTTTCTTTTTCTCAAATCATCTCCATCCACCCATTGCTCTTCTTGGCTCAGAGAAATTATGAAGCTTGGAGCATTTTCCTGTGTATATAACTTCTCCTAATCGTATTCTCAAAAGGGTATTAGAAAAGATGATTTAATTTCAATTATTTCGGGAGGGTTTTGAGTTTTATTTGATACAAAAATGTTCACTAACTTGTAGATAAGAAGGCTTAGTAACCACCAAAACAACTTTAGGAATAAATGATTTGTTCTAATAACATGGGTTTTGAAAAGTTTTCTGGGGTTCAAGTGAAGCATCATCGACATAAATAAATGGTTAAGAATTAATAGACCTTGTAATGAATAGAATATGGGGAATTTAGAGATCGGATGAAAGGGTTCAATGGATTTGAAAAAAAAAACAGATGAGAAAAGGAATGATGGCACCAATAGAGATAACAAAAGAAATAGAAAATGAATCCCCTGCAAAAACAGATGGGTTAGCACAAATTAGGAAAAATTGTATCATACGTACCTTGGTTCTCCATTGTAGACTAGCTCGGGGAGCTCGGGATAACCAGGTAAAGATTTAATCACTCAGCAGACATTCACAGAGATTTGAAAACGGTTTAACTCAATAGCAATTGATTTTGGTGGAGAAAGTTTTGAATCTTGAAGATCTGAAGGTATTGATGGTTTCAAACTAAAAATTGTGAAAGTAAAATGTAATCAAGAAGAAAAAACAACAGGTCTGTCCAAAAAAGAAGAACAAAATTTCAAATCGGATATCAACCGAACTAACCCTTTTTTTTTGGTACTGTAGCAGGGAGAGAGTGTGAAAAATAATGAAAAGATCTTAAAGAAAGATAAGTCCTTAACTCTATTTACGGAAGTGCTAGGGGTGGATCAATAGAGGTGGACCAATTTGGTTCACCTTTCCTCCACACGATGTGATAGGGGTTGGGGTTTTTCAATTTGAATGGGCCCATAATAATGTCTAAATTCTAAAGGTTATATTTTGATGGTATCAGACATTTCCAATATAAGAATTAATTGGGGGATATGGAAACTAATTGGGGGATATAGTTACAGGACAAAAACGGTGTCCCAATAGCAATTCTGGGTGACCCCTATGTAATTTTTTTAATTCCTAATCTAGCCCTCACTAATCATGTTTAGTAGTTAATAATAATTAGTATATGCTTAAGTATTTGGGGGATAGTTTAGTGTGTGTTTTGATTTTAATTTGTGTGAGTGAGACTAGAGGAGAGGAAAAAAAAATAAGTGGAATTTTTTTTTTTGAAAATGGAAGATGATTGTGATGAGAGAATTGCGCTAGAGGGCAAGGTTGAAAATTTGATTTGTTTCCTTTGAATTCAAATTATTCCAAATTTGAAAAAAAGCTAGAGTCATAGGCATGGTATTCAACCAAAAACCATGTCTAGAGGCATTTGTCGGAAATTTTCAAAATTGTTTGCCACTATCCAGGGGGTTCGGGCGGAGCCCCAACGAGAGGGCGTCGCTCTCTCATTATGATTTTTTTCTAGTTTTGATCTTCATAATGTTGATTTTTAAGGTTTGAGCAGTCACAAGCATGGTAATCTAGTTTTGAGCATCATTTTGTTAAGATAGTATTTTGCTTACATTTCTATGTCGAACAAGATGAAAAGTACCTAGAATGTTGATTTTTTCTTCACTTGACTACAAGGCATTGACAAGAAATTATCGAGCATGCCGGTATCATGTTAAAGGATAGTATTTTGCTTAAATTTCTATGCCTAACAGATGAAAAGTATCCGAGAATGTTCATTTTTTTTTCACTTGAATACCTGACGTGATAGAAATTCTCGAGCATGCCGGTATCATGTTCCTACATATGGTCTTCATCAGTTCGGTCTTCATCACTTAAGATTTTGAATTTTTCTGGTTTGAATTCCACCCGGCATGGTTAGTTGATATGAAGACCATATTGTATTGTTTTCAAGATAGAAAATAAAGCAACATGCTATGCTCTGGAAAGCAATACGGCATGGTCTTTATATCAACTGACCATGCGGCAAAGGAAGTGATTAAAACCGAGGAAAAAAAATTCAAAAAAGGAAGTGATGAAAACCAGGCCGGAATTGATGAAGACCATATGCTTAACATGATACCGGCAGATGCTCGAGAATCAATTTAAGATGGTCATCATCACTAAAGACATGATCTTCATCACTTCCCAATAAAAATAAAAATTCGCTTTCCAAAGTGAAGAGAAGAGAATTTGATGTAGAGTGGGGAGAGTTTAGAATTTTAAAAGGGAATGGGGAATATTTAGGTTTCAAAGCTCTACCCCTAAATAAGATTAATAAGAAGTGGAGATGGAAATAGGGGATATGATTTTGTTTTTTGATTTTAAGTTTTTGATTTTAATTTTGTGGGAAGGGTATTTTAGTATTTTCATAACCAAAAATAACCCCTTAACACATACCATGGGTTGGGGGAAGTAATTCATATCCCCCAATTAATTCTCATATCCCCTAATTAATTGTTCTTCCAATACGCTCCTCCACTGCTCAACTGCTGCTATATAGCTATATCTTGAATCATTTTAGAGACGAGTTCAGTCTCTTTAAGGTGTTGCTTCGATATTCTATTCCAGTTACTCTACATGCCTGGCCACGTCCCAAAACTAAGACTCTATGGACTCTATATGGAAGAAAACAAACAATCGAGCTTTCAACAACTAGTCTTGGATTATTGCTTCATTAGTTTAAAAGATCAGGAAAACGATAGCTTTTTGGCTCTACCAACAGCCTGAATTCCTAAACGTTGAAACAATTCATGAGAAATTGGAAATCGACTGTCTTTGAATCTCTTTGAGAAAATAATATGTTTTAGCCCAAATTCATCCATGATGCATAGGTGTTTTTTGACGGTTTGTGCATTATTTTAACTTTCTTTTTTCTTGAAATAGTTTCAGGAAAATATAGAATTTTGTCAGGTAGGTCAATAACGATTGTAGATGAAAAAAGTTTGGATCTTTATAGTTTGAATTTTGACTAAATGAACACCTTTTTGATCCAAAATTCAAAACAAATATTCTTGGTGAACTGCGTTGGAGCATTTCATGTGAATGGGGCCACCTCATGCCATATTGATCTTCCGAGGGAAGGTGGTCCCACTCCATATGGGTAGATGATTATGGAGTAGTTTTTTTTTTTTTTTTTTTTGTCTAAATGACTAAGAGCGTCTGCAGCGGTACGACCAAAACCAAAGACCAAAGACTAAAATAAAAGACTATATATGGGTTTAGTACCTTGAGTGACGCAGTGATGGGCGAGTAAATTTGGTCGAGCATTGGTAAAGATTACGCTCGGTGTGGGGCGTTGGTAAAGCTTATATGAGGTAAAAATAAAATTGGGTTCTCAACGTCTAGTTAGCAATTCTTCGAATTGTTCGCGAGCTATATACAATACCGAGTAAGTAATTTCAATTTGGAGAATATACTTAGTTGACATTGAAAAATAAAGCCAAATTTCAATACGTTAATACATATACCTGAGTATTTGGGGTACTTATATGTTTAGCTTGTTTACTTTCCTACATCGGTTCTTGAGTAATTAAAGGGTGTTTCTTTAAAAAAATATTTTAATTGTGAATCATTATTATTAGCGGAAGATTCAATATAAATCCTTTGTTCTTGATGACTTGAAGATTCAGCAACATCTTTTCGTTCACTAGCATCATTTATCTTCACTCATTTCCTTTTCCATCAAAACTTCTCCTTCTGCTTTCTAATCAAATGAATTAGATTTATACTAACGACTAACCAACTAATATGTTAACTTAACTATATAATTAATCGGAGATAAATTAGGAAATACCAAAAATACATGGACGGATTCTGAAAATTACTTCTAAATAATTTTATTTTCTTTTATCGAGTACCCCAATTAAAACTTGTATCTCTCAGTTGTGCGTTCTTTATGTTCTGTATCTTAATCTTTCATCCTTGTTAGTCGTTATTACCCATCATACCATGAATCAATTTTGGTTGAGTTGATTTTTTTTTCTTGAAGCAACTTGGTTGAGATGATAAATGCATGTGTGCTTATTACTTAATTAAAGATAAAAATTTCACAAAAACCACTACAGGTTCAATACATAATAAGTAAATGATGAATCGTATATTATAAAATATTGAGAGCTCATCCGGGTGAGGTTCCATCATTCCTGAAATTCACTCAAGTGAACTTTATTATGATAAATTTTGGGTGCATTAGATAGTGAGTAACACACAAATCAGCCCACATTTCCTACGTTGTTTCATAGTAAAGAACACCCGAACGGGTATCAAATGGAGTCAATTAAGCAGCGAACTACTTACCATATCATTGTAACGTTCCATCTGCACTGATTATCAGTGTCCTAGCTAAAGATGGTTTTGACAAACCTGATTTTGTTATTAACCATCAAAGCTAAAGAAAAACTTGTACTCCATATTCCATTAATCGTGTCACTGGTTACCAAATAAGTAGCCAAGACAACAGAGGTGTTGTCTGAATGATGAAGATCGAGAGGGTTGTCGAAAGGTGTTGATGAATTCGATGGACAAGTAGACGAATTCATATTATTAGCGTTAGAGTTGATGGTTTCCAAAGTTTTAAAGATATCGACATTCCAGATAATACCATATGCACCATTAGTATGGACACATTGGGAAGGACCTTTTTGAATACAAAATTCAGAAAGACACGAAATCATATATACGCTCCATCGAAATTATATTCATGGATTTGGATGCTCGTACAAATTGTTTTTTTATTTTTATTTTGAATAATTGTTAGTTTATCTACGGAAATGACGTGAGTAATACTTAAGAAAGAAATCAGTGCTGGAACAAGAATTTAACTAGTGTCACGGGCATAAGTTTATCATAGATAAGGGTTACGCAACAGGATGTTTTCGCAGAAGGATACTCAAAATTTCAAAAAAGGAAAATTCAAGAGTTTCTCTCTCTTAGCTCTCCAACAGTAACATAAAAAAAAGGAAACCAATGGAGTAACTTTCTAGCTGAGTCCAAATCAAAGCATCAGGTGATATGAATTATTGCATGATCTGTTGTTAAGATGGCTAACTTCTTAATTGAGTCCAAATCCTTTGAATTTTCATGGAAATCGAAAGGAAGTTCAAAGGAGTTAACAATTACAGAAAAATACAACGGTCGTGAAAGTTGGATCTTCATCCCAAATGATGCAATTTCATGGATTCGGTCTACCATGTTGAAAGCTATCGATAACTGGGGTAAGAAGCCTCAAAAATGGACACAAAGATTTAATCAGATAGTAATTCTGGTAGAAATGTTATCGAACTTTAATGGTGATTATATTAAGATCTCAAGATTTGAATCAGATTCTCGCTTCAGGTTTCATTTGCATTCCTAGTGGAGAAAATGGTATTTCGGGGAATCTTTTTGGTCATACATAATTCCAAATCTAAAGAACAAGGAATTCTGCTATCAAATAGGATCAACAACTTCGATACAACAAGGGTACTTAAGCGAGAAAGAAACCGATATTTTGGGAGTGATTGTGGAAGCTAAAGGTTCGCACCCGAGGATGGAACCGTATTTCGTCGGGATTAAAGAAACATTTCGACCTTGGGTGCTCTAAATCTAAGAAGCATTAATTCTAGTGGCTTTCTTTGAAGGCGAATGACTACGCAACATATGATCTCTTTAAGGAGGAACAATCGTAGTCTTGTGTAAAAACGGAGTTTTCTCTAAGATGGTGGAAGTCCGATGAGCAAATATCATATTCTAACAAGGGTCAACATTGGATTGGTATTCGGGTCTATCATTTTTACAATGGGATATTAAGAATATTGAAGCTTTATGTTCACCATGGGGTAGAGTAATGGAAATTGACAAGTCGTCAAGTGAATTCACGAAACTAAGCAGTGCAAAATTAAAATTCATGCTTGATCTCGTGAAATCCCGGTGCTATATTCTTCAATGGCAGTTGGTTGAGCACCGAATGGATCTTTGACTACTCTACTAGATTCGTGAACCACAAGCATATTGTTATTCCTTCAATCAAATCAAAGGTGGTGATTCCTCATCATCATAAATGCGTAGGTCATGATGATTCTACAACGTGTGCGGACCAAACAAACTCGACAACATATTCTTTCAATCAACGGAAGAATATAAAGGATGCGGAAGTCACGCCACGAAATGAGTCCTTTTCAAATTCAAATTCTAACTTTTATAATAACACGATAAAAAGATTAGAAAAAGTTTGGAAAAGAGTATCCCATGCTCAGTTAATGGGTGACTCCTCAGATGCTCTTGAAAAGGAATTTTCGAGTCAAACTACGAATGATGCTGGGCTGGTTAATAAGGATTCTGTAACTTCAGAGGAGGTGATAATTCCTTGGGTTACGGTAAGGAAGAAAAAAGCGGGTCGTAATATGAGCAAGATGGGGATCGTTAACCCGAATTTGCTTGCGAGATTCGAATATCTGATCTAGATTTTGAGTCTTACTCCTGCTCATGATTCGCGAAGCAAGGAATCGGTGGATCATAATATGGGCCAGATGGGGGTGTCTCTGTCGGATCCTCTAACGAATTTCGGAGTCGACCCTAAATTTTTGAATTTAACTCCTGCCCATGATCCATTAAATTCGGGTATAACATCGATATCTACTATTCCACAAAGAAAATATCTTCACAATAATACAGATCTGTTGAGAGTCTTTGCGACAAATGAGAGTGGACATAAAGTTGTCTCTCAGGAGCAGGATGATGTACACATCCTGGATCACATGATAATGACCGTTATATTCATATTTTAATACTTCTCTCTCACACGATCCACATTCAATGCCAATCTCAATTGATGTCTCTAATTAGACAATTGAGAAAACTCAATTAGACTTGGATGAAAGGTAAATTATCATATGGATTTCAACACAAACATGGGCATCAATTCAAATTTACCTAACACGAGAGAAATGTATAGAGATCTTCTTGTGCAAAATGATAAATCCTCTATTAATCATGAGATTTTACTAGAGCAAGATGATGATGGTATGGGAGATTTTGATTCGGAGTATGAGTTGGAGGAAGATGAAGAAACAATTGAAGCTGTTAGAACTAAAGAAACTGAATCGATAGAGGAAAATTGTTTCAATCCTATTGCTACAAACAGGTTGATAATTGGTTTAAATGAATATTAAAATTATGGATTGGAACATAAGGGGTTTTGGGAAAAGATGAGAAAATTATTGCAATTAGGAATGCTATTAGAAAAAATAACGTTTCTATATGTTCTATTCTAGAAACAAAAAAGAAAATGTCTACGATTCTCTAATTAGAGCTTTATGGGGTAATAGTGGGTGTAAATTTCTCCATCTTCCTTCTGGAGGAGCTTCTGGTGGAATTATTGTTATGTGGAATGATGGTATTGTTCAAATGAAGATTATCTAATAGGGGATTTCTCCCTCTCCATCAAATTCAAAAACATATCTGATAATTTTGAGTGCCTTTTCACTTCAGTCTATGGTGCTTCAGATTATGGAGACTATGCTCAATATTGGAAGGAATTGGATGATATTAGAACTATCTTTAGTGATCCTTGGGTGCTAGGAGGAGACTTTACTGCTACTCTCTCTCAGTCAGACAGAAATTGCTCAGGAGGTTGCACTGTGAGCAGGAAGTTATTCACAAGGTTTATTGGCATTCATGAATTGATGGACTTACCTCTATCTGGAGGGAAGTATACTTGGACTAATTCTCAAATACTTCCTATTCTTGTTAGATTATACAGATTCCTAGTTACTGAATATTAGTTCTCCCATTGTCCTTCTCCACTTCAATTAAGATTGAAAAGGCCAATTTCAGATCATACCCCAATTCTCCTTTCTTGTAATTCTAACCTTAAGTTCAAAGCCCATTTAGATTGGATAATTATCACATGTTACATCCTTATTTTATTCCCAATTTACATCTTTCGTGGCAGAATTTAATTTTTTTTGGGAAGCCTAGTTATATTTTCTCCAAGAAGCTACAATCTTTGAAATTATTTATTAAGCAATGGAAGAGATATTTAAGAGATATGCAGTTGCAGGTGGACCAACTAGAAGATTTGATAAGTTCTTAGGATTTAAATGAAGAGGATATTAGTCTTTCAAGTTCTGAGTATGATGATAGAAATGTTGCTAAGGCTAAACATGCTTCTTTATCATTGAATATAGCTAGAAAGTGGGTACAGAGAGCAAAAGACAATTGGGAAAAAGGTGCTGAGAAGAATTCCAAGTATCTCCATAAACTAGCTTCTTTCAAGTATAACTGTAATAGTATAAACTGCTTGAATATTGAAGGATCGTTATGTTATGACAAAGATAAGATTTCTTCTGAAGCCACAAGGTTCTATACTTCTTTATTCATTTGAAGATTTTCCTATCGTGCCAGGTTTTGATAACATTGATTTACCTAATTTATCATTCAAGATAGAATTTCTTTGGAGAATCCTTTTTCTCGAGGATGAAGTAAAGAATATAATTGACCATTTTGTCTAAATAAAGCTCTGGACTAGGATGGATTCTGATGGAGTTTTTTAGAGCTGCTTGGGACATAATAAAAGCTGATTTGATGTTGGTGGTTAAAGAATTTGAAGCAAAAGGTTCTATTGAATGGAGAGTTAATCGCACCAATCTAAAATTGATTCCAAAAACTAATGGTGCAATCTCTTTAAATAACTTCAGGCCAATTAGTTTAATAGGTGGAATATACAAGATTATCTCAAAGCTGTTAGCAGGGAGATTAAAAGGGGTTCTTCCTTCAATTATAACTAATTTTCAAGGTGCTTTTATTCATGAAAGGCAAATTGGTGATGGAATCTTAATTGCTGCTGAGCTTATTGATTCTAGAATGAGAGCTAATAAGACGGGTTTAGTTTGCAAAGTTGATTTTGAGAAATCTTTTGATAACATCAACTGGAATTGTGTGGATTTAGTGCTTCAGAAATTTGGTTTTGGTAATATTTGGAGAAATTTGGATCAAATGGTGCATCACTCAAACTAGGTTCTCAATTCTATTGAATGGGAAGCTAATAAATTGTTTAAAAGCCAAAAGGGATTAAACAGGGTGATCTATCTCACCTTTTCTTTTCATTATGGTTGTTGAACTTTTAACTAAGATGATTACTAAAGCGGCTGCAGATGGTATTATTTCGGTTTTCAAGTTCATACTAATGGTACTACTGTTAATCACCTGCAATTTGCGGATGATTTAATAGTGTTCATTGATGATATTGAAGATCAATTTTTAGCTCTTAAGAATATTCTCTTTGGCTTTCAATTGGTAACAGGTCTTAAAGTTAACTTCAGTAAGAGTGCAGTAATTGACATTGGAGATGGGAATATTCTCTCATTGTGCTTCAGATTTGGATGTCGTAGTGAATGAATTTTCTATCAACTACCTTGGTATACCCCTTTGAAGTAAATTCAAATCAAAAGTTGTGTAAGGATGTTTTGATTTCAAGATGTCAATAAAAAGTTGAGTACTTGGAGGAGGAGATATCTTTAAAGGGTCAGAGACTCGTTATTGATTAATGTGTCTTGGATAGCATGCCAATTTATTATCTTTCCATGTTTCAAATGCCAATTTCAGTTGTTAAGACTATTGAGAAGATTATAAAAAGATTTCTATGGGGTTCTTCAGAATCACATAAAAAGAAAAGTTGGGTCGCTTTCTCAAAAGCTAATATTGCTAAATCAAATGGAGGTATAGGGATCAAGAAATTGAAGTTGGTCAACAAGGCTTTGCATTGTGAGTGGATCTGGATATATGGAAAAGAAAAAGATGCTCTCGGAGAAAGTTAGTTTGGGAGAAATATGGAGGTAATCAACTTTCTTTCTTCCTAATTCAACTTCCAAACCAATTAAGAATAGTTTGTGGGCTGGAATTTTGAAGGCTAAAGACTATGTAAAGAACAATACTTCTCTTATCATTCATAATGGTAAGAAAATTCTCTTTTGGTTAGACAATTGGGTTGGAGGAGGTGTTCATAGAGATTCTTTTCCGTAATCTTTAAAGTTTCAAAGAATAAAATGGCTTATGTCTTTGATATGATAAATTCTTAAGGTTCATGGAACTTTAATTTTAAAAGGAATCTTAATGAGGTGGAAATTGGGGAAGTAGCTCTTATTCTCAGGATGCTAGTTGGCATGGCTCGGATAATTCATAACAACTTAGAGAGGAAGATACAAGAAAATGGGACTTTGGTGCGGAATTTCAGTAGCAAATTGCTATTCCTCAATGGATGTGGATGGATTCTTATTTTTCCCTCATAAGCGACTTTGGAATCCTAAGGTTCCGTTAAAGGTGTCTTTCTTAATTTGGACACTTTGTCACAATGGAGCTCCAACAATGGATTTTCTTTTGAAAGAGGTTTGGTCATGATGACAATAATTGTACTCTTTGCAATAATATGGAGGAGACTCAAAACCACTTATTTCTTCAATCGTGAAACAAGGAAGCTTTGGAATTACTTTCATCAAGCTTTAATGTGAACTGGGTCTTCTCAAATTCGGTGAAGGAAAATTTATGGGAATGGAAGAATAGAAGAAGCAGTTCTATGGTGAAGAAAATCTGGGGGATACTTCCTTTCGCAATATGGTGGAACATTTGGAAGGAAAGAAATTGCAGACTTTACAACAACAAAAAAGGAATTTGGAGCAAATAATTGTGTACAGTAATGCACTTTGTTCAATTGGTCAAGACATACAAAACTTTTCGAAGGTTATTCTTTAAGCACTCTCATATGTAATTGGAATGCTGTTATTCATAGCAGCTAATTTGTGTTCTTTGTTTCATTCATTTCTTTGATGAGTGAAGCACTTTTTCAATATATTTTTGCCCTTTTCTTTTCAAAAAAAGGATACTCAAAATTTATAGCAGGTCCAATTCAGAACCAACCAAACCGGACGTGTGCAAACTGTGCATGTACAACTCTTTAACTCTTATTGTTACTTAAGATTAATTTGACTTGGACGTCGAAATTGATAGATTCTCTTGATGCACAACTATTAGAAAGTCTAATAGAACCTGCAATGACAGGACATATATATTAAGATATGCTTTTGCATAAAACAACTTTTGTATGCATAGAAGGCATTTGTAGTTTATTATTCAAGTGATCCTTAACGGATGTCTCAGTATCTAGTATCACGACCGGTATGACTCCATCATTCTATGCCTACCTTTATGTATTAATTTGAAAATTTTCATCCTTATTATGTGTCAATTCACCCATAGGTGTTTATCTTCATTGTACATCCCCTCGTACATAAATACCATGTGTCCATTTACATCACATCCATCCGCTCCTATCAGCAGTTAAACGACATCTTCCATACTGCACCTTCCTTGGTTTAATCACTTTGCAAGAAACCTAATAATTGATACTCTTGTTTCCGCCGAACTATGTCTCGAATGGTTGCTCCATGTAATGAGCTCCATTAGTACTACTCCAAAGCCTTATACGTCATACTTTTTTGTTTCCTTCGATGTATAAGAATATTATGTTAGTAACAAAACATCATGATTAGTAAGAACAAAAATCCAATATGAACACTTAGTGGAAGAATTACCAAGAAAAAATAGGTATGCTATAATAAAATTAACTTTGAACTAAAAATTAAAATCTTGGAACTAAAAATGAATTAAAATCAAGAAGATACTTATGCAACTCTGAAACCCGCTAATTTAATTAGATTAATGATATGCATTAAGAAAGAAATTTGTTGACTGGATATCTCTGGAAATGATCAGAAGATTAATGATCAAGGTGGATATAAGCCTTCTGCAACTCCAAGAGAAATTTTATGTCAGGTTGTATTCATAAACCAAAACAACCATACCTGAACTCGAAAAGTAAGTCTGTATAACTTCATTATGTTCGCATGTCTAATGCTACCAAGAGTCTGAACTTCTATCTGTAGTATATTTTTCTACAGACCAGAGATCCTCCAGAGACGGGACTTTAGTTTTTCTAGTCCAAAGTTTCTTAATTACAACCGTAAGCCCAAGATATTCTTGTCGACTAAACTGCTATCTATTCCACCATGATCAAATATTATCCACGATGATCAAATATTATCTTATAGAAAATTTAAACTTAGGATGACAATGATGACGTAAGAACCCTACAAAAGCTACACCATAAGCAAATTGAAATCGAATCAAACAATCACGCCTTATTTAATAACTCAATCCCCCAACATCGGTCTTAAAAACAAAGACAAACAAATAAATATTTAAAGAGTGGAAGCATCAAACAGTGAGATAATGAACATGAATTTTAACTTTTGATGGCAGCGGCGGTGATGGAGAAGACTGCAAATGAAAACAACACCACTCTTAAATGTTTGACATTCAGAGAGACAAAGTTAAGGTGGTGGTTATGTGGAGCACAAAAATAATATTGTCAGTTTCTTGAACCTTCTTTCTCTGCAAGTGCATCCTAGCTAGACAATAACTACCTACAAAGAAAAGGAAAAAAACCTCAACACTATCCATATATCATAAAATAGAATCACGTAAGTGCCACACTTGGGTTAACATAATTGATTTACCTTCATGTATATAGCTCTTTGTGAAAAAATAAGAGCAAGCCAAGTATTTGTACCATAACAATAGTCGAGGAAATGAACCATGCTTGAACAGTTGAACCTATAACACCCTGCTTTGTATAAATATACATATGGGTGATCCACATATTAGTGCAGCTTTGGAGGCCTAATATTTTTCACATTTCTCTAGTGAGCACAAATTCTCTAGTGAGCACAAAGTATGCTTCTTATTATATAGTCCCCGTTTGCGAGAATAACTCAGAAGAAGGTATCCGGCTTTAAAAATAAAATGTACCATAACAGTAGTCGAGCAAATGAACCATGCTTGAACAGTTGAACCTATAACACCTTGCTTTGTATAAATATACATATGGGTGATCCACATATTAGTACAGCTTTGGAGGCCTAATATTTTTCACATTTCTCTAGTGAGCACAAAGTATGCTTCTTATTATATAGTCTCTGTTTGTGAGAATAACTTAGAAGAAGGTATTCGGCTTTAAAAATAAAATTAAAACAGAAGAGATAAGGTGAATAGCTAGCACAAATACCTTAACCAAACGCAAACAAGAAAACTAACCTCTATCAGGTATTTGATTTCCTTAACCTTTATCTCAAGATAAATTTCAGTTTGCTACTTCTGAATTGCATCTAAAATAAAGTAACTATACTACAGGGAAAAAATCAAAATAAGGGTTTAAAATTAAACAATATATTCTCAAAATGTAGTTAAAATATAGAAGAGAATTACCAACAGATGCGAAGGGCACACGTAGTTGTTTCTATGTTTCTAATTGAAAATGTGTAGTATTTACATCTCTAATCATATGTTCCACTTAGAACATCACAAATCAGACATAGAAACACTAAGTTACTAACACAGTTCAGTTGGGCCTAATCTTTTTTCTCTACCTAGTACGCAAATATTCAGGCATCTGATGGATCACAATTATCCAATCCCGAGTCACATATTCAAATCATCACCTACAAAATCAAAATACCCAAAAAATTAATATTAAATCCCAATTTCTATATCATGATTATGTTTCAGTGAAAATCAAACAAAATGAAACATGCCCAACAAACCAAGATAGGAAGACTGAAACGTCTATGATGCATCTCCTACATTTAAAAAAAATCAACACTGAAAATCAAACAAAACAAAACATGTACAACAAAGCAAGATAAGAAGACTAAAACGTGTATGGTAAAAAAAAAAAAAATCAGGACTGCAGAGAAAATAAAAAATACCGAAGGAGAAACGCCTAGTGAAACAAAGAATGAGGGAGAAGATAGGAGGGGATGAAACTGAAAACAATATTTAGGGTTTAGGATCATCGTGCCTCCAGTTTCATTTTCAATGGCTTGCACGTTTTTATCTTTCATGTTTGCAAAACTTGTTAGATTATCTTCCTTAGAAAACTTAACTTGTTTGATGATCTTCTCTAGTCTTTGTTCAATCAAGGGTGACGACAGAGAGAAAAAAAGGAGAGAACAGGAAAGTGTATAGAATATAATTAGGGTATAGGTTTTTTTTTTTTGAGTAGGTTTAATAAGTATGAGTATCGATCACCTACCCTATTTCGTGTGTGGAAAAAAATACCGAAAAGATCTCAAAAACCACGAATCTTATTGGTCTATATTGTCTCTAGTGGAGCCAGAAGCTCTAAAATTCGAGCTTTGTTCAGCTTTCAACCACAACTCTTTAATTTGGCCTCAAATCTATAATACAAAACATAATGGGTTTTTAAGCTTGGATGGTCGGATAACATTTTGAGAGACAAACGTTGCATTCGACCATCCCAGTCTCATCCCAACGAAAGACATCGGACAGTCGTTGTTTCTGTAACCCCTCCCATTATGAATCAAAATTTATTAATCTTTAATTATTACATCACCTCTTAACTCAAGATATTCAAAGAAATATTAAATGAAATCATAATATATCATACATGCATTAATTGGATTTAGTGGTGGCATGATGAATCTAAAGGGAAATGAGATTTATTTGTTTATTTTTCTTCATAACTCATAAGTGAGATATGCATACACATTATTACTTAAATGATTTTGTGTTCTTTTTTGGATATTGTATATGAATCATTTTACAATGTACTTATAGACATTATTTTCGTTTAAAACAAAAAAAAACTATCTTGCAAAGGAACACGATTTAATTTAAAGTCCATAAAAAAATAAAAATTATACCGGTCAGATATCATACTAAAGCAGTGTCATTACGGCACGAGTTATCTCTAGATATTTATTAGAACTCTGTTGACCTCTTGACGTGTCGTTACGACACGAATTATTTCTAGTTATATATTCAATACTAGGAGAAGCTTCAAAAAATAAATTTATGTAGACTTGTACAAACTTAACTGGGCTTTACAACAATTTTGGTTGGGCTTAACGTTAATGGGCTAATATTTACTACCTATGGGTAATACTTTAAGCTAGGTGAAGTTCATGTATAGCCCCACCAATAAATTCATCCTGGGGTGAGCATAAAAACCATAACCGCGGATTTCACCCGCAACCGTCCGCAAAATTGCGGATTTGAACCAAACCGTTAAGAGTTATGGACCGGACAGGTTGCATTTTCAAATACGCACGCGGTGCGGTTACGGTTGCGGTTGGGTTTTGAAAACCGCGGATTATCCGCACCGTAGGGCAGTCATGGGATTTAGTAAAATTATTAAGGATAATATGGGAAGTGTGATTTTTATATATAAGCATCTTTATCTTTTTAAAACCTAATAGCTTCATTTTTATTTTTTTCCGAGAGGAAGAGACCTCCATCAGTTCTTTTCTGAGCAACATCATCTCCTTCGATTCTTCTTCAATTAGTTTTAATTAGTTTGGAATTTTCTTATTCATTTGTTCTTTATTTGTTCAATCGACTAGTTTTCATTAGTACTTTTTAGTTTTAATTAGTACTTTTTAGTTTTAATTAGTTTGGACCTAACATTTGTTCTTCATTTTCTTCTTTAGGGATTCAATCGATTTCTTCTTCAGTATTAACTTTCAGTGGGTGGACTTGGGATTCAATCGATTTCTTCTTTAGGGATTCAATTCAACAGATGCCTTCGGCTAATACATGATACGGTCAGTTGAATTTTAATTGTCTCTAAACGTACTCTTGATAATCGGAAAGTAACTAAGTGATTCTGCTGCAGGTAAATGACCTTCCTACTTTTGGTGTCGGCCATTCTTTGGGATCTCTAATCCACCTTCTGATTGGTTATTCCCTTCAACCATATCCTATTTCTATAGATCTTGAAGTTCCTGTTTCTATAACTTGTATCATCATAGCATTTCTTCTTTAAACAACCTTACAACAATTAACCATTTTATAATCCTTTTTTTTTTCGATCAATTTTTCATACCGTTTGTCGTTTAGAATTTGATGTTAAGATTTTCTTTGTTCTTTTGTTGTAGATCCTGTTGCGATGGGTAATTCTACAAGGGGTTTTCGATGATAAAGTGTCGTTATTGATTGAAGACAAGATGCATATGGTGATTGTGGTATATGAGATGGGTAATTCTACAAGGTGTTTGAATGAATTCTAAGAGATGGGTTCGATCTGTAATTACAAGGAGGAGATTGGTTGATTAATTCTAGTTTCTATACTTTTTTATACTTTTTTTTAAGTTCTAGTCGTCTGTAATTCTAGTTTTTATACTTTTTTTTTAATTTTTTTTTTGATTAAACCGCGGATAATCCGCAACAATCGTAGATCCGGAGGATAAATCCGCCGTTGATTGGGCTTTATCCACGGTTCCATTTTCAAATCCGCAACTTTGACGGTTCGATTGCGGGTGACCCCTAATCCGCAACCGTCCGTCCGTTGCTCACCCCTAATCCTCACAAGAGTCGCACAACTCATAAGAAAACATAGTGTATCTCGA
>JAJJWX010001729.1:0-20634 GCA_023529315.1 Papaver bracteatum
AACTCTTCTTGAAGAACTTAAGAAGACTAAGATGAAAATGCAGGGACTTAAGTATATTCTGCAAAAATTGCTCGAGATTCAAGAAGTACTTGTCAATCAACAACCTAATAGGTTTGAATGAGTCAATTCTCTCATTTATAAACCCTATGTTATAATGTCGGTTGGTGATAATGAGCTCAGGATTGATGAAGATTCTTTAAGGATATTTTTATAGTTACCCCGTTGTGGGATTTTTATTCTTATTGTTTTAAGGAGGAACACTAGGTCTTGGTGTAGCGGTATTATGTATTTTACATTAGTTATTTCAAAAACTATCATCTTGCAATGATTAAATTTTATTTATTTAAATTTTATTTTGGTGATGAATGCAATACCCTAATCTTTATTGATTATATATATGTATTACTTATTTTGTGAGATTTGTTTTTTGTCATCATATTTTTTGTGATTAGAATGGATATCTCATATGCTCTCATAGGTTAAGCTCTTAACTCTTTATGTTTATCACTAAAAGAGGAGTAAACGAATCGCAATATTGATCTTCCAACGATTACACTTTGTGAATATAGTACAGGGACTCCGTAAGATGTTCTCTAGCTGTCGCCTTTCCTCCCCGAAACCGTAACTGGAAGGGAATAAGATTGCAAACTTTAATCGCTACGTCCGTGCACTGCTAGAGAAGATATAATTCTCATGTTGAGTTATATCGGTAAAATTGTCCTCTTTGTTCGTGACTGGTCTAGAGAATGGTTTTCCTAGATGATTATTTATCTCGCGAAAGTAATGTATCTTGGTGTCTCTGGCATTAAGATTCATATTTTATAACTACTTTGTTTGTAACTGGAGAGAAGAGACAAAAATATTTTGGACACAAACTTACTTAGTTTGTATCTGGCAAGTAAATTTGTTAATGTTCAGAAAAATCCTTCTTTTGTTGTTAGAGAAAGGTCGCTCATATTTTTTGTTAGGGAATGACATCAAATGGGGGAGAGTTTCATTTGAACTTGTTCTTAATTGATATATATATTTGTGGGGAGTTCGTCTGTGGAATTGTAGAGGATGTCATGTACCTTTATCTCTCCTTGAAGAAGACCTTAAGTTTAGTTGGTGAAATCGTCTAAATAAAAGTTGGTATGTGTTCTCTAGTCTCGGTAACTCTTTTGTGTAATTCATCACGATCTCTTGTTTCTCCTTTGCTAATTTTTTTGAAGAAAAAAAAGGAGAATTATTTAATAGTATTCTACTATAACATATGGCTTCTCGGAGCATTATGTAAGGGGGAGTATAATATAAGCTATAGGTTTTACCTTCTAAGCAAGACATGAAATAAAGACTAAGAAGGGGGACATATCACTGTAATATTGCTTCAAAGTTGCGGTACAATTGAACTTTGAGGAAGGTAACAATATTATGTTACGGTATAACAACCATTGAGTTGAGTGATTTTATCATTATATAAAATCTTTAAACGAGTATTCTCATAAGTTGTTATCGCTACAGATCTTCAAGAAAAGAGGTGCTGAAATTATCATATGTAGAACCATACAAGAACTTGAAAAACTAAGAATTCAAGACGTCGTCGAAAAACCAAGGAAATCAAGCATGATGGATTTTGAGATGAAAGGTTTATTAATTTTGAATCTATATTTATTGATAGTTATGTCACTAAAATTGATAAAGGGGGAGATTGTTAGAGCACTGCTTGGCCGAACTCGTAAATTCTGCTATCTGAAGCTTGTTGTAGTTGTTAGTTGCATAAAACTATATCTTGATTTCTAGTCTACTAAAGTCAACTCTCGATCTAGGATTAAAGTGTAGTATTTGAGTATCAAACATCACTACATAACCCTTGAAGATTGAAGACTAAGAAAAATTGAAGACATTTAAATAATTTATCGACAGAAAGGTTTATGAAGACTGGACCATCCTATTTACTCACGATATTAGCATTCTATCTTTATGAGAATTTGTCGTATGATTTTAGTATATTTCATACTGCAAATTAGAAATTTCCAGTCAAGCTTGTCTTGTTAGAACTCTCAAAATATGATTTAAGCAATGGATGTTCATAGATTCTTAACAATCTTGGTTTAGAAAAATCTATTGTTTAAGAACTATTTTTGTTTCAAGTTGATCAATTGACAATTTTTCAAGTAATGATATTTCATATCTATGGCGATTGGGAATGTTTCATATTATAAAAAATTGAATTTTAAGAACTTGTTGAAATTCTGGAGACAGGTTAATACGCATACCTAGTATACGTACCCTAGACATCTGAGTAACAGAATGCATGGTAGGTACGCAAACCAATTCGGGTACTCTAAGGTTCTGAATTCGTGAATGGGCGGAGGTACGCATACCCGTTATGCGTACCTAAAGAGTCTAAGTTCGTGAATGGCTTAGGGCATGCATACACAGTACGCATACCCCAAGGGCCTAAATTCTCGAACTAGTTCATATGTACGTGTAACCCCTCTACACACCTACCCAGTATGAATTTTATAGATGCTCATAAACTATTTACACAAATATGTTTGACATTGCTACAACTCTCATAAACACTTTTAAGACAACTTTGATCACCATATGACTTTGTGTTTGTGTATCATGGTTTAAGTCTTGAGTGTCAAGGAACGCGATTATGCTTATAAGTTTCTAAGGAATATCTATCATGAACTATCATTGTACATAATTCCAGTACCTTGGTGCATATTCTATATAATTTCAAGATGAACATCTCATATGATTACATGAAATTCTTACGAGAGTTTAATTTAAACTGAGAAAATATTTGCTTGAATCTCAAGTTATCTTAGTTTGAATTCAAAGCTACCTATAGTCTTGAAAATCTATAAATAGAGAGACTCAAACACTAGGAATTCCAATCTCTGATACTTATGTGTCCTATTGTATGCTAGAGGCATCTTATTTTAACCTAGGCTTCCTCTGAGAAACATAATTAGGTTTCTGATTTAAAAACTTCAGTTGGGGATTCGTGAAGCCATGTCTGACTATCTTTATCTTGATAGTTTTTGTATCATGTTTTTTTTTTAACTGACCTTTGAGGTTCATGTTATCTCAAATCAAGAACGAGATACATAGAAATCTCAAAGTTTCCTCAAGATAAATATCTAAAATTCTTCTTTGTTGATCGATTTAAGATTTTTCTTGAGATGTTATTAGTAATCCAGGCTTCCCAGCTAAATGAGTTTAAGTGTTTTGGATTTGTGAGGTTCACTAGCTTTGTATATTGCAAATGTATTTACAAGCCTTGATCTATTCGATCTAATGGGAAATTAAATAGGTTTATCTGTTAGAGGCAGATTGGTATCAAAAGTCTTCACTTAGGCTGTCAAGGGCGTCATCTAAGGGAATCAATAGCATAGAGCCTTGCGAGGTTTAAGATATGTAAGAAGCACGACTGCAACTGAATTGTCTGGAGGGTAAATTCTATCTCAACTACATCCCAGTATGAAGTCTGATAATAGGCTAGTGTTTGTAGCGACTTGATACATTTTGGTGTTCAAATATGGACGAGGCCCCATAGTTTTTCTTTAGTTGCGGTTTGCTCCTTAGCAAAACTCATGGTGTCTTTTGTTTTTCCTTTTCAACATTATATTATTTATCTTTATAATAGGAATAACACAAGTAGTACGTAATCAATTCTAGTAGATAAATCCATATTAATTGTGATCGACTATGAAACTCGTTCTTGTAGAATTTGTATCTTGAAAGATAGATAACAAGTTTCATACTTGGAAGAATTCTGATTGGATTATTTGGATATGACTAGATTGATCTTGGATATTGATTTTTGTGATCGTCCAAGTACGCTTCTTAGCAATAAGGTTCATGGACTCTATGACTTTTTGATTGAGAGGAGATAGAGATATAAAATTTATATACATATTTTCTAGGATATTAAGTTGGTATACTTGTAATTGTATTAGGTTTTGTCCATACCAAAAGTTTGGTCAAGAATACGTACAAGTATCATATACTTGATGCATTATTAACGAAGCTTAGATCTAGGACATTATTTAAGATAAAAATCTTTATCATATCCAATGTCCAACCTATGCTATAAAGCTTAAATGATATCAACACATTTGGAAGCAACCGGTAATACATAATTTGTCTCTCTGATCCCTTATTAAACTTTCTTAAATTGAGAAAAAATCTCTGATAATATTTCCTAATTTTGCCAATTAATAGGAAAGAACACTAATAAAACAAAAAATAAAATAAACTAGTTACAACTGAAAAAAATAATTAGTATTATACTATTTTATTGATACTACATATTAAACACACCCACAAACCGATATTGAAAGATTAGATCGTGTAGAAATCTTTGACAACTTGAAAAAAATCTTTGGTATTATTAGTAATCTCCGCCGATTCTTCCAAGCCACCCCAACTAAAATATCGTGGTCGATTTATTTTGGCATGAATGATAATGATTTTTCTGCAACTTGTCGTGGTATTTCCAGTTGAGTTTCTTGTTCTGATTTTGTTATCACATATTGATTTTGTTATCATGTTCTTGATCTTGTTGATTTTATTATCACATTCGAGTAGTAATTTGTGATTTTTATCTATCTTGTTCTTGATATACGGTCCCTGAATAACAATAATCAATAAGAACAAGATTCAAATATCAAAAGATATCAGGTAAAAGATAGACTGACCAGGATTCACGACTCCTTTTTGAAGACTTTTAAAGTCATAACCTAACACATCTTCAAGAGAAAATCTAGGTCTTTAGAGGATGAATATCTAGCCTCAACTAGGACACAGAAGTGTCATGATTGAGATTCTATTTTGCAGATAGTCTTCAATTTATAATGATGGACTGGGTTAGGTAGCTCACAACAAATATGAGTTCATGAATTTTTTTTACATGTTTACGGATTACTTTGTTACCAGGCAAGCTTAACTTATCCATATAAAATGATTATGTAAACATGTGAGAAGTCTTCGTTTAATTACAAAAGAGAATATACAACTACATTTAGTTAAAATAAGTATTGTGCACTAAGTGGTAAGCCCAAGAACAATAGTTAAAATTTCAAGCATAAGTTGGAGTTTAATAACTATCAAGACCAAAACAGTTTGTGAGTATTTTATCGTCTCGAAGTTCAGGAACCTTTTGTATTTCTAAGATCGAGAACTGTCCAAATCAGTTCGTGTACTAAAGTTACAAAAGCTATCTAGGAACCTCTTAGAATCAACCAATTCGCATATTGACCAACTCAGTTTGTAATAGTAAATTAAAAAGTATCCAATAACATCTCAAAAACAACCAGTTCATAAACCGACCAAATTTATTTGAGTACGTGAGTTAATTAGAGAATAATTCATCAAGTCTTATTATTTATACGTTCGTGAATATAAAATATAACATGATGAATCCTTACAAACTTAATACACAATTGTGATATGTCGAACAATAAATTTCTATCTGCCTATTTCGCGATAAAATCTATATTGAACTTAAGATTCGAGTTTTTAGCAAGTAAGAGCTTGTACTCGAGATTTCTTCGCAATGTTTATCATAATATTAAAGTCATACAACATGTATCATTATATAGAATGGTAGATATTACGAGTAAATAGGACAATCGGTCTTCATATACCTTTTTTGATGAAGTTACCGTAGATGTCTCCATTATTCTTCAATTTTAAATCTTCAATTTTGATTGGTGAATTCTCATTTTCAACTACCATGATATATATATTCCAAGTCCGAGACTAACCTTGTTAAACTATAAATCAATATGTAGTTTCATACTTGGCAGAACTCCGACTGGATTATTTAGATACGATTAGATTGATCTTGTATATTGATTTTTGATATCGTCCAAGTACCCTTCTTAACAATCAGGTTCACGGACTCTATTATCTAGACTTTCTGATTGAAAAAAGATAGATATATAAACTCTATATACATAAGGTCAAGGATCATTAAGTTGGTCTACTTGCAATTTTATTAGGTTTTGTCCTTACAGGTAGCTGGACAAAAAAATGGTGGTGTACTTAACATCCTCTCATTTTCATATACAGATGAAATACTATAAGGTCTACTTTAAATCATATCGTTAAGGTCTACTTGGTACCCTCTTCTTTGCACTTGTGAATTCTTTTATCGAACAATAGATTACAAGACCAGTTATTATTGGGATTTGATTCTTATACAATTCAGATACATAATAGGTTGATTCTATCATCCAAATAAACTTGTTTATAAATCGGGTACACAGATCTTTACTGTTGACCTATACTTACTGACTGTAACAAGTTTGTTCAAATAGGTTTACGAATGAAAAAGTTTGTTGGTGTACCTGGTATCCTCTCCTTTTCAATTAGTATCAGACCAGGCAAACATCGAAAACCTAATTAGTCTGTATTTCTAACGATCTAAAATCTACGAACAAAAGTTTATCTCTGTTAACATACTACCAGCCTTCGATGGTATAAATTACTTATGGTGTAAAATAGTTATGTGTTTCTTCTTACAAGCTCGTGATTTCAACAGATGGGTGAAGGTTGTCATTACTCCAAATGGTGTAACCTCTACCAAGGATATTGGTGAATATGATGTGATTGAAATCAGTGATGCATAGCATAATTTAACAGGTATGGATCGTCGAATGAAATATATATAATGATTTGACTTTACTAACACTGACGCATTTTTATCACAATGGGATCCAAAATTAGAAGAAAAAAACTCAGCATTTAAGCGTTCTCAGGTAGGAATATCCCAGGGATGGTGACCTTCTGAGAAGTTGTTGTTAGATGACCACAGCGGTTTGGTTGAAAATTCCACACTGCAGGATGACCGCAGTGGCTAAGTGTTAGAGCATTGCTCGGTTGAACTCACGAAGCGTTGGTATGTCAAGTTTGGTTGTCATATTTTAGTGAATAAAAACTTATTTAAAGAGTCACTTGATTATGTACTAGAGTCAACTTCGTATAGGTTAGCTTGAAAGTATTAATATATGAGACATTACAAGTATTGCAAAGACTTGAATAAGTGAAGAAGCAAGGAGCTACAACGACAACATCATCCTTCCACTTGAGGTTAGTGATATTTGAGTTGAACTATTTCATTCCCTAAAGTATCTTTCAAGTCGTGCACATTGAAAACAAAACTGCGAAGCATGAACACTCTAGTTAGACGGAATACAATACGAGGTTGATTTCTTAACCATTAAACTTTGTAGACAAGACATCGACATAATCGTTTGAATGCTATTATGATTATGTATGGGTATGAGGTGAGGATTTCATCTTAGGAAACAATGTTTTACATGTGTTTTAAGGAAGTGAATTCATGAACTTGTTTTGTGAATCGAAAAGGAAATCGCCGGGCATTATTGGTATTGTTATTTACTGCATATATTATGAACTACCAATATGTGTGATTAATATAACCGCTCATGACTTGTTTATGTTCTTGGTAAAACTATTCACAAAGGCTTGACATTTGTATTGGTATGACTTTAATTAGTGAAACCTATCTTAAGTAATCACCTGAGATGCATGGTATGATCGATTTTGTGTATGACTAACTCTGGGTAAAGGGGAACCGATCCTAGTAAGAGGTGCAACACATCACAAAGGGGAATCGATCCTTGTATGAGGTGCAACAAGTTTTTAGCAGAAAGGGGAACCGATCCTATAGACATGTACAACACATACAAGTTAGATACCATATATATGTGGGGAACCGATCATAGTACCTTGTCAACCGAATATTTGAAAAGCTAGTGTGACTATGCACAATACTCACATGGAGGTAGAACCGAAACTTGTTTTGGTAGAACCGTTAAATCCATGATTTTTGATTGAGTGTTCTTGATCAATCACATAGTTCTTGAAAGTCAAATGAACCAATTCTAAACTTGTTTGGAAGTGTGGTAAATCGGTTTCAAGGATGTAAGTATGAAAGAGGACTTACAAAGTAAGGATGTCGACATACTTTGAACACATGCAATAACGCTTATCTTTTATTGTTCAAAGTTATTCCTTAATAGCTAAAGGAAGAAAATCCTGGATCGAAAAATAAATAAGTTAAGAATATTTTATTTAAGGTTTTTAATTTTATTTTAGGAAAATGAGAATTAGTAATATGCATTTACTAGTTGAGATTTTCCAAAGAGATTTTCGGTCAATATTTTAGACCGAGCGTTTCCAGGAATTATGAAAACCGAATTTGGAATTTTATTGCATATCTTGAGAATATTTTCGGTTTGAGAAATTCCTTGGTGTCCAAACTTCCTTGTCTATAAATACTTAAAGTTTGCATTTCGGGGAAACTAATCCTTTGTGGCAGCAAACTTCCTCAGTTGTGTTGTTACTGGTGAAGCCGCCTATTCGGAGAGGAAAATAACCTAATTAGGCGAAATCTCTTACGACTGCTCAGTTTAAAGTCTTCTTTTGGATTGAGAATCTCTATTAGTACTGTTGGTGGGAAACTAGATAATTGCAGTTTATCTTGTGTTTTTGATTGATTTGATTGACTAACGGTGGTTGAACTTTGATTGCACCTAGTTTGTTTATGCTTGAGAATCTTCTCTTCTGATATAAGATTCACTCAAACTAAACCGAAGTTTCGACAGGGATCTTTAGACTGTATGTAGATCTAAAGACAATCTTATGATAATCCATTATTTACAGACTCTATTTTGTGCGTGATTGATCACAAGAGATTCAAGTTGTTGTGCGCAGGAGTTTATTGAATATTAAAGAAGACTTTGAAGATTTCTTATTTGGGTTTATAATCTTTGGTGTGCATAATCCTTTTTCGGTAAAAGAGGATCCAACTATAATCGGTTTATCCTTGTGGTTGATTGGATTGATTGGTTGTGTAGATCAGCATCAATACAATTCTTTGTGATTAAAAGTATTGATTGCAAAATAACAATTACTTCGGTAAGTTGTGGATAAGATAGATCTAAGAACCTGACAAAGGAGTTTATTTGAGATAAAAATAGGATCCTTTGTCGAACTCATATCACTTGGTTGAAAAGAGTTATACCTGTTGATGGTGGATTTTAGACAAGGGGTAAAATCGTAAAACCCCATGACCTAATGTTTCCCGCAACACATTAACTGAGAGCATTTAATTCAGGTATAAATAATTAATAGGGGTATTTTTTCAAAATACCGGATTAGGGTTTTCGACATAGAACCCTAATTTCAAACCAAGCCGCATACTGCGCACCATGGCCACGACGCCAAAACCAAAGCCGCATACTGCGCACCATGGCAACTATGCCAAACCAAAGCCGCATACTGCGCACCATGGCAACGACGCCAAAACCACGACGCATACTGCGCACCATGGCAACGACGCCAAAACCAAGCCGCATACTACGCACCATGGAAACTATGCCAAAACCAAGTCGCATACTTCGCACCATGGCAACTACGCCAAAACCAAGCCGTGTACTGCGCACCATGGCAACGACGCCAAAATGATAGGTGTCTAAAACACCTTGATATTTATCTATTGTTTATGCTTTCTCTGCTAGTTTTCTTGTAAAATTATGTCTCTTATGTTTCGCTTTTGAGTATTTAGGTACTTTGGAGTCATCTGGAACAAAAGAAGAAGAAATGCTGCTTAAAAGGACAAGGCGAACTATTTCTCATTGTTTGCTTTAATTTCTTCATCTATGTCTGAAAAGTATGTCGGCTTTAGTGATGCAAATTTTCTGTCTGAAAAGCACGACAACTTTAGTGATGACTCTCATTGAAGAGAAGAAGTGAATATGAGGAGTAAAAGACGGTTGTTGTTGGTGGAAAGCGAAAGAGCGCGTTCATTTGGAGCAAGAGGGCAGAATCGTCGTTGCGCATGCAAGCGCTATCGGGAGCATAACGGAGAAAAAGGGGCTATCGTTATTTGGTGTCCTTTCTACATGCCCTGGATACCCCTTATCTACCTCACCAGGGTGGATGTATCCAGTTCATTTCCTATTCCTACACAGCCCTAAATTTCAGAGCAAATGATTTCTTTCAATCATTTATCTCTAACTCAGAGATGTAAAGATGGATGCTATCTCAGAGTTGGAAATAGAAATTCAGATAAAGGGAGGAATCCATATGCTGTGAAACTGATACTGTTTGAATCAAGGCTGAACAAAGAGAAAAGAATTGAATCTGAGAGCCAACAATGGGAATTGGAGATGTTGCTGTTGAGTCAAGGAGAAGGATGTTAGGGTTTGGAGAATTGGAGCTGTTGGTGATGAGATACGATGGTGGAATGAAGATGGGTTTTGGTCGAAATTGTAGTTGGAGGTTCTACAAAGAAGATAGGGTTTATTTCTGAATCCGGTGGTGGTTATACTGCAGTTGAAGGTGGTTTGCTGTAAATATTGACTTGGGTTGAATGTTGAACTGAGTCCAACAGAGAGATGGAATTGGAGATGAAGCAGCTGTTGTTGTTGGTGAGTCACAGAAGCAGTTGCAGATGTTGGGTAGAGTTCAGTGAATAGCTGGAATTGCAGGGGTTTTGTTGGGTTCAAGAATGATGCTGCTGTTGATATTGGGCACTGAATGAATCTTAAGATTTGCAGCTACAGATGAAAGAATTTGAGCAAGAGAATGATAGTTGCAGCTGTGCAATGTTGTGGTTTTGTGTTGTTGCAGTTGGTATTGAAATGGCAAAGTTGCAGTAGCTGTAATGCTGTTGGTGGAATGCTGATGAATGGCAGCTGCTGAATTGATAGTACTGTGAACTGGTGGAGATGGTCAGTGAGGCTACCATGAAGAAGAGGGGTTAAGCTCAAGACAAGAATCTGGTAGTGTTGATAAGCAGGTGTTGGTTGTGATTCATGACTGACAGTGATGAGCATGTGAACTGAGCAGCTGGTAGGGGGTATGCGATGTTTCAAGGAACTGAGTTAGTTTCGATTCTGTAGTGGAGGTGCTACAATTGATGGTTTATATGGTTAGGCAGTGTCGACTGTGTTGGTTAGCTGTAATGTGCAGTTAGAAGTGAAGCTGTGTAGCTAAGTGAAGTTGCAGTGCAGGTGCTGGTGCTTGTGGAAGCTGCTTGAGTTGGTTAGGGGTTAAGGAACTGAAGTGGCTGGAGTCGACGCTACTGATGTGAGATGGAGCTGTGAATGACTGGTTATGCAGGCAGGGCTGGAATGGAGTAAAAGAAGTGAAGCTGTAGCAGCAATAAAGACTTGGAATTGCAGGTGGAAGAGATGATTGCAACTGGTTATGGAATGAAGCAACTCACACTGAGTTGGTGGATGGTTGATACCTGGGAAAGATGCAGCTGCAATGGAACTAAGGTTGGTTGTAAGAAACAAGGAAGATGATCGTTAGGTTCAGCTGCAGCTGGTGTTTGAAATGGACTGCTGCTACGATGGAGATGATCGAGTTGTGAGAAGAGCTTAACAGGTAGAGCTATATGGATATGGAACTGAGGGTGTTGCCTTGCAGAAGTTGGCTGTGGTGAAGTTGCAGGTGAAATATGGAGCTGTTGTATGTGTATGGTGCTGCAATTACAGGGTTAGGATGAATGTGTAGCTGGTAGCAGAGATGGCAAGAGACGAAGCTGCTGGTGGTATATTGAGCAACAACAAGTACTGGTATGTGTAATGGTTACCTGAGATTTTCCGCCGACCGGATTCCGGCGCCGACGGCCAAGTTCCGGTACTCTGGCCAGTTTTTCCGGCGACATGTTTTCTGACATATTTTCTTACGGGTTTCTCTTATGAGGGCTTAGTGGATATATTGGGCTTGGACTTTTGGGTATATTACCTAGTTTGAAGAGAAAAGGGCTACAAAAGGGGAAACTTCTACAACTATTATATCACGTATTTTTTTACTGGGAGTTTTGCAGAGAGCTGGAACTAGGGTTTGCTTCCTTGTTTTATTTTCATCTTCATTATTTCATTTATTATATTTGATGATGAACTCCATATTTATGAGTAACTAAAACTCTCTTTGATTAAGGGCGATTTGAAGTTAGAAATATGAATCTATATTTGATATGAAATAACTTATTCTATTGCATTTATTTATGTTATTGATTGATTTTCTACTATGCTATTATTGTTTATGGGTTATTTGTTAAGGGTTTAAGTTCGAAATTGAATCATTAATTCTTAATCTATTTGCTAGTTTAGATTTCTTCGACCCGTAATTTTCTAGAGAAGATAAACACAAGTAGTAATATGTGGGTATTGGTGATGGGACTTTGTTAAGTATCCATATGTAGAAATCAACACTAGTAGGTGATTCATGCTTTTGAGTTCATTACTAGGAGCAACCTTATCTCACAAAACTTAGAGCATTTGTTTAAGTCACACCTAGTAAGCGTACCTCTAGGAAACTTGGAAAGTAGGAACCGGTAGTCGAGCGCTTCCGTATCCGGTGAGCTTAGGAGATAATACGGAATAGTTGAGCGTACTAATTATTCTAGAGTTGTTAGTAACATGATAATGAAAAGAACTTGGATATATATCAATTTGGTTTGTATTCCGTGGTCTAGAATGAACCTTTAATCAATTCCATCTCATATTTGAATACAATTTACTATTTTCAGAATTTCCACAACAAAATCATCTTTGCTAAGAGTATTTGCATAACAACTTAGACTTCATACCTCCCTTGGGACGATCCTACTCACATTATACTACTTGCTAGTTAAAGAGAAGTAGAGAAATTTATTTTTGCGAGTTCGACGCCTCGTCACAAAACCAAGCCGCATACTGCGCACCATGGCAATGACGCCAAAACCAAGCCGCATACTGCACACCATCTCAACGACGCCAAAACCAAACCACATACTGCACCCACAGGAAACCCTGCCAAACTAAGCCGCTATGCCGTTTGGAAAATGCCAAAAATAGCGCCCTAGGCTTGTAAACCGTGCAACTAGGTCAACTTGGCCGTGCGTTCCATTGGCACATGCCAACACGCACCACTAGCCAGTTTCCAAGTCGCTATGCCGTTTGGCACATGCCAAAAACAGCGCCCTAGGCTTGCAAACCGTACAACTAGGTCAACCTGGCCGTGCGTGCCATTGGCACATGCCAACACGCACCACTATCCAATTTCTAAGCCGCTATGCCGTTTGGAACATGCCAAAAATAGCGCCCTAGGCTTGCAAACCGTGCAACTAGGTCAACTTGGCCGTGCGTACCATTGGCACATGCCAACACACACCACTAGCCAGTTTCCAAGTCGTTGTGCCGTTTGGCACATGCCAAAAACAGCGCCCTAGGCTTGCAAACCATGCAACTAGGTCAACTTGGTCGTGCGTGCCATTGGCACAAGACAACATGCACCACTACTCTAGCCAATTTCCAAGTCGCTATGCCGTTTGCCACATGCCAAAAATAGCGCCCTAGGCTTGCAAACCGTGCAACTAGGTCAACTTGGACGTACGTGCCATTAGCACATGCCAACACGCACCACTAGACAATTTCTAGCCACTATGTTGTTTGGCACATGCCACAAATAGCGCCCTAGGCTTGCAAACCGTGCAACTAGGTCAACATGGCCGTGCGTGCCATTGGCACATGCCAAACACGCACCACTAGCCATTTTCTAAACCGCTACCAAGCCCAAAACCCAAGGCCCAAGTGACTGTGTGTGCCATTGCCACATGCCAACACACAAACCACTAGCCACTTTCTATTTCAAGCCATTGGCACATGCCAAAGTAGCGCCCGCAACTTGGCCAAAGTAGCCGTGCGTGTCATTGGTACATGCCAAACACGTTACCACTAGACACTTTCTATTCCAAGGCATTCCGCGCATACCATTGGCACATGCCACATGCTCCACTACGCGACTTTGGCATTTCCATCCGCACTCAAAGTGAAACTTGCGGCCAAGGCATTCCGCACATGCCATTGGCACATGCCAAATGCTCCACTAAGCGACTTTGGCATTGCTATCCGCACTCAAAGTACAATTCGCGGCCAAGGAATTCCGCACATGCCAAATGCTCCACTAAGCGACTTTGGAATTGCCATCCGCACTCAAAGTACAACTCACGGCCAAGGCATTCCGCACATGCCATTGGCACATGCCAAATGCTCCACTAAGCGACTTTGGTATTGCCATCCGCACTCAAAGTACAACTCGCGGCCAAGGCATTCCGCACATGCCATTGGCACATGCCAAATGCTCCACTAAGCGACTTTGGCATTGCCATCCGCACTCAAAGTACAACTCGCGGTCGAGACATCCCGCACATGCCATTGTCACATGCCGCAACGCTTCACTAGCAACTTTGGCATTGCCACTTGCGCCCAACTCTCGAGATATCAACACAAACTGGGGGATGCTTTCTTGGGGTTTTGGTTTGGTGGTCATAGCGTGTAGCGTACACTACGCTCGCAATAAATCAAGGCGTGCAAGGAATGAATACGGTCAATTAAATAAGGAAATTTATGGTGAAAACGTTTTTCACCATAAAGCCAACGGTTTCCACCTTCTCTGTTTTAATTGACACATTTACTCAATTCCTTAATGAGGCCTGGGTATGTTCAATCTCAATTGTATAAATAGGTTTTACCTATTCTGCCAAAACACACAAGTCTTGGTCAGGCAAAATACAACACTATCAGATAGCAACTTTGCAAGCTCTCTCAAAAGCTTCCATCACTAGCAAGCTTCCGCAAGCTTCTACACTTCTAATACAATTCGAGATACTACCTAGCCAGAACTCTCTAGTCTCATCACCCTTCTTCGTTATCCTCCCAAAATCAACCCTTCTCCTCCACTTTATGACCGAAGCAAATCTGGAACGACTATCTTATTGGTTTAGGCCAAAGTTGTA
This sequence comes from Papaver bracteatum, assembly GCA_023529315.1. Lineage (NCBI taxonomy): Eukaryota > Viridiplantae > Streptophyta > Magnoliopsida > Ranunculales > Papaveraceae > Papaver > Papaver bracteatum. Next base: position 14,819 of record JAJJWX010001729.1, read on the forward strand.
CAGATTGATATCTCGAATCAAAAGTTCTCACGTGCAGAAACCAGTCTCTCCACCATCGAATTTGCCAAATTCGGCGGAGGCAATTTTCTCTCATAAATAATACCAAACAGATTTGTTGTTCCTTTACTATTTGAAATACGAACCAAAGGAATTGTTCCAAGTACGTGACTTATTACAGGTCGGAGGCATGGAAATGCAGACGAAACTAGGTGAACTATAGTTTTAGTTGCTTGGTCTCAACTATATGAAGTTGGTTTAATTTTGTATAGCGGCTTAATCATGAGAGTATTCAATTCTGGACAATGTCCCTGGGTTTTTATGCATTTGCGGTTTCCTTGTTAACAAAATCTTGATGTGTCATTTACTTTTATTTTCCACAATTATAATTGTTGTTATTATAATTTAAAGTAAATTACACAAACGTTAATTCCTATTTAATTGATAGAAACCCTATTGTGTTTGGTTAAGTCCGAACCTTTTATCAAGTAAACATACTTCGTTGTTATATTGTCTCGATCTCGTATCTATATACGATCACACGAAGCGTGAAATGATTAGTTGTATTGTCTCGACTAAGTCCATAGACAATAACTTTCGGATAAAGGACTTATAGGTGAAAAAGTTTTAGCTTGAGGTATATTTGGGTACCCTCGCCTTTTTAATTGGTATCAGAGCAAGCAAACACGAAAAGATCTAACAATCTGTGTTTGATGTGATCCATCATATAAGAATGAACTCGAGTTCTCATGAATCGACTTCAATTAACGTACCGCCGAGATTTGACGGAACAAACTATCTATGGTGGAAATCTGATGTGAGATATTCTCTTCAATCACGATACTTTAATGCATGGCTATTAGTCGTAGATGGTTATATTCGTCCAAAGATAGAAAATTCAGAAACTGAGTTTAAACGCTTAATAGATTTTTAAAACGAAGAAAAGGCTCTTGCAAAGCAGAATTCAGATGGTTTGAATGCTATAAGTCGTGATCTACAACATCATGTATCAACATGTCATACTTCGAAAGAAGCTTGGGATAATCTTCAGATCGTATTCGAAGGAAATACTTCAAAGAAAGGTGCTAGACTTTGAATCTTACGTCGGATTAGGAAATCTTTCGAATGGATGACAACGACACTTTTGAAGAGTTTCATCTTAAAATCTTTGAGATAATTAATGCCTCTTTCTCTCTTGGAAAGACTATCTCTGAAAAGAATATAGTGTGTAAAATTCTCAGATCGTTGCCATCTAGATACGATTATAAAAAGTATGCAATCATAGAAGCTAATGATCTTTCTTCTTTATCTAGAAGTTCCCTAGTTGGAAAACTGGAGATATTTAATCAGGAGAATCTCTCTAAACAAAGAGATAATCTGGCCTACAAATCCATAAAAAGGGTTTCAACTCAATATTCGAAAAACTCTGAAGATCAGGAAGATGAAGCTGAACTAAATCATCATTTGTCTCTTATTACTCTACGATTCAAGAAAATGTTGAGACATCGAAAAATAGAATCACACGTGTCAAAAAAAAATGTTCTTTCACAAAAACGTGAAGACAATTGGGATAATGATGATATTGTTCCTCAATGCTACAAGTGCAGAGGGTTTGGTCATATTTCACCAGATTGTCCAACTAAGGATACACAGTGGAAGATAAATGCTTACACTACCATTATTGATTATTGTCCCAATGAGAATGATCAAGTTGATGTGATATATCATGTTGCAATCATTGTAGAAGTCTATGATTCTGAAAGTCTTCCAAGTCTAGATACTCAAGAGGAGTTTACCCCTTCATTTTTTAAAGAAATATTTTCATGTAAAGATAAAAGAACTCACCTTCTTGAATCTGACATCATTGAAATAAAATCATCGCTTGATCAACTCAAACAGAGTTTTCCAAGTGATAAAGAAAATTTAACAAGTGACTGAAGAAAATCGAGATTACTCAATGCTCCGAAAAGGTACAAGTATCTAAACTCATTCTCGATATTAAATGTTGTCAAGATGAGATAAGGAAGTTAAAATCAGAAACTGAGAGATAGACTCAATTGCTTTGATAAGTCATCACATGGTATGAATATATCAAGTGACAAGGAGGGAAGGATAAATAAATTTGTGGAATCTAGATCCAGAAAGCGTAATACTTCTGGCATTTGCTTCTTGTGCAAACAAAGAGGGCATTATTAAAGGCAATGTCCTAATACTAAACAGAGAGAGAGATTGTATAAAACTGAAAAATCAAGATCTAAGTATAGATCAAATATCTCTTCTAAAAGGGAGAATAAGTTCTCTGAACACCAATATCTTATATCAAGATTAAAAGATGAACCTAAAAATGTAAGAATGTTGAAATCTTCAAAATTCAACAACCAAGAGGTGACAACCTAACAGGTTATCATGGATCCTTACTCGTTACCCTCAAAAGTATACAATAAGGATATAAATGTAAATATTTGGATATAGATATTTCTAAAAATTGATTTTTCGGTTAAGAATTTAATTGAAATAATATTCTCAAAGATTTTGAGAACAAGTTCTAGAACTTATAAGAGGGAAGACCTCTTACTTCATTTTCATAGAGATTTGACAGAATGTCTACCTCTAGCTGCAACTCTCGCAAAACCGAAAAAGTCTCCCTAACAAGAAACTTCGTCTCGAGTCTTCTGATGGCGATTCTGATTCATCTCCAGAACTACAGCAAGATGTTCCTAATGAAGAGATCACTTCTCTCAATGATAATCTTCTCAAGAATCTTTCACTAAAATTAGATCTAATCTTATGTGAAGTAAGGAACATGTAAAGGGATTTGCGAAAGGAAGTTAAGGAAGTCAATGACAATGTTGTTAGTCTTGAATCAAGACTAGTAATCATAGAAGATGATTGGATTCCGGTAAAATCTTCTGATCCGGCTTCAACATCGAAGGAAACTCTAAAGAGTTGAAATTAGAGTTTCAAAAATGAGAAAATAGACATCAATGTTTGATTTCTTTCAATAATTGTGTAAGGTCTATTTTATGAATAAAACTATCATATTATGAATAAAATTATTTGATTTATAATTTTTCTTGTGTTAGTTTTTGATTTATATAACATGTGCTTTAATGCTTTATTTTATTGCTATGTATGTTTATGGGATGTTTGATTTCGGTTTTATTACCTTGATATTCGATCTCATAATATTGCGAACCCTTATGGTTTGGGTGAATTTTTGATTTAGCAGGAATAAGTTCTAGCCCATGTTGGTAGGTTTTATAAAAGGATCATGAGGGGTTATGATAGAAACAATATGTGAAAAAGTCACAATATGTTGAATCGGTTTTGGTTTAGCATAAAAGCATATGTATTTCGGGGGTTTTCAACTTTTGCTTGCAATAAGTTAAAAACCGGTTTTCAACCTTTCTCTGGTAAAGGTTGGTTGTTGTTATTCTTTTGTTTTGCATAAGGATGACAACATAATGATATTTCGATATCAATTTTCCCTGGAAGAAGATGCAAACATATCGGAGAAGAGGATGCGAAATTTGAGGTAAGAATCTTGTTAGTTAATTGTTTTCTTGTTTAAGAAAAGCCTGATTTTATTGCGTATATTTATTGCTTTTACTTAACAAATTTTTTGGTATTAACTGATGTTTCCATTATGTGTGTATGTATGTGTGTGTAATTCAATTGGTTTCGGTTAAGAAAAACTATTGTTATCTTGCTTTATTGTGTGGTATCAATTGTTTAGGCTTACAAAATTTCGGTGCAATTGCGGTGCTTTAATGTTTATGTTGTTTCAATTGCTTCCGGTTGAGGTGAATAATTATGCAAGTTTATTTATTTGGTTTGTATGAATTGTTTATGGCTTAACTAAAGAAAATGTTTACGGGATGAATTGTTTAGTCCAATTCGATTCCGGATAAGAGAAACTAAGTTAATTCTGATCTTAATTAGTTAGACTTATCAAAGTGGAGGTTTCGGTTATTCAAGTCTAATCGAATGCCTTAACAAGAAATGCTAGTTAACTAACCTAGTATTTGTCTTGTTTAAAAGTTAAAAGGTCTAAGTTATATGGATAATTAGAACCTGATGAGAAAAATAGAGTTATCTTTATTTTGGTCTTATCGAATAAAGCGATTATATTTGTACAATCGGTTTAGCAAAGGAACTAAGGTGCTTAGTTGATTTTTGGTTTGCTAAACTATTTGGGAAAATTGCTTCGGGAAATTATTTCCTTGGTAACATATCAAAACAAATTACTTTGTAGTTTTGGTTTTGATATTGGTTAACAAAAATGGTGTGTGGAACCCTCGTGCTTAACTCTATAGGTTGCAAGTCTATTGAGATTTGTAAGATCCTTTCGGTTTGTCCTTTAGTTCTTCGTTTCTTTGTCATTTTGTGACAAAAAGGGGGAGAAATATATGGAGTAAACAAGTGATACTGGCATTGATTTATATTGATTTGTATCACTAAGGGAAAGGACATTGGTGCTTAAACGTTTATCTAACGAAAGTGTAAAAGCATAAACTAAGGGGGAGAAGCATATCATATGATACGAATAACAAAGATGTGTGGATTGATAAAATCTACCTATATCACCTTTAGGGGGAGTATCAGCTTTGTTATTATAATGCCAACATTGACATCTATGGATTGAATATATACAGGTTATTTTGCTGTTGAATTCGGGAATCAAGCGTATGTGTAATGAATTCTTGTAATTTTTTTATCCATATGATGTAAGAGTTTTGTCACTAAAATTAAAAAAAGGGGGAGATTATTAGAGCATTGCTCGGTTGAACTCACCAAGCGTTGGTATGTCAAGTTTGATTGTCATATTTTAGTGAATCAAAACTCATTTAAAGAGTCGCTTGATTATGTACTAGAGTCAACTTCGTATAGGCTATCTTGAAAGTATTAGGATATGAGACATTACAAGTATTGCGAAAACTTGAAGAAGTGAAGAAGCAAGGAGATACAACGACAACATCATCCTTCCACTTGAGGTTAGTGATACTTGACTTGAACTGTTTCATTCCCTAACGTATCTTTCAAGTCGTGCATATTGAAGAAAAAAAAACTGCGAAGCATGAACACTCTAGGTAGACATAGTATTAAGGAATAAAATACGAGGTTTATTGTTTAACCATTAAACTTTGTAGATAAGACATCGACATAATCGTTTGAATGCTATTGTGATTATGTATGGGTATGAGGTGAGGATTTCATCTTAGGAAACAATGTTTTACATGTGTTTTAAGGAAGTAAATTCATGAACTTGTTTTGTGAATCGAAAAGGAAATCGTCGGCATTATTGGTAATGTTATTCATTGCGTATTTTATGAACTACCAATATGTGTGATTAGTATAACCGCTCATGACTTGTTTATGTTCTTGGTAAAACTATTCACAAAGGCCTGACTTTTTTATTGGTATGACTTTTATTAGTGAAACCGATCTTAAGTAATCACCTGAGATGCATGGTATGATCGATTTTGGGATTTTGTGTATGACCAACTCTGCGTAAAGGGGAACCGATCCTAGTAAGAGGTGCAACACATCACAAAGGGGAATCGATCCTTGTATGAGGTGCAACAAGTTTTTAGCAGAAAGGGGAACCGATCCTATGGACATGTGCATCACATACAAGTTAGATACCATATATATGTGGGGAACCGATCCTAGTACCTAGTCAACCGAATATTGGGAAATCTAGTGTGACTATGCATAGTACTCACATGGAGGTAGAACCGAAACTTTTTTTGGTAGAATCGTTAAATCCATGATTTGTGATTGAGTGTTCTTGATCAATCACATAGCTCTTGAAAGTC